>WOXC01010279.1:0-351988 GCA_011680675.1 Gymnobelideus leadbeateri
GGAAAGATGGGGAGCAAATTTGTAACTCAAAATCTTGTGGAAGTGAACATTGAAAACTAAAAATAAATAAATGGTTTTTAAAATTTTTTAAATTTTTAAATTTTTAAAAAGAAAAGTTGACTAGCAAAGAAAATTCACTTAGCTCAGTGCCTAGTATACAGTACTTTTTTCTTTTCTTCTTTCTTCCCTCCCTTCTTTCCTTACTTGTTCCCTACCTCCCTTCCTTTATCTTTCTTTCCTTCTTTCTTCTTCCCTTCCATTCCTTCCTTTATCCCTCTATGACTCCTTTGATTCTTTCCTCCCTCCCTTCATCCCTCTCTCCTTCTTTCCTTCCTTTTCCCTCCTTTTTCTTCCTTCTCCCTCCATCTCTCCTTTACTTTTTTCCTTACTTCTTCCTTCCTCCCTTTGTTCCTTTTTCCCTACCTCCTATTTTCCATCCTTTCTCCTTCCCTCCCTTCTTCCTTCCATTTTTCCTTCCTTCCTTCCTTCCTTCTTTTCTTCTTTCCTTCTTTTCTTCCTTCCTTCTTTCCTTCCTTCCTTCCTTCCTTCCTTCCTTCCTTCCTTCCTTCCTTCCTTCCTTCCTTCCTTTCTTCCTACTTTCCTTCCTCAGAGTAAAAACCAATGGTAATGCTCACTCCAGGGTACACAGGTCCACCTGGACCCATGTTCAATGATTCTCAAAGTGTGGAGCTTTTTGGGAGTAAGACCCTATCAAGGTTTATGAATTTGAAACAATTGTCACAGTAATACTAAGATACTTTAATTTCCAATATACTAAATATCAATAGATATAACCCATATAAGGAAAGGCCATTTGGGGTCCTCAATAATTTTTAATAGTATAAAGGGCTATTGAAAGCAATATGTTTGAGAATTATTGCCCTGCACATGACTGTGTATGCAAAGAACTCTTATTTAGGTACAAGTTGCAGGAGATCGTCACTGGGGTCCCCTGAAATTTTAAGAATATGTAACTGTAAATATTCATTGAGCTAAATGTCAAATGTAAAATAACAATTCTGTCTATGGACTGGTTATCCCTGTTGGGTCAGGCATCATACTCAGGTCAAGGTCATGGGTATAATTCTCGTTTGAGCCAATAGACATAGTTCTATTTTGTGACCATGATCTATAATCACAGCCCATCAGTCTTGTGTCTCCAATTAGCTCACAATTCTTGCAGAATCTAGTAGCATTCTATCTCTGTTATTTGTCTCCCCACCCCGACTATTTCTACCCCCACCAAAATTACTATAGTCTTTTTATACTACCTCCCTAGCCTATTAAAGTAGTTCCCTGATAGATCTTTGGTCTTCCACTCTCTCCACCCTAATAATGTAGCCTTTATATCAATAATAATAGCAAACACTTGAATAACTACTTAAAGAGGCCTCTTCACGGAATGGTCATTATCTCACTCACAGTGAGAACCTGAAAAGACCTTATTCTAAAAGGGCCAGGGTTTCCCATTGCATCCTGGGCCATCTGCTGTCATCCTAATGAATATCAGGTCACTGGACCCAGATGACTCCAGAGGAGAAAGTGAGGCTGGTAACCTTGCACAGCCCTTCCTCACTCAAATCAAAATCAACTGCAAGTCATGCCATCATCTCCCTGATGTCATGGTCCTCTTTGAGACTGAAGTACAAACATAGCAACAACCTTCCTTTAGTATAGATATGGTCATATCTCTCCTCTAGTAAAAATCTTCAGTGACTCCCTATCACTTGCCAAATAAAATTCAAAGACTTAGCATTCAAGGTCCATCAATATTTGCCATCACCTTACTTTTCTATCCTTATCTCATATCACTCCCCAGCCCAAACTCTATATTCCACCAAACAGTACTATGTTCTTTCACCTAGATACACATTTCTGACTGGCTTCACTCCTGCAGTTAGCTCCCTATTCCTGAAATGTCTTATCTTACCCTTCCTATTCAAACTTTGTAACATAAGAAATAGTATTGTATAGATGGTCAATAATATGGTGAGTTAAGTCCTCCCTTTGATTAATACTGGCCTTATCACCATAGGCAAGTCACATTTTCAGTGCCTCCAGGCAAATCTTTAAGATAGGGGCTCTTATCCTTTTTTGTGTTGGGAATCCTTTGATAGTCTGGCTAAATCTACAGATTACTCACAGAAATGCTTTTCAATGAAAAAAATAAAATTCACAAGATTGCATGGGGGACGAATTATAGTAAAATAAAGTTTATATGTGTGTGTATGTGAAAGAAAGAGACAGACAGACAGAGACAGAGAGACAGAAACAGACAGAGAGACAATAAAGAGAATATAGAATATATATAAAGAAGACAGAACAGGACAGAACCTTGGGGAATGCCTAACATGAGATTAGGGGACTAGACCTAGATAAATGACCCAGTAGAGGAAACTTAGGAGTAGTTAGAAAGATAAGAGTAAAGCTGTGGTTAGATAGATAGGTTAAGAGTAGAGTTGGTACAGAGAAATTTTAGTGGTTAGAGGTTAGTGAGTTATTTCTTTCTCTGTACCATTCTTTCAAAGAATGAGGACACAAAAATATTCCTTGGAATAGCAATTCAAAGAAAAACTAAATGGATGTGAAGTCAGAACTCCTTGAATTTACTGTTATATATCCCTAGGGATGATTCTTTATGGCCTAAATTTAAAGCCACTTGCCTTTGGAGCAATGGAAGATAAGGTTTCTTTTTCCTGCTTCAAACTCAATGAAACCATGCTTTCGTGGAATTGACCACAGTGTTGGTCAATTGCTACTGAGTACAAGAGCTAAAGTTACCACCTTAACCTTTCAGCTAATTGAACCAACGTATTCATTGTTCTGTTGGTACTTTCACAGGCCTCTTGAGCTAATTTTTGGCTTGGATTCCTTAAGACATCACATCCACTGGCTTCTAGTACTGCTCTTAGTATTGACAGGGGTTGGGAGGATGTATTGAAACCTCTTTAGCCCCAATACCTCCTTAGACTTTTTGTCTTTGTTTTCCCTCCATTTTTCAGCCTTCTAGGTCATGAGAGAAAGGAACAAAAAAGCATCCACAGAATGTACACTGGATTATAAATCAGAAAATTTAAGATTAAATCCTGGCTCTGCCCCTAGCTTCAGTGGGAAATGACAGAAAGTCTTGGGGACAAGGGAATGATTGTGGTAAAAAGTAGAGTTTTGGGAAGCTTTCTCAAGATTATAAGGAAGAACGACTGGAATTTGTAGCATAAAGTATACACCCTGGCCAGTCTGTCAGTAAGCTTTTATTAAAGCTTCCTGCTTATTGTGTGTCAGGCACTTTGCTAAGCACCCGTCACCTTGACTTTTTGTCTTGCCCCTGGACTCTGACTACCCTGGAGGAGAGAGTAAGGCTGATGATTTTGTACAGCTCTACCTTACACAATGCCTGACATGGACAGACTTAACAGGATTGTAAAGGAACTTAAAACCATGACAAGTAAAGATCAATTGAAATAGCTGAAGATCCACACTTAGGTGAGGGAATCATTAAAATGACCCCTGATGTCTCTTCCAGTTCTGTTGTTCTACTCTTAATCTCTCAAAAGGGAAAAGGAAATAAATATTTATGTATAGGGTACTCAGGAGGACTAGCACCTCCAGAGTAAGCCCTTTTCAGGTCCACTTATCCGCTTTTGGTGTCTAACCTGACACTCAACTCTTGCCCATGGCTGCAAGAAACTCTAGTATGTGAAATGACCACACAGTTATAAAACCATCATCAGACAGGCTACATCAGGTTGAGTTCAACAAACCTCAAACTCATTAGTGAGTTAGGGGGATATCTACCCCAAGCATATGAAGACTTCTCCCATAATGGGAATGATATAATGGGCACATGAAAATGATATAATGGGCACATGTTTGTTCCAACAGCCATGAAGGCAGCTGAAGCAGGCACTGTGGAGTGCTTAAAGCTTGGTCAGACATTTAAGATGCCAAGGTCATCCACTGTATTCCAGGCTGTTGCCAGTTGACTTGACTTTTATCTTGCCACGGAACTTTGAGGACCCTGGAAGAGAGGGTCAGGTGAGCACTTTGTTCAACTCTGCCTCACTTAAATACAGTTCACAAAAAAGTCAAGATATCAGCCATTTCCACTATTGCTATGCCATCAATCCTCTTCAAAAATGAAAGAACAATAACATTCTTTGTCTCTTGAGAAAAAAAGGAAGTCATTATTTACATAGTGTCTATTTATATAACTGCCTCCTGCCAGGCTCTATGCTAAGTGCTTTACAATTATTATCTCATTTGATCCTCCCTTACAACACTGGGAAGTAGGTGCTATTATTATCCCCATTTTACATCTTAAGAAACTAAAGTAAACAGACTTTGAGCACCTTGCCCAGCGTTATACAGCTCATAAGTGTATGAAGCTAAATTTGAACTCAGGTCTTCCACCCCTCCAGGATCCTGGGCCTTACAATCTCAATCTAAATGACCATGAATGCTGGAACAAATAGAGGCACTATAAGTTGTAATCCTGCCAACTATGCCATAAATGTAAAGCCAAACACAAGCAGCTTTCCAAAGGACAGCTGTTGTGAACAGCTTCAAGGTTCTGATTACATAGTATAGTGAACTCTCTATTTAAAAAGTAATAAATTGAAACAAAATATTTACAGAAACCAAAATACAGTATTCACAATGTTACAGCATAACAAGTTAGCACTAAAGTAGCCACATAGTTTTCACCAAAGTGCCCACATAGTTTTAAACAAAGTATAATCATTCAGTAAGTCCTTAACTCAGTCATCCTTAGGGAATAAGCCTCCTTAAGGGACACAAAGTACAAAGGTCAAAGTTCTCCACTCCTAGGACACATTGTCTTAATCCCTCAGTCAAAAAATCTTCTTTCTTCTTAACTGGAGATTAGTTTCCAAGCATACTTAATTCAATCATCCTGAAGAGGTACAGGATACAGAGTACTAAGTCCACCCACCCCTTAGGCCACAGAAAATCACAATCCTCTCAGTTTGCATTAAGTACCCAAGGAGAGATCTTTTCATTTTGCTTCAAGGCTGACTCTCAGATTCTATGGTTCCTCTTCCATGGTTCCAGCTCCTGCTTTAATCTACCCAAAGGTTACCTGAGTTCAAAGGCAGGAAGTTCCTAACTACTCATCCAGTCCTTGTCCAGTTCCCATTCCACATTGAAATTCACAGAATCTACTCCACCTAAAGTCCTTCACAATTCCTGTTTCTAGGAAGACAAAGCTTAACAGAGCCACAATAATATTCATGCACATTGGCAGCACCATCATCAATTCACTATCTGCCTGTGAAACTAATACAGACCCACAAACAAGGTCCAAGAGGTCAACACAAATCATCAGTAATTCCCAGAACCTCCAAAATCTTCCTTCTGGACTTCTGCAAACATACAACTAGAAAATCCTCTTTCAGTGCTCCCAGTAAGGTCTCAGGGCTTCTGTACAAAGTAGCACAAAGCAAAACCAACACAGACAGAGCAGACAAACAGAGTGCCGGGATACTACAAGTTTTTTCCTTCTTAACTCTGCCACTACAAGTTCCCCCTTCTCAGTTCTTAATTCTTCTCAGTTCTGCTCTCTCCAGCATAGACCTTTCCTTATATATGGTCATTAGCTCCTCCCCTTCCTGTTGCTGATGCAACAGGAGTTCACAAGTTCTAGGGTTCCCAAGTTGTGGAGTCCACAAGTTCTGCTTCTCAATAAAGACTTGATACAATCATGGGCTAGAACTGAAACAAGGTGTTAATTAACTAGCTGAAACAAGGTGTTAATTAACTAGCTGAAACAAGGTGTTAATTAACTAGCTGAAACAAGGTGTTAACTACATCTTTGCTTGCCATTACACAATTCCAGGTTCTGCACTCTACCCACTATGCAACCACTTCCTAGTCTATAACACTTTGCTGCCTCTTCTTAACATGCCTAATCAAATAGAAATGCCCAATAGGTGACTTCAACCCCTTAGGGCTGCAATTACCACGTTATGAAGTGCTATCTTTTAAAAAAAAATGTTAAAAATGTTTTGTTATTGTGAATTTGACAAACACCAACTAGCATGAGAATTTCTGCATGCAAAGAACTGAGAAAAAAAGAGGATAAAATGAAAATCTCCATTACCCAAAGCTTGCTTCTTAAAAGAAAATAATATTTACATTCAGCATTAGTTTCTAAGCTGCCCTATCCGATCTGTCTGTATCTCCTTCTGAATGTCCATCTGTGCATTTTTTTTTTTAAAGCAATTGGGGTTAAGTAACTTGCTCAAGGTTACACGGCTAGTCATTATTTATGCGTGGGTGCTCATTTTCTGAGGCCGGATCTGATCTCGAGTCATCCCAACTCCGAGGCCGGCGCTCTTACTCACTGCGCCACCTAGCCGCCCCTTTAGGGCAATTGGGGTTAAGTAACTTGCCCAAGGTCACATGGCTAGGTTTTTGTTTGTGTGGGTTAAGTGTCGGAGGCCGGCTCCGAACTCAGGTCCTTCTGACTCCAGGGCCAGCACTCTATTCACTGCGCCACCTAGCCAGCCCTCTTCTGTGCATTTCTTAATGATTAAGTGACAACTTTGCAATTGGATGGTTTCCAGCAGTAATGTGAACTTTAGAAAAAGAAGGTAATTGTGGACAAAGAATCAGCAAATAGTATTTATTTGAGCTGAATGCATCAATAAAGAAGACTGATATTGGCAGTTCGGGATTAGACTTCACATACTGGGAATACAAGACCATTCTTTCAGAGGTCAGGCTACATTCCTTCCCCACATTCACATTTGGACAAAGGACTTTGAGATTTGGAGCTGGTTAGTGTAGAATGGTGCATCTATCTAGGTATTCCTAATATTAATCAACCCTAACAAAATGAATGGAGTGATAGACTTCATTGAGTTTGGTGCTGAGGCTATATGATGTACAAAGGCCATAGAAGCATAACTTACCCGTGGAGGGCAGAATACATTGATACGTATTTGACATGAATTTAAGTGCATAGGGAAGACTCTACTGTCCAAATGGCCTCTTCTACACTCAAGTTGATTCCTGAAGCTCCACTATAGGAGATTTATTCCAAAGATTTAAGACATTATTCAATGCTGAAAATGGAAATACATGGAAAGTTAACATAAGCTTTACGATTCATTTCTATACTAAGGTGAGTGAGTTTATCAGACCTTTTGCAAGACTAGCTTTTGTAGGATTTCTTGAGGTTGGTAGAGAAGGGAAAGTATCCAGGAAAAAGGGGGGGGTAGAGAAAACCAAAGATAGTTTTCCACAAATCTATCCCTAGTTATAAGCTTGATTTTTACATTCTAAACCTAAGTATGGAATTGCAGAAATACAGTCAAGCAGCCTGGTAAACTCCATTTGAGCAAATGGGGTATATTATTTCAACTTTATATCTCTTAAAAGCCTATAAGCGAGCTCTATTTGAAGTTGGTAATTCACAAATATTTGTTAAATTAGGTATTGCAGATTTGTAAAATGTCCATATTGTGTTTAAAGCCATGTTATTCAGTTAAGGATGTCATGATCCTTTCAGTTCTAGATCAGACCAAATAAATTATGAAATACTACCCAATTCTGAGGTGGTGTGAGTGTGTATATGTGTGTGTGTGGGGGGGGGTGGGTACGGAAGTGTCTACAGGACTTCCTACATGTGGGAGGTGATAAGATAATTTTTTTCTGATGACAATAGCACTATTCAACAGGAAGGTGCTCCTAGTTGAGTTCACGCCATAGCAAAGAAGGAATAACTTATTCCAGATATATATGATTTATGGAAAGAACACTGGATCTATGGTAAGAAGAGTTGGTTCAAATCTATAAAAATAAGTATATTTGGACTATAAAGTCTTAGTACTTAGCACGTGCCTGGTATATAATAGGTTCTTATTAATGTTTATTGACTGATTGATTATGACTCATCAGCAAAGTGATCAGTGGAATCATACCTAAAGGAATTTAGTGAACCAGAACAAAGGCAAGGAAGCCTACATGAGACAAGGAAACAAATTTTGAGAAAAATATCCTCCTGGAGAGGACATGAGTGGATTTCTCAAGGTAACATCACCAAACTATGACCTATGAACTATGACCACAGCACAATAGAATGGATTGACTGACTCAAATCCTTAGTACCTGAGGGTTTAGGACTAGAATGAAAAATTCTGAGTCCAAGGAGGATCACATCTTACTGTTGTCCTTCTTGGATAAATGTTAATCTTGTGCTGAGAACCTTTAAGTATCCTACCAGACTGTAGGGTAAGTATCCCAGGACTCATTCTGTCCAAAGATTTCTAACATTAAGCACCACTGTTGAGGCCAGTGGGCTGGAGCACAGTGCCTACTCCCTGCCCCCTCTCTAATATTCTGGACTCATGCATGGAATCTAGAATAGTTTTTGTCCTGATAGAACCTGACCACCAAGGAGAGGTGACAGACTTTTTCTCAGTTTTTCACTCATTAAACCTTTTTCTCAGAATACGTATAGGTAAATTATTTGAAAATTAGACTCATATCTCAGTTATTCCTAGAAGGTAAAGGTTGAAAATTACTTAATGCACATTTTGAATCAGGTATGGGACAGGCATTTATTTCCGACCTACAACAAAGTGCTAAAAGACAAAAAAGACAGTGTGTATTGTGACTAATTATTATTACTGTTTCAGCCTGATAGTAGGATAATATTTAGACCTCATCTAAACAAAACGTAGTTTATAGAAATACTTATAAGATAGTCTTCATTTTTTAAACACATGTTTTATTAGCTTCTGTTTTACATCATTCATTTCTGCCAGATTTTGAGTTACAATTTTTCCCCCGTTTTTCCCCTACCCACCGTCCCAGAATAGCAGTTCCACAAGATATCGCTTCCTCCAATCTGTTCTCTCCCATATCTCCTCCCATACCCCCTTCGACTTTTCCACTAGAGCAAGGTGAATCTCTGTGCCCCAATGCCTGCACATCTTATCTCCCAATTACATGCAAAAGAGTATTAGTAATAGTATTTATATATATTTGAAACATTTAATTTTAAGACCTCGAATTTCAGATCCATTCCCTTCCTCCCTTGTCACCCATTCCCTCTGGGAAGATAAGTAATTCAGTATATGTTGTATATGTCTAGCTATGAAAAACATTACCATAGTAGATATATTGTATAAGGCTGCTTATACTTCCCTCCCAACCATCCCACCCCCCATCTGGTCCGTTCCCTACTTGATCCTGTCCCTCTTCTATAGTGGGTACTTCCAACCTCCCCTCCCTCCAAGAATGCCCTCCCATCCATAATTCCTCCTCTCATTCCTCCTGTGCTGCCACCTCCCAGAGCGCTGCTGGTCCTTCCTGCAGGGCTGCTGGGCTGTCCTCAGCGGGAGGTTAGTTTCTCTGTGTTGTTCTGTGGGTGCTGGGGCTCCAGAAGTTGTTCAGAGTCCCCTTTTACATAGTTTGGAGGTGATCTTGGGGGAGAGTGTCTTGGACGTGCTGTTTCTACTCCACCATCTTGGCTCCTCCCAAGATAAGTCTACATTTTACCTGGGCTCTGCACTCCCTCTCTAAAGTGACATGTCTTTTTGGCAAGTGAGACCAAGCAAGGACTTGGGCTCTTCTTGTCAGTGTTTTTTATTTTTCATTTAACGAAGAATCAATCAAACATTTGTTAAGCTCCTACCATGTGTCAGGCACTGTGCTTAGAACTGAGAAACAATCTTTGTCAACAACTGGTTTCATTCACTGAACTTAAGTCCTCCAGACCTCTCTAATTCATGGAGATGACCATCGCAAGAACAATGTTTGATCTATTCAAGCAAAGAAACACAAAGTTAAAAAGATACCAGGAACCTAGTGAAAATTTATCCAGTTGAATCCATGCTTCACATGGGAGAGGCTACTGGTCAGAAAGGGGGAAGAATATCATCTGCTCATCCCAACTCCCCCATGGGGAATTTAGTGACAAGGAGAACAGCTCGAAACATGGGAAAGTCAGAGCATAGATGTATGAAGTGAATGATAAGACAGGAAATAAACCAGTGTCTTGCCTAGAGGATGATGAGGGATAAGGAAGGTTTCAACCAATATTTCAAGAGGAAAAAAATGTCAACTCAGGTTGTACCCTCCTCTCACTAGGGATGAAGAGAGTTAATTAATAAACAGAGAGGAACAAGGAAGAATCTCATGTCAGAACTGAAAGTGGCCATGTGTCTGTTGAGTTACTTAGCCCTGTGCAATTCTCAAGCCTGTTTTCCAAGTCTTGTTAGCCATCATGGAGGAGTGGATAGTGGGGATAGTGGCTTACTTGCCAGTATTTTGACTTTTTCATTCACTAGCTAGATGAACATGGACAAGTTCCCTCAATCTGTAAAATGAGGGGTGAGGGTTGTCATACTCTTAATTATTCAAAGGAAAAATAATTAGGAGGAACATTTCAATCAGCACAAATAGTTGAAATGAGATAAGACTTATGGTGTCATGAAGTAATTGATCATCAGATACTGCATAAGTAGTAGTGGGTTGATCATATGATCATGGCATTAAAACTGTAAGGGACTTTAGAAACCATTAGGACCCACCTCTTCCTTTTATAGATGAAAGAATTGAGAACCAGAGAAATTCAATGAGTCTCCCAAGGCCATACAGACAATAAATGACTGAGGAAGGATTGGAACTCATATCCTCTGATTTCAGAGATAGTGCTACACTGGTTATTTCAAACTAGTTAGACATGAAACAGTAAATTAACAAGTATTAAGCTCCCACTAAATGCCAGGCACTGTGCTGCTATAGGCTAAGGAAACAAAAGGAAAGAAAGAAATAAGAGAAGAAAAGAAGGAAGGGAGGAAGGAGGGAAAGAAGGAAGGAACATTCCCTGCCCTAAGGGAGTTTACAAAAGGAATAAAAAAAACCCTAGAATATGTTTAATGTAATAAGAGAACTGATATGTAAAGAGTCAATTTTAAAATGCATTGTTCATTGCTGTAATTTAAGTAGATTTCACAACATAATACTTTAAAATGAGAGTATTTAACATGGTGTGCTTTCCTCTATCAGAGTATATTTCCAGGGTACAAACTATGTCCCACCTAATGGGAATATCTCTATTCTTCTCTCTGATGAAAATATCCATAGATCTAGTAAATCTGTGCTCTTTGATAGAATAAAAACCCATGGCCTCTCACTCCAGAGCCATTATCTTTTCACTCTATCACACACTCTCTTATAAGCCTACACAACGTGTTTGCTAACTGACTATCCAACTCACTCAATTTGCCCAAGGCCTAGCTTCTTCTTCGATTAAATAGAGATTATGTTATCTGCAGGGCCTCCCTTATAGTACTATTGTATGAAGAAAAGTCCTTTGATTTCAATAGATTTTACCAATACAGACCACACATTTCCTGTACAATATTCTTAGAGAGATGCCTTGGGGCCTTGAGAAGCTACATGCAGCATACCCTGGCTAGTCTATGTCAGACAGGGCTTGTACCCTGACTCCAGGGCCGGTTTTCTAAAACAGTATGTTACAATACTTCATTAGAATGGGTCAGTCAGTTAGCATTTATTATTGTCTACTACATGCAAGGAACTGTAGTAAGTACTGGGGATGGAAATACAAGCAAAAAGACAATCCTTTCCCTTAAGGAGCACATATTCCAATAGGGGAACATTTTAATGGGGTAGGAAGGTACATTATAGCCTTTAAAATGCTATACTAAAGTGAATTCCTGTCCTTTCTGGACTAAAAATTGGTACACACACAGTCTAACCAAAAATACTGCGTTTTTCTTCAAAGCTTTGTTAATTCTTTTCCTGAATTAAGGACCATCTCCAAAAATTGACTGACAGCCCAAGATAAGACCTAAATAAAGTAAACTGGAGCCAACTACCTGAAATTCAAAGAAAAGCAGTGGAGGTAAAAAATAACTGTATTTGAGGTTAGTGATATTTTCCCTTAAAATGAAGGGATTATGTTTGTGCAAATAATAATAATGATTTTATATAATTGTAATTGTCCATTTTATCTTCTGTGATTTTATCTATCCCTTGTCTGGTAATGAAATCTTTCCTTGTCCCACAGATCTTTAAGGTTCTCTAATTTGTTTATGATGTGATGTTTGCTTCCTGCTCCTCAACTTCTCTTTTGATGGAATAGAAATGCTCATTTTATTTGATATTTCTTAAGGACCAAATAAAAATTAAATAAAGTAAGAAATAAAGGTGTTAGACTTATTCTAACATTGCTTCCAGTTCTAACCCTACAAACCTGTTTAATGATCATAAGGCAGAAGGCAATGACCCAATTTCTCTGCATAACCCAAGGAGTTCAGATCCTAACAGGCATAATAACTGTGCCTTCCTATACTCAATGAAGTACTTAACTCATGTCTGATGTTTTGAGCTCCCAGATGAAAAGTACCTGGATGAAATTTGAGGTGTCATCCTAGAATCGACCTCTGGCCTCTGAAACTAGGGAGTAAGGTTTTAAGTTCAAGTCGGAGTGAACTCATTTGTTGTTCTCTTACAACTTTTTTCCAGCCCCCTGATTTTCTAATGATTATCCTCATGGGGGTCACTAGACAGGTCTTTCTCATTTGCTACCAAGCTGCAAGGATTTTTTTTTTACCTCTATTGGAATCAGAGGTTTTCCTCTTCCCATGGGAAGAGGTCCTAGTGAGGCCAACCCCAACTGCCCAAGCATGCTGGACCTACATGTGCATTCAGGTCTGTCCTCCATCTGTCTCCCTCCAAGGAGAGCTGTGTTGTTTTTGAAGTCATTTCCTTTCCCAGTCTGGGCAACTCCACTCTTATCAAAGATCTATATCTAAACCAAACAGCCTTACAATAAGCCAGACGAGTTCCTTTATTTTTGGCTATCATTAGCTTCTGACCTCAGAGGAACTTCCTCCAAAGGGAGCTGTCATTGATGGCCAAATGACAGAGAACCCGGTCATCCAGAGAGAATTCAGTCCTGACTCCTGAGGTCAGAAGGTTGTATGTTTTTATTTTTGTCATTATTATTTTCTAAAGTGCAAAAACATCCCCCTACATTCAATAGAACCACAGAAGTTGGCAGGGGGAAAAGGAGAGGACCTTTCTCCTATAGGTCACATCTCTGTGGTTCGATGTACCCTCATACCTCTTTTGGCTTAGGCCTACCTTCCTTTACTCAGGCCCTGAGATACTGCTTCCATGTGGGTCATGAAAACTGGCTCTTGTGATTCAAGAAATACAGCTAAGCTTAAGATGGAAAACAAAAGCATGCAGTCGTGCCCTCTTTGGTTGGTCAGGCTAGGGACTGGGTGACTAAACAGCACAGTTTAGCTTTTGAACTAATTGCTCAGTTGTTTTGTTTTTTTTATCATTGTTTCGGTTTGTTTTTGTTGGAACCAAACACACATGCAGATCGTTAGACTATTTCCACACCAAGGCAGGGATGACAGGAAAACATCTCTTGCAGGGAAGCTTAAGATCATAAGATTTAGATTGCAAGCCATCTAGTTTGACTCACTCATTTTACAGTGGAGGAAACTGAGGACAACAGAGGCTAAGTGGATAAATACATGGATACTGAGTGGCAAAACTTGGATTTGAACCAAGGTCCTAAGACCAAATGCAATATCACACTGTCTCTGATCTTTTATGCAGAATCCAAATATTCTCTTGTTTGGATGGATTACAAGAAGCAATATTACATATATATATATATATATATAATTTATAATTTCAGGATTGGGGGAGGAATAATCATTCTGGAAGAAAATTTAGGATGCTTAGGGAATAGACTGGAGTAAATTTATGTTCCTTTAAGAGGATAAAACATTTGATGGTTTCTTTAAGGCTACAGCCATTGTTAGAAGATTTATGGCATCAAGTACCATGTTCTTTATCTCAGTAAGGAGATATAGGATCCAAGAGAAAAAATGAGCTTCAGTTAATGACATTTGGAATTGAGTATTTCGAGCTTGCGCAAACACACACACACACACACACACACACGCACACACACTCGTGCACACGCACGCACACACACACATGAAAGGAAAAAACCCAATAATAATTAACTCTTCTTTTCATTCTGCTTAAGATTTTTGAAGCACTTTCTTCACAATGGCCCCATGAGCTGATAGTAGAAGTATTGTCATCATCATCCCACATTAAGGATAGGGTAACTGAGGCTCAGAAAAGACAAGTGACTTTTTTAGATACAAGACCAGTGGCAGATTTGGGATTTGAGCCCAAGTCTCCTGACTCTAGGATCAGTACAGATTTTATGCCATTGGTCCCTGTTGCTCCTGCTCCTGA
Source organism: Gymnobelideus leadbeateri (assembly GCA_011680675.1). Classification (NCBI taxonomy): domain Eukaryota; kingdom Metazoa; phylum Chordata; class Mammalia; order Diprotodontia; family Petauridae; genus Gymnobelideus; species Gymnobelideus leadbeateri. The sequence goes on from WOXC01010279.1 coordinate 14,290, forward strand.
TGTGGTTTTTGTGTTTCCCTGTCCTTGGATTAAAAAAAAAAAAAAAAAAGCTGAATCCTGGGCTATGGGAGAGAGAAAAAGCTAGAAGAAAAATAGTTGCTTACCTATACAACCAAGTGGTCATATTTATATCTGATTTTCTGTCTGTCCCTGTCTTTCTTTATATCTGTTTCTCTTTCTGTCTGTGTCTTTCTGGGCATGTGTCTCTCCATCTTTCTGTCTCTTCTCTATCCCTGTCTCTGTCTCTCTGTCACTTTGTGTGTGTGTCTTTCTGTCTTTGTGTCTGTCCTCTTTCTCTGTTCCTCTGTCTCTGTTTCTCTCTTTCTATCTCTCTCTGTCTCTCTGTCTTTGCCTGTCTGTCTCTCTCTTCTCTCTGTGTCTCTCTGTCTCTGTCCTGTCTCTATTCCTCTGTCTCTGTCTGTCTGTCTTTGTCTCTGTCTCTCTGTCTCTGTTTCTCTCTCTCTCTCTCTCTCTCTCTCTCTCTCTCTCTCTCTCTTTCTTTCTGTCTGTCTCTGTCTTTCTCTCTCTGTGTCTGTCTCTCTTTGTCTCTCTGTCTTTCTCTGTCTCTCTCTCTGTCTCTATCTCTCTCTGTCTTTCTCTCTCTGTCTCTCTATCTGTCTGCCTCTGTCTCTGTCTCTGTCTCTGTTTCTGTCTCTCTCTTCCTCCCTCCCTCTCTGTTTGTCTGTCTGTCTCTCTTTCATCATAAGCTGCAGATGCACTGATAGTCTCCTTTTCAGGTCAGTCTCATGATCTTTTAGAATTGGAAGCTCCTCCTCAGATTCAGAGAAACTTTCTGCTTTCTATTATGAACTTTTCATCTAACTATTGAGAGGCAGAGGCAATGTGGTGTAGGTCAGAGAGCCCTGGACTTGGAATTAGGAAGACCAAGATTCAGATCTTACTTCTAGCTATGTGACTTTGGGCAAATTAATATCTGTCTGGAACTCAATTTCCTCCTCTGTAAAATGAGAGGGCTTGATGTCCTCCAGAGGTAAACTCATGATCCTAAGTCATTTACTCTTCTGAAACTCGGTTTCCTCATATGTAGATGATAGGGGTGGGACTAAATTACCTATAACATCCCTTAAAACTCTAAGTCTTTAATCTTACAATCAAAGAATACCCAAGGAATAGAAAGGGAGAAAAAGTTTATGAATTGAACCAAGGGAGAAGATTAAGAAGTGAAGAAGGGCGGCTAGGTGGCGCAGTGAGTAGAGCGCCAGCCCTGGAGTCAGAAGGACCTGAGTTCGGATCCGGCCTCAGACACTTAACCCACACAAACAAAAACCTAGCCGTGTGACCTTGGGCAAGTTACTTAACCCCAATTGCCCTAAAAGGGGCAGCTAGGTGGTGCAGTGAGTAAGAGCGCCGGCCTCGGAGTTGGGATGACCCGAGATCAAATCCGGCCTCAGAAAATGAGCACCCACACATAAATAATGACTAGCCGTGTAACCTTGAGCAAGTTACTTAACCCCAATTGCTTAAAAAAAAAAAAAAGAAGTGAAGAAAAGGGACCAAAGATGACGTGGGAAGATGTAAAACTCAGACTTTTTAGGATTCATAATTTTTTCCCCAATTAGGTCACAAACCCCAAAAGATAGAGGAACTGAGGCAATTCTATGACCTTTTATAAGTCTATTCTAATTAATCTTCCCAAAGTACCTTTCAGGGTACGACTCAGAATTATTCTGGCTACTGGCCCCAAGAAATCCTCTCTTTTTCATGCTCCCCCAGACATTGTAGGGATTGCTTATATGGTTGCTATGACTACATTACCATACAGAACACTCCCTATGGTGTGTTGCATCAGGACATTTGTCACAGGTGCTGGTGGCTGGGCAATATCTCAGAGAGGTAGCCAGGAAGGAAGAAAGAACTGTTCCTGCAGGTGGTGCTAAAACAAAACAAACACACTATGTACAGTATATGAGTCCATTTTGTATTATAATTAAAATGTATTTGTATTGTATCCCCCTTCTAAGCTGTATGACATCAAGGAGTGTATCTTGTCTACAGTTTGTATCTCTCCCCAGGACCAAAAACAGTGCTCTGTATGCAATTAGGGGTGATTAATTAATCTTCATTTCCTTGGTTCTTGTGTACATATATGAAACCTTGAACAGTCCTAGGATTTTCTCTTTACATGCATACCCCTTAACCTGCCCTTTTATGACCCTCCCTGGGCTCTCAAAGGCTTCCTTTGGTGTTGTTCATTTTAGCTTGATTTTCCCTAGATAAAAAATGGGTGAGGGGGTTGAGGCAGGGCAGGAACCTAGGTCAGCTGAACTGTGGAGGAGGGAAATAGCAGCTGTGACTACAACAACCTCTCTTTCACCCTGGGGCTACCTGTGAGAACACATAAACATGGGAAGAAGCAGAAATTTGGGCTGGTGTTTCTAAGGCTGGCCTATTCTAATGTTGCTTCCCAGCTGAACATCCAAGAAAGAAAGACAGAAATAGTATACATTCACCAGGTAAGACTTGTTTGTGGTAGATCATTTTGGGGGACTTTCTGTGTATCATTTTATGCTTTGTTCATGTTGTAAGCCTTGCCAGTGATGTTTTCTGTGCCACTCAGAACTTGGAGGTACCGGTGATTTTGGGTACTGAAAACATACTTGGGTTTGGTGGTGAGGAATTGAGTAACCCAAGGCCAATAGCAGTTTCGTCTGAGACAATACCGTCTAAGCCTGTCCTGATTTGCTTGGGTGTATATTTGGTAGAGATGGTAGGACCTTGGAAGAATGGAAAACAGTGTTATTTTCTCTGGGTCTATACTACCCCCAAGCACCATGGCCATCCATCCTAAAACCATATAAAGAGATAAACTAATTCTGACAAAGGCAAGTTATTTTTTCCCTTTGGTTTGGTTTCCCATTTTTTGGATTCAAAAGTAATTTCCTCAGGATCATTTTTTTTCTTTAAAATTAAAAAAAAATACATTTTAAACGTTTTTGTCTACTACCTCTGACATCTTTGCCCTTTTGCTTTGAGCTTTTTTTCAAATTTCCTCTTCTTTAACAATTCCACAAACTTAGAAAGCTTTCTTCCATGACCCCTCCCCCTTAAACCTTTGCAAAGGTCCTCCCTTCCTCCCCCCCATCCCTCACCCTCCTCCTTTCTTCCTCTAGTATTCCCAGGTTGGGGGTTTCCGCAGTCAGATCAGCACCTCTGGACACTGACAGCTAGCTAATCATTGCCCATTTCATTGCTGATGGCCTGTTGGGGAACATTTTGTCACGCTGACATTGAGTCCTTTAGATGTTAGCTGGTTGATCTGGGAACTGAAGCTTAAATTAAAAACATATTTGGACAGAAATGAGAGCCAGGCTTCCCTTGGCCTGCAGTAAACTTCACTCAGTGGCACCCGTCGGGGGTGGGAATTGGGCGGGGATTTAGGGAACGGGGAGAGTCCAGAAAGATTCAGGCAGGGTTTGCTGCTCAGATGGGTCAGACCTCCTTGGTTCTTGAGGACAACCATCCATTCCTGCTCTCTCTTTGTCCGAGGGCTTCCTTTTTGGCTTTCTTCCCCCCTCTAAGTGGTTTTAGCTCATTTTTATTGTTCCCCCATCTTCTGTATATCAAAAAAAAAAAAAAGGAGATTGACACGGTGAGAATTAGGGGGAAGAAGGGAAGGTGAAACTGAGATATGGACAGGTAAATCACCGTTTTCACAAAAAGTATCTTTGAATTCAATAAAGAGTCTCTATGTCAGGGATTCTTACCCTTCGTTTAGTCTGGAGAAGCCTATAGACTCCTCAGAATAATGTATTAAAATGTTGTAAAATAAAACTCATAGAATTCCAAAGGAAACCAAATATTTTAAAGTAGAATTATCTATAATCTATCATCTGTCTATCTATCTATCTATCTATCTATCTATCTATCTATCTATCTATCTATCTATCTACCTATCTATAGCAAGTTCATTGACCCCAGGCTAAGCACCCCTGTTCTTCACCCAATCCAGGAAAATCATCACTTCTTTCTTTGAGTAGCCCCTCCTACAAATTCCCTCCTTCCCAATGGGTAGATCTGATCTTGGCAGCCTGAAAAGGAGTAAAAGGCAGACATGTTTCCTAATCTTCTACTTCTCCATCTTCAGATCTATGAGATGCTTCATCGCAATAATGTGATAAAAATCATTATCTTAAATATGTCTGCATTCAGTGGACATTTTCTTTTTTTTAATTCATCCTTCTCTGATTTGTACACAGTATGGTTCATCATGTGATTATCATAGGAAGTTTGACTTGCAGCCTATAATTTAGATGAGCTCCCCCTAAATTTCATCTCTTCTAAGAGATGAAATGCCCTACCATAAATGGTCTCTTTATCCCCTGAATTCCTGTGCCATTTTGTCTATACTTTCTACTCAGTAGTCATTTAGCATATGCTGCCTTATGCAACTTATTCTGACTGGCTGTGTGACCTTGGGCAAATCATTGTACTTCTTTGGGCCTCAATTTCCTCATTTTTTATATTAAGGGGGTGAACTAGATGATCTCTGATATGACTTCTTATTGTGATTCTCAGTGATTCCCTTTAAGGGATCAACTTTATTTCTAAACTCTCACCTACTAGATACCTGTGTCCATAATACCTAATCTAGATGCTTGAAGGCAGCCTAGTATGGCAGAAGGGGCACTGGCATAGTACTTCTTAGACCTGGATTTGTATCTCAACTCTGCCACCAATCCACTATTTGATCATGTGATGGTCACTTCATTTTTCTCATCTGTAAAGTGAAGGTCTACTTCAAAATTCTTCCCTCACAATGACCATTGATGTGGGTGATGCAAGGATTATTATTTTAATTTTATAAATAAGAAGATTAAGATTCAGAGAATGTCCCTCCCCCCATAATACCAGAACTTAAAGGTTCAAAGATAGGGTTCAAATCCACGTCTTATGACTCCAAATTCCCAATTCCACTCATGACCTTGAAAGTCCTTTCAACCTCTAGCACCAGTGGCCTCCCAATCTAGTCAGATATCAGAGTTGGATGGAATTTAAGAAATCATTTAGTGCAAACCCTCTTGATGACAGATGAGTAGACTAAGACCCAGAGAGTGGAAGTGGCTGGTCCAAAGTCTCCCAGCTAATGTATAGTAGTGTTAGTAGAATTAAAATGAAATGTGACCTCTCTTTTTCAGTGATTTTCTGAAACTGCCCATTTAAACTCTTCCACTGAGTCCTTGTGTGTGGAGGAGAATGGAGGGAAATAATTTGGCTTTACTTTCTCTATAGAATTAGAATAATTTTGAAAAACCTTATAGGATATACTAGTATAAATGTGCAATTCTGAATTTAATGGTTCTTATCATGCTCTGCTCTTTATAATCAGAGTAAAATACTTTGGGAATACTGGGGAGCTCTCTATTGTTTATTTCTTTTCAAGAAATAGTCCTTTCCCTGTTATAGCAATAGGCTCAAGGAATTTCACATTTTTTCATTTAAAATTCAGATTTTAATTTAAAATAAATTTTAATTTTGTATATGCATGTATACATGTGAATTATGCAATTATGTATTTATATGTATGTATTGCTCTGTATATTATGTGTTTTTGAATATATTTGTTTATATGCAAACATTATATATGTTTGTGTAGATATATATATATTACACACACACATACACACATACATACATATATATATATATATATGCATGCAAAATCTTCAGAATTTGTTGTAAAATTTCTTAGATTTAGAGTCAGGAGATATGGATTTGGACCCTTACTTTGACCCTCATGCCATATATGTCATATTATTTTATTATGTTAAGTCATATGATAATATATTACATTAAGTCAGTTGACTTAAGTCAGACATTTGATTTGGAATCTTAACCTTGAGTGTCAATATCACAGCTCTTGGTGAGGATTTGACATTTTGACATTTAAAAAGCTGTTTTGAAATCATATCTTATTTTTTCTATACATAATTGTAATCAAAAAGTAGATTTTATAGCTTTTAATCGAATTTTCTTCCCTCCTAAAAAACCTTTTATTAAATATTATAGATGTTTATATTTATTAATTTTATTAATTGTTAAAGTTTTATAGTTTATGGCTATGACAAATATGTTTATATTAGCTCATATTAACTTTATATTTATATTTTACATGTAATTGTCTCCCCTGTTAGAATTTAAGTTTCTTACAAGGGAAGATTGTTTCATTCTTTGGCACACAGTAGGCACCAAATAAATATCTGTAGATCTATTGAATTAAAATATAATCATCAATTGTGTTTATATACTCCAAAGAATGAAAATTCCTTCTTTTTCCCCTTCAGACTTCTCAGAATATGTAAATCCATATATATATATATATATATATATATATATATATATATATACACACACACATATATACATACATATACATACACACAAATGTATACACATAAATATATATATATTGTGTAGGTATACATATGTCTCTATATGTAGATATGTAAGCGTATAAGTGTGTATGTGTACACATGTACATATACACATATATCTCTACCATGTCTAGACAGGATTCTTAATCTACTTTCCCTTTGATATTGAGAGATGAGGTGATTTGGCTGGTGAGTCATTTGTTTTTCCTCAAGGTATATTTTCTTGATCTCATAACATTTCCTATTTTATATAAATTATTCTGGGCTCTTGCCATTACTTTAAAAAAAGAAAGAAAAACTCCAATATGATATTTAATTGAATTTTTCTGGCTAGAGTTAAAATAGGATGTGTTTTCATGGTAGGTAAGGGCTGATCCAGGAATATGAATATATATGCCTTAAGTAAAACCTTAGTAACAAGAAAGGACAGTTGTGGCAAAAACTACCTCCATATCATCACAAGCATACACACACACACACACACACACACACACACACACACACACACCCCAACACATGCACACCCTTTGCATAGCTATTTTTTGGCTTATGTCCTTATGTCCTTAAGAAGAGGGATATCTATTTACATATTCTCTATCCATCTATCTACATATTCTCTCTGTGTCTCTGTCTCTGTCTCTGTCTCTGTCCCTCAAAAAAAAAAAATATATATATATATATATATATATATTAATCCCTGTATCTTCTATATCTTCCTCACACATATTATTAATGTTTGAATACTTGGATATAGCCTCCAAGATGCTTTTCATTATCTCTAAAGGTCACCAAAGACCTCTTAAGTGATTAATCATAGCTTTTCCCTGGCCTTAATCTTCAATGACCATTTCTGTTAATTCTTGTGGTAATATAAACCTAGAAACCCAATGGGTGCCCATTAACTGGGAGATGTTTAGGAAATTGTGATACATAAATGAACTCAAATACGATTGTGTTGCAACGAGTATAAGGAATTCAGACAAACATTATGAGGTTTGTATCAATTGATATAAAGTGAAATAAATAGAACCAGGGGGCGGCTAGGTGGTACAGTGAATAGAGCGTCGGCACCAGAGTCAGAAGGACCTGAGTTTGAAACCAGCCTCAGACACTTAACACACACACAAACAAAAACCTAGCCATGTGACCTTGGGCAAGTTACTTAACCCCAATTGCCCTCCAAAAAAGCAAAAAATAAAAATAAATAGAACCAGCAAACAGCATGCAGTGACTCTCCCACCCCACCCCCCAAATCACCTGTATAGATAAGTCCCAAACCTATTGTGATATGAATGTTATATAGACCTAATTAATTTCAGTAAACAATTTTTAAGGACCCATTTTTCTAGTCCCCGGGAATAAAAAAATCTCAGATGACCTTGTCATATCTTAGTACGGTGTCTGGCACATTTTAGGAGCTTAATATGTGTAAGAAAGGATGAGACTGAGAAGCAAGACTCTAGGTTTAGCTCTTGGTACTCCCTGACATGAACCCTTGGCTGACTCCTTTGTAAATGTTTCTATTTTTGCCCCTGCTGTACCTTTCTGTCAGTTCCCACCATTTGAAATACCTACCCTCCTTTCTCTATGACTAGGCAAATCATAATCTACTTTCCCCCATACTATAGTCAACATCTCCCTATCTCTGCAAAGCCTTCCTTGAACTTTCTGAATTCCTTTGGCATTTAGGATTATAGAATCAGAGGTTTTGAACTGTAAGAGACCTAAAGGCCCCATAGTTGAACCCCCTCATTTTATAGATGCAGAAATTGAGACCCAGAAAGTCTGAGTGACTTATAGGTCCACAGGACCATAAATTTTGATCAGAAAAGTCCCTTGGAAACCATCTGATCCAGATTTGTCATTTTACAAATAAGGAGCTAAGGCCAAGCTGGTAAGTACCTTGTGCAGGGACACACAGATAGTGTGTAAAACAGAATTTGAACCTCAGGCTTCCTGACTGTCAAATATGGCATTCTATCCATTATAACTTGCTCAGTCATATGGGTAAGAGAGTAACAGAGGGATCCAGGTCCTCTGACGGAGACCTAGAACCTTTCTATTCAACTACACTGCCTTTAAGACTTACTAAGTGCTCAAGGATAAGAAACCTGACCTTTCTGAACCTTGGCATCCTCACATGTTAAATGGGTGCTGTTGTTTAGTCATTATCAGTTGTGTCCAATACGTCATGATCCCATTTAAGGTTTTTTTGGCAGAGATAAAGGAGTGGTTTGCCATTTCCTTTTCTAGATTATTTTACAGATGAAGAAACTGAGGTAAATAATATTAAGTGACTTCTCCAGGGTCACACAGCTAGTAAGTGTCTGAGGTCAGATTTGTACTCAGGTCTTCCTGATTCAAAGTCTGACTCTATCCATTATACCACTTAACTGCCTCAAAATGGATATAAAAAAGTGCTATTCACCTCTTTGTGATGTTGTGATGAACTTAAAGGGAAAGTAAGGGACATTTAGTTCATCCCCTTGATTTTGCAGTTAAGGAATGAGCCCCAAAGAGGATGTGACTTTCCTGATGTCACACAGACATTGAGAAACAGTGACATGATTAAAACCCTGAACTTCTGACTCTACATTCAGCACCTTTCTGAATGAGTTGAATGGTCTTCTTGTGCCTTAGCTTCCTTTTCTGAAATAAGGGAATAGAACTGATAATGATTTTCCTCACAGGGGTTAACTTTAGACTAGTAATACTTCAAGGGATGTGAGGAAAGATGATGAAATACCTTAGCATTTGGACTCCACCCACTCAGTCAGTCCACTCATGTCTTTGCCCAGACTCACTGTTTCCCTCTGGCCTCTGACTCTCACTTAGGGCTTCCACCCCTAGTCTGGGATCAGATTTATTTATCAAAGACATCAGGCAGAATGATCTGGGAGTGGCTTTTAAAGCTACACCACCACAAACAGGATTTAGGACTAGAAGGGCTCTTAGTGATTTTAGCATCTGACCCTCTTATCTTACAGATGAGGAAAATAAGGCCCAGTAAGCAACAGAGTTGGGATACAACCCCATAGAAGAGCTTAATAACAACTACTCACAGATCAGGGAGAATGGAATTTCTTTCAATCATTTTCAAACAATAAGCATTGATTAAGGGCACTATGCTAAACACCGAGGGCTACAAAGCCCAAACCAACTCTTCTGGGATTACTATCCCATCAATATTTGTACCCATAGAGAAAATTTTCTTCATAAAACCATCCTTTATTTAGTTAAATTTGTTTGGTTTTTGTTTACTGGAATTCATGTCTTCCAATCAATACCCAATACACATATGGGTATTTTAAACTAGGTATTTTTCTCTAGGAGCAGTGATAAAGGATTTGAGACAGTAGAATGCCCTAACAGTGATATTTCTTTCTGTTTTGCTTCCCGTAAGGAAGAGCGTATTTAAAGAGCTTATCAAAGCTTAAAAGAATAGATAATGCTAGAGAGTTATTTTTGTTGCTCATGAGATCTCAATATCTCTTTGCCTAGGACAGCCTGATTCAAATCTGGATACATCTTTTTCTAAATGTAGTATAACTTCTAGAGCTTTGAAATTCTCAGGGGACTGAACTCCTAGGGTTTGGACCCCCATTTTCTTTGCAGTTCCAGCCTCTAAAGAGGAAGGAGTGTTTGCTGATGGATTCCTATTTATGTTTTGTTTGAAACAGCAGCACACAGGCCTGTCCAAGGTAGCTCAGTTCACTCTTCTGGGTCCCAGCAGACTCTGGGCGGGCTCTGGAAGCAGCCCACTTGGCCAAGGCTGGGGGAATTCCTCTGATTACTCAGTGACCTAGCCAGCACTAAGAGGAACAGGCATGTCTTCTGCCCTGAGCACTTCAAGGACAATGCAAAAGGCCAGGGATCCCCTCTCAAGCAGAACATGATCAAAGGCATGTCTTCATTAGATAGCCATGTTACTGGACCACAGATATAAGTACACATATGCTACAACCCATCCCTCTCCAAAATACAGACATACAGACACAGAAGAGCATTGAAGCTACTACAAATTACTAGTGGGCCAGTCTGTTTCCCCTTGGGCCTTTCACAGATTATAAACAAACCCATGTGCAAAGGCACGGTACACATGGGTCACTTGCTCCACCCTTCTGACGCAGCTGCCTGCTTAGGTGGAGTGCAGCAGCTGTAGGGAGGCCACACATCAACACAGCTCCACAGCCCAAGATTCCCCACCAAGGGCTTCAGCAGAGGAGTGGAGACGTGTAGAATGGGGCTCACTCCACTGGACATGTGCCCAGGACCTAGAGCTAGCAAAGATTCCTTCTTAAGGCAAGGTATTTCCTAAGGGCTAGCAGAAGGATGATGGCTATATAGAAGAGGAGCTTAAAAAACAAACTGGTTCTTCAGTACTGCCTGTCCCAGCCACATGATGTATTATCAAGACCGGAGCTTTCGTAGTATCCTAGAAGGGTCCTCAAAGCCCATCTTATCCAACACCCTTATTTTATAAATAAAGAAACAGAGATACACAGAGAGATGGGTGACTTAAGGTCACACACCTGGCCAATGGCAGAGCTTGCATTTGAAGCTGACTTCAAATCCAGCACTTTTTCCACACTGCCTCTCAACAATGACAATGACTATGTCGACGGTAGTGACAATGACTGTGATGGTGGCAGTGGTGATATATGATAGAAAAAGACTCAGAGATGGTCGAATGGCAAAAGCAAAGGAAAAGAGCTTGGGGCTTCTGATGGAATCCCTGCAATATTAAGAGAAACCAAAGAAGGCCTCTAGGACCTTTCCTAGTGAACTTAAGGCAGGGCATGGATAAGACTAGCACAGGAGAGTCAGGCATGAATGGATGTTAATTTGTATCATTAATAGGAATACTCACCTTACTTAGACCACGGATCTTTTGGAATATTTATGTAATATTACTACTACTATCAATAATAAAAACAATAATTTATAATAATAATAGTGATAATAATGATTAATATTAATTATGATTATCAATAATGATGATTGATCATAATTAATAATGATGAGAATCCTAATAATGTTGGTAAGTAATATGATATAGCAGGTGTCAATGCCTGCCTTTGATATCAGAAAGACCTGGGCTCAAGCACTGCCTTATACATAGTAGCTGGGGGACTGTGCTTAAGTCACCTAAACTCTCAGTATTCCAGTTAGCTTTCTAGGGTTTTATTATGAATAATAGTAATAATGACAATAATATAAACAATAATAACAACATTAGTAATGATAGCATTCACATAGTGCTTTATGTTTAACAAAGCATTTTACAAATATATCTTTTTTATACTTACAATACCTCACAATACTAGGTACTATTATCATCACAATTTTATACATGAGGAAACTGAGGCAGACAAAAGTTAAGTGAATAGCTCAGAGAGACACAGGTAATAAGGGTCTGAGATAGTATTTGAACTCAGGTCTTCATGACTCCAAGTCTAATAGTCCTACCAACTGCACCCTCTGCAGATGAGCTATAGAACTGCATTTGCAGAAGGAACAGTGCCCTACATGAATGAGTTCCCTACATGAAGGAATTTCCTACATGGAGAAAATTACAGTCTTACTCCCCACCCCACCCTCAAAAATTATTATTATTTTGACTCTAATCAATTGTTTAATTGTCTCTTTATCTTGGATGATTTAAAGCTGAAAGGGACTACAAACATTATCTAAACCAACCCTATTATTTTATAAATAAAGTGATTGGGAGTGCTAGAAGTGAAGCAATTTCTGGAAGTAGTCAACAATCAAATGAGTTGGGTTTTGAAAACAATTTCTCTGAGTCTCGAACTATTGCTGTCCTACACTACTCTGTTTTCTTCAACATAACTAGACTGGTAGAAAATGTGTGCCCTCTGGGAACAGTTTTAAAGTTTGAGGGGAGAGGGGATGAATCTCAATGCAGAAAGCATGGAGTAGACTAAATCAATAAAGCATTCCTATTTACATGCTTTCCATCCTTAGCTAGTGACAACCATCTATTGAAGAGAGGAGGATATATGTTGCCTTATCATGGTCCAGAATCCTGACATATATGTTTCTTTTAGAATACTTTGCTACCAAAGGGCAAAACAGGCAGCCCCAAGTTCTTCTAACACCCATGCCATGTCACTGAGATACTTCATTCATATCTGGGAATTGTGATGGGGCAGGACACTATTGTTCCCATAGCTTAAGTGGCACAAATATGGTTACCCTTCTTTGAAACTCATTTTACCATTCTGTTACTCCAAATATTCCAAGAGACCTGTGATTTCCCCCAAATATATATTCTTTCCATAAATGGAGTCAGGCAGTAAACATTCATTAAACACCTAATATGTGCAAAGCACTGTACTAAGAGTTAGAGACACAAAGAAAAAAAAAGATAGTCTGTTCTCTTACATGTAAACAAGAAATAAGATGTACAGGCAATGGGGTATAGAAATCCATCTTGCCCTACAAGAATGTAAAGGAGAAGAGGGTAAAGGAAGTTAAGGGGGGAATAGAAGAGAGGGCAGACTCAGGGAGGGCGTAATCTTGGGGTGGCAGTAGGGGAGAGATGGGGAGAAAATTTGAAACTCAAAATCTTGTGGAAATGAATGCCAAAAACTAAAAATAAATAAGAAATTCAAAATAAATAAATAAAGACAGTCTGCTCTCTCAAGGAGCTTCATCATCTCATAAGAAAAACAACATTCCATCCATTCCTACCTATCCTGGGTAACTTTGATCTAAGTTCTCCCATACATTCATGACAGATGGTCTACAAGTATTCCTCATATCTTTTTTAAAGTAAATTAATTTAGTTTTAATTTTCAACATTCATTTCCACAAGATTTTGAATTCCAGACTTTCTCCTCATCTCTCCCCTCCCCCACCCTCTGAGATAGTATACATTATGATTACCCCTCCCCCAGGTCTGCCCTCCCTTCTATCACCCAACTCCTTCTTATCCCTTTCCCCCTTACTTGTATGGCAAGATAAATTTCTATACCCCGTTTCCTATATAGCTTATTTCCCAGTTGCACGCAAAAACAATTTTTACCTTTAAACTTTCTACTTTAAATTTTGAGTCTCAAATTCTATCACTTCTCCCCTCCCTACCCACCATCAATGAGAAGGCAACCAATTCAATACAGGTTATACATGTGTAGCTATGTAAAACACTTCCATAATAGTCAAGTTGTGAAAGACTAACTCTATTTCCCTACATCCTGTCCTACCAACCACTTATTCTATTTTTTCCTTTGACCCAGTCCCTTTTCAAAAGTGTTTGCTTCTGACAACCCCTTCCCCAATCTGCCCTCCCTTCTATGATAACCCCCCCCATCCCCTTCCCTCTTACTTTTCTGTAGGGTAAGAAACCCAGTTGAATGTATATGTTATTCCCTCCTTAAGCCAAATTCAATGAGAGTAAGGTTCACTCATTCCCTCTCACTTCCCCTTCTTCCCCTCCATTGTGAATCCTTTCTTCTTGCCTCTTTTATATGAGAAAATTTACCCTATTCTATCTCTCCCTTTCTTCTCCCAATATGTGCTTCTCATCCCTTAATTTTATTTTTTAGATATCATCCCTTCATATTCAACTCACCCTGTGCCATCTATCTATCTATGTATCTACCATCTATCCATCTATATTCCCTCCAACTACCCTTATACTGAGAAAGGTCTCATGAGTTACAAATGTCATCTTTCCATATAGGAATGTAAATAGTTCAATTTTAATAAGTCCCTTATGATTACTCTTTTGTGTTTACCTTTTCATGATTCTCTTGATTCTTGTATTTGAAAGTCAAATTTTCTATTCAGCTCTGGTCTTTTCAACAAGAATGCTTGAAAGTCCTCTATTTCACTGAATGTCCATATTTTCCACTGAAGTATTATAATCATTTTTGCTGGGTAGGTGATTCTTGGTTTTAATCCTAGTTCCTCTAACCTCTGGAATCCAAGTCCTTTTATCCCTAAATGTAAAAGCTGCTAGATTTTGTGTTATCCTGATTGTGTTTCCAAATACTTGAATTGTTTCTTTCTGGCTGCTTGCAATATTTTCTCCTTGACCTGGGTTCAGATTTTCTTGACATTACAAGTCTGCAAAAAATACCCAAATTCTGCTATTCCTCATTCTCTCTGTCAATGACTCATCTTGTTTTTCAAACATGTATTTCTTATACAGCACCTTTTATACAAAATCTCCTGTTGAGTTCTTTATTTATAATGTGTTACAGCCTCCCCATGCCCACATGTACCTCTACATTGCCCACTGGGTAATCTTCATCCTCAGTTCTTCAGAGGCTTCCACAACTCAGTCATACAAAATCATCTGATGAACGCTGAGGTTAGAGCAATATAAAGAAACTTTTTTAAAATATGACAAAAGTTAATCTTTATTTTCAAGAAATGAAATTATTTATAGTGGTAAAGCTTTAGATTTTTCCATGGTAGAATGGGATTAAATCTAAGATATTCATCCACTTTATTAAACTTTTAAGTAGTGGGGGGAGGAGCCAAAATGGCAGATTAGAAACAAGACTTCTACACAGCTCCTCCAATACTTGTAAAAAATGACTCTAACAAACTGTAGAGCTACAGAACTGAGAAAGTGACAGAGATAAACAAATCTCCCACTGAAGGAACCCCAGCAGGCTGACAGGAAGGGTCCATCGCAGTGAGCTGGGAGCCAGGAGCAGCCCAAACTGAGCCATGGTTTTAGCCCCAGGGCAGCCCCAACAAAAGGCAACTGAAACTGACTTCACTAGATTAAATCACCAGCAACTATAGCAGTTTACAGACTTCCCAATCCACAAATGCCAAAGACAAAGTAAAAGGTGAGAGTGGAATGTTTTTGGAACAGGGGGAGTGAGGTCCAGCTGCTACCCCCAGAGCAAGAAGCAGTGGAGGTGCGGTGGCTGCAGCTGCTCCTGTGTGGCTGCTTCTAGAGCTCCTGGCCTGCAGATTGTAGGGGAACCAAGTGATCATTTAGAGGGAAATTGTTCTTGCTTTGACCTGATTGGATCTCTCTGATCACTCTCTTGGATGGTGGTCCTGGGTTGTGTGACCAATGAGCCACAGCATGTAGGGGCTGTAGAGAGGGTACCCATCTAATAGCTCTAGTACCTATAAAAACCCCAGGGATTTGGGACATACCTTTTTCCATTCTGGGAGCAGAGTTCTACCTTGGCAAAGAGCTCAAAAGTCAAGTAATCAGCTGCCAATATGAGCAAGCAATGGAAGCACAGATTATAGAATCCTTTTTTGGGACAAAAAGGATCAAAGCATGGAGCAGAAGGAAGACAGCAAAGTCAGAACTCCTGCATCAAAAGCCTCCAAGAAAAATATGAACTGGTTATAGGTCATGGAGGTGCCCAAGAAGGATTTTGAAAATCAAGTAACAGGGGTGGCTAAGTGGTACAGTGAATAGAGCACCAGCCATGCAGTCGGGAGGACCTGAGTTCAAATCCAGCCTCAGACACTTAACACAAAAACTAGCTGTGTGACCTTGGGCAAGTCACTTAACTCCAATTGCCCTTCAAAAAGCAAAAAAAAAAAATAAATCAAGAGAAGTGGAGGAAAAATTGGAACAAGAAATGAGAATGATGCAAGAAAATCATGAAAAGCAAGTCAAGAGCCTGCTAAAGGAGACCCAAAAACACAGTGAAGAAAATAACACCTTAAAAAATAGACTAACTCGGGGCAGAGCCAAGATGGCGGAGTAGAAACAGCTCCTCCAAGCCACTCTGCCCCCAGATTCCCTCCAAACCATGTAAAAGGGGACTCTGAACAACTTCTGGCACCCCAGCACCCACAGAACAACACAGAGAAGCTAACCTCCTGCTGAGGACAGCCCAGCAGTCCTGCAGGAAGGACCAGAATAGTGCTCTGGGAGCCGGAAGCACACAGTGCGCAGAGCGCAGGGAGCCGAGCTGAGCCAAGCCCAGGGCGGCAGGGCCAGCAGCTGGCTGGAGAGACCCAAGAACACCAGCAGCTGTGGTGATTCCAGAATTATCAACATAGACATGCCTAGGACAAAGTGAGAGGTTAGTACCCTATGGACTTTGGGACCAGTATTTGGGGAATGTGTTGGCTTCCTCCCCTGGGGGCTAGAAGCTACTGAGGAGACACGCCATTTTGTAGTTTTCAGAGGCAGCTCCAGCTCCTGACCTTTGAACTGTAGGGAGATCCAGCGATCAGTCTTGGGGGGTAATCGCTCTTGCTTTAACCTCCCTGGATCTGGATTGTGATCTGGGGTGGAGGTTGTGGGTGGGTTTCCAGCTTCCAGAAACGGAAGTTGTCCCCCACACATTCAGGATGAAAATTCCTGTCTGGCAGCAGAGCCATAGTGTGGCAACAAGCCCAAAAGTCAAGTAATTAAGTGGAAACATGCCAAGGCAAAGGAAATGGAAAAATGCAACCCTAGACTCCTATTTTGGGGGCATAGAGTGGGAAAAGGACTGTGAGGTCAGAAGTCCTGCTCCAAAAGCCCCAGGGGAAAACATGAGTAGGTTGAAGGCCATAGAGGACCTTAAGAAGGACTTTAAAAACCAAATAAGAGAAGTGGAGGAAAAATTGGAAAGAGAAATGAGAAGGATGCAGGAAAAGTATGAAATGAGGGTCAATAGCTTGACTGAGGAAAACAACACCTTAAAAAACAGACTAACTCAAATGGCAAAGGAGGCCCAAAAGGGCAATGAGGAGAAGAATGTCTTAAAAAGTCAAATTTGCCAGATGGAAAAAGAATCTCAAAAGTTCACTGAAGAGATTCATTCCTTCAGAGTTAGACTGGAGCAAATGGAAGCTAATGACTTTATGAGAAATCAAGATGCTGTTAAGCAGATCCAAACAAATGAAAGATTAGAAGGCAATGTGAAATATCTCATGGGAAAAACCACTGACCTGGAAAATAGATCCAGGAGAGACAATTTAAAAATTATTGGACTACCTGAAAGCCATGATCAAAGAAAGAACCTAGAAATTACCCTTCAAGAAATTCTCAAGGAAAATTGCCCTGATGTTTTAGATCCAGAGGGCAAAATAGAGGTTGAAAGAATCCATCAATCACCTCCTGAAAAAGATCCTAAAAAAGAAAACTCCCAGGAATATTATAGCCAGGTTCCAGAATCCCCAGATCAAGGAGAAAATGCTACAAGCAGCCAGGAAGAAACAATTTCAATATTGTGAAAACCCAATCAGAATAGCACAGGACCTGGCAGCTTCTACCCTGAGGGATAGAAGGGCATAAAATACGATATTCCAGAGGGCAAAAGAGCTGTTACTGAAGCCAAGCGTCACCTACCCAGCAAAACTGAGAATTTTGTTTGAGGGGAAAATATGGTCATTCAGGGGAATAGAGGACTTTCAAGCATTCTTGAGGGAAAAACCAGAATTGAATAGAAAATTTGACATCCAGTCACAAGAAGGAAGAGATGACTGAGAAGGTCACCAGGGAAAAGAAATCAAAAGGAACTTATCAAAGTCGAACTATTTACATTCCTATATGGAAAACCAGTAACTGTGACTGATGAAATCTTTCTCACTATAAAAATAATGGAAGAAGGATCTGTGGTCATATGAATACATATGTGAATGTGTGTATATGGTTACAATTATATATGGATAGAGGGCATAGGTTGAATTTGTTGGAAAGGGAGGATACTCAAAGGGTGAAATTATGAGGTGAGAGAGGAAAGTGGCAAGAGGAGATGGGGAAAGACAGGGTAGGGTAAACTATCTCATGTAGAAGAAGCAAGGGGAAGTGGTTGCAAGGGAGGGGAGAATAGGAAGGCAAAAAGGCAAAACCACATTCTTATTGAATTTGGTTCAGGGAGAGAATGACATACATACTAAATGGGATATCTCAACCTGCAGCAGAATAGGGGGAAGGGGGATGAGAGGAGGGATGATGGATGGGAGGGCATCCTTTGGGGGAGGGGAGGTTGGAAGTACCCACTATAGAAGAGGGACAGGATCATGTAGGGAATGGACCAGGTGGGGGGTGGGATGAGTGGGAGGGAATTATAAGCAGCCTTGTACAATATATCTACTATGATAATGTTTTGCATAGCTAGACATGTACAACATATACTGAATTACTTATCTCCCCAGAGGGAATGGGTGACAAGGGAGGAAAGAAATGGATCTGAAATTCAAGGTCTTAAGATTAAATGTTTCAAATATATATAAATACTGTTATTAATACTCTTTTTCTTGTAATTTGGAGATAAGATGTGCAGGCATTGGGACACAAAGATTCACCTACCTCTAATGGAAAAGTTGAAGGAGGTATGGGAGAAGGTATGGGAGAGAACAGATTGGAGGAAGCGATATCTTGTGGGACTACTATTCTGGGAGGGTGGGTAGGGGAAAAACAGGGGCGGGGGGGGATGATTGTAACTCAAAATCTGGCGGAAATGAATGATGTAAAACAGAAGTTAATAAACCATTTGTTTAAAAAAAAATCATAAAAAAATAGACTAACTCATTAGGGAAAAGAGGCCCAAAAAGCCAATGAGGAGAAAATGCTTTAAAAATTTGAATTTGCTAGATGGAAAAGGAATTTCAAAAACTCAATGAATAGAATAATGCCTTCAAAATTAGACTGGAGCAAATGGAAGTGAATGCCTTTATGAGAAATCAAGATACTATAAAACAGATACAAATAAATAAAAAATAGTAGGCAATGTGAAATATCTCATTGGAAATAACCACTGACCTGGAAAATAGATCCAGGGGAGATAATTAAAAAAATATTGGCCTATCTTAAAGCCATGATAAAAAAAAAGAGTCTAGACACCATCTTTCAAGAAATTATCAAGCAAAATTCCCCTGATATTTTAGAACCAGAAAGCAAAATAGTCTTTTTGAAAGAATTCACAGATCACTTCTTGAAAAACATCACAAAAAGAAAACTCCAAGGAATATTGTAGCCAAATTCCAGAGTTCCTAGGTCAAGGAGAAAATACTGCAAGAAGTTAGGAAGAAACAATTTGAGTATTATGTAAACACAATCAGGATAACACATGACCTAGAAGCTTCTACATTAAGGGATCGAAGGGCTTGGAATATGATATTCTGGAGGTCAAGGAGCTAGGACTAAAGTCAAGAATCACCTAACCAGCATAACTGAGTATAATGCTACAGGGAAAAATATGGTAATTCAATAGACATAGAGTACTTCCAATCATTCTTGATGAAAAAAACTGAGCTGAACATAAAATTTGACTTTCAAATACAAGAAGCAAGAGAAGCATGAGAAGGTAAACAGGAAAAATAAATCATAAGGAACTTATTAAAGGTGAATTATTTGCATTCCTACATGGAAATACGATAATTTTAACTCACAAGACTTTTCTCAATATGAGGATAGCTAAAGGGAATATATATACATACATATATATGTATATATGTATGTATATATAGGAGTATATATTTGTATATAAGGAGTATGTATAGGAGTATGTATATGCATATAAAAATACATGTGAGTTTGGGCATTTGTATATATCTACAGAGGGCACAGGATGATTTGAATATGAAGCGATGATATCTAAAAAATAAAATTAAGAGGTGTGAGAGGAGTTTATTGGGAGAAGAAGAAAAGGAGCAATAGATTAGGGTAAATTATCTCATATAAAAGAGGCAAGAGAAAACTGTTACAATGGAGGGGAAGAATGGGAAAGTGAAAGGGAATGCAACAACCCAATTTTCATTGAATTTGGCCTAAGGAGGGAATAACTTACACACTCAATTGTGTATCTTACCCTACAGGAAAATAGGGTAGTAGGGGATAAGAGTGGGAGAATGGAAGGGAAGGCAGATTTGGGGAGAAGGTAGTTAGAACCAAACATTTTTGAAAAGGGATAGGGTGAAAGGAGAAAATAGAATAAAATAGAAAATAGAATAAGGGGCCGGATATGATTGAGGGAATTATAGTAAGTCTTTCACAATATAACTACTATGGAAATTATTTTGGTAACTAAACATGTACAACCTATATTGAATTGCTTATCTTCCCAGTGGGGGTGGGTAAGGAGGGAGGAGGGAAAAGAATCTGTACCTCAAAGTTTTAAAAACAAATGTTTAAAAATTGTTTTTTTACATGCAACTGGGAAATAAGATATATAGGTACTGGGGTTTAGAAACCCATCTTGCCCTACTAGAAAGTTAGGGGTTTGAAGGGGGAGGATATAAGAGAGAACAGATTGGGGGAAGGGTTATTCAGTAGACTTGCTATTTTGGGGTGGTTGTAGGGAAAAGATGGGGAGAGAAAAAACTGTAACTCAAAATTTTGGAAATGAATGTTGAAAAATAAAAATAAATAACATTTTAAAAATTAAGTAGTTTTAGAAGGGCTAACTATAAGGACACAAGAGAATAAAATAAAATAAAATTAGGGGTGGGTAGGTGGTGCAGTAAGTAGAGCGTTGGCCCTGGAGTCAGAAGGAACTGACACAATGCACACACAAACAAAAACCTAGCTGTGTGACCTTGGGCAAGCTACTTAACCCCAATTGCCCTCCAAAAAAAGAGAGAGAGAGAGAGAGAATAAAATTAAATGTATGAACATTGGCAAAGAAGAGATAATCGGTATTTGATGATGTCATGATAGGATAAGTAGAGAATCCCAGAGTAAAAGCAAAGAAATTATTTGAATTTTTAAAAACCTTTAGTAAAATACACAAAAATAATCATCATTTCTATATAATGCTACTAAAAACTAGGAAGAAATAAAAACAATGTCATTCAAAAAAGCTATAAAATGAGTAAGCTATCTAGGAGTTAGCTTATTAAGACTCACATGGAATTGATAGAAATAAAACTATAATTACTCTTTATAGAAACAGAGGAAGTTAAATGGAGAGAAGTCCATTGCTCATGGTTATACTATACCAAATAATAAAAATGACTATACTAAGTTAATTTATAAATTTAGCATGGTGCCAATCCAGATCCCCAAAGTATAGTTCATAGAACTAGACTGACAAAAATGAAATTCATTTGTAAGAACAAAAGATCTCAAATGTCAGTGGCCATCTAATCCAATCAATACAGGAAAAGAAGCCTAATAATCACATACTCCTCAAGTGATCATCCACCTGCTGCTTGAGAACCTTTAAGGAGGAGAAATGCACTCTCTTAAAACAGTCTATTCTGCTTTTTGAAAGGAAGAAAATAAACATCTCCTTAGCACCAACTCTGCTCTAGATGCAGTATTAAGCCCTTTACAAATATTATCTCATTTGGTCAGTCCAACAACCCTGTGAGGTAGCTGTTATTACCTTCACTTTACAGATGGGAAAACTGAGGAAGACATAAGTGACTGAACTTGAGACAGAAAGAACTGAGTTCAGTGCTCTAGTCACTGTGCCACCTGGCTGCCTCTATATAAGATAGAATTGGATTTAAACTGGATAATCATTTCAAATTATAAAGAAGTTTTTTCTGACATCAAGTCCAATTTTGTTTCTCTGCAACCCCTTGGGGTTGAACAAAACAAATTGGATGCCTCCCCCAAATAACCCTTCAGATACTTATATCAGCAACTCCTTGAGTCTTTTCTTCTCCAGAATAAATATCAGAAGTTTTTTTTCTTTTTTTTTTCCCTATCCAACCTCATATGCCATGGCCTCAAGGCAATTTGCCATCCTGGCTGCTGCTATTATTGCTGAGACACTGTCAATGACATTTGGATCTTGGAAATTGGGAGAGGCATCCATATTGGAAAGGACAGATATCCAGATTTTTCAAAGGGGGGAGGAAGGAAGGGAGAAAGAAGAAAGAGAGAGAAAGAAGGAAAGGAAAAAAGGAGAAAATGTTAGAGACCAGTTTAATAACTGTTGACTCAATATGAATCAGCAATGTAATGTGAAAGGAAAAAAAAGAATGTGATCCTGTGCTTCATTAAGAGAAGCAAAGCTTCCCAGAATAAGGATAAGATTCTCTTTGCACTCTGCCATCACCAGACCTCATCTGGAATACTGTGTTTAGTTCTGGGAGTCAGTTTGGGTAAGATATTGATAAATTGGGCAGTATCCAGGGTAGGGTGACTAGAATAGTGAAAGGCCTTGAATCCATGTCATATTGGAAGCAGATGAAAGAACCAGGACTGTTTATAATGGAGAAGAGAAGACATGGGGGAGAGAGTATATTATATGTATTTCAAGTATTTGGAGGGCATTCAAGGGAAGAAAGATTTGATCCCAGAGGAGATCTGGATGGAAATTGCATACTCTTGATAGAAAGGGGGAAAAATCCTTGCTAGTAATTAGAAGTGTCCAAAAGTGGAATTAAGAGGTGGAAGAATACTCTTCTTTAGAAATCTTTGAGCAGAGACTGGATAAGTACTCAGCAGGTATATTATTTGTATAGATTCATTTTGGATATGAGTTGGACTAGATGGCTACTGAGGTCCCTCCCAACATCTAAATTCTTTGATATATCTGATGTAGGAGAACAAGATCTATTCCCCAATATATAGTCAAAGGAAATAAATATTTTTTAAAAAAAGAATTTAAATAACCATATGAAAGTGTGTTCCAATCATTAATAGTAAAAGAGATGTACTACAAAGCAATTCTGAGGTTTGAAATTTCATTTTGCAGCAAGGAAATTGCCAAAGAAGACAATATGCACAAGGAACAAGACTATGTCACCTCCCAACATTGTGGATATTGACCTGTCCTTTTGTAGTTCAGTAGAAGAAGTAAAATTTTCAGTACAGTGGTAGAAGTTAGGGTTAGAATGTAAAGAATTGAAAAGTAAACAGAAAAATGGGGGCAGAAAATGTACAATACTCTTTCAAGCAGTTTAGTAGGAAAGGGAAGGAGAGAGGATAACAACTTAAGGGAAAGGGGTAGGGGTTTTTCAAGGGAGGAGGCTTTAAAATCATAGAATGATGGAACTTTAGAGTTGGAAGTGGCTTAAAGATCATGTTATATAACTCCTACAGTTGACTCCTTACAAGTGGTCATTCACCCTCCACTTAAAAATATAAAATTCAGTAATAAGAAATTCAAACTTTTCTTTAACGATCCAAAAAATATCAGAAATAGAGAGGAAAAGAAAGTGGCTATAGATTCAGGAGAGGGAAGAGGGTGATAATTTCTAAATCTTTTTTTTTTCCCTGAACTTTACAAGCACCAAAAAAAGAGGAAATATTTCCATATACAAATTAGAACAGAAAAAGATAATTATGAAACTGTAGATCTCTATTACATGGAGGGTGGGTAACCAAGATGGTAGAGTAAAGGCAGGGACTTGCCTGAGTTTTCCCCCAAATCTTCCCAAATACCTGTAAAAATGGCTCTCAACAAATTTTAGAGCAGCAGAACCCACAAAAAGACAGTGGAACAAATTATCAGCCCAAGACAACCTTCCAGGTTGTCAGGAAAGGACTGTTGCACCAGGCTGAGAAGATCACAGTCCAGCACAGGCCACAACACAGACCTAGCCCCAGTAAAGCAGTAGCAGACCTCAGGGGACTGAATAACTGTCAGCAGTGGTGGTTTCCAGTCTACAGATGCCAAAAGACAACTTAGAAGGTCAGCAGGAAAGGTCTGTTGGACTTGGGTGAGAGAAGAGCACAGTCTAGTGCAGGCCTTGCCAGCATAACCCCAGCCCTACCAAATCAGGAGCAGGCCCTTTATGGAAATCAAAGTTTTAAAAACGAATGTTAAAAGTGTTTTACATGTAACTTGGGAAAAATAAAATACTAAATGGAAATTTAAAAACAAAACAAAACAAATAATTCAATGTGCTACTTTCAAAGCTCTCTTGTTATCTATGTTTCCATCAAAACTTCCTTTTTATTCTGTGCATTTTTAAAAATACCTCAGTGACTGAGTGTATTGCTGAGGCAATATTCACAGCACCAGTGGAGACTATGAATATGCCAATGTTCTGAATTACAAAATATAATAGACTTTCCATATAAAAGACAGAAGCAAAACATTTATTCAGATGCCAGAAAGTTAAATCCCGACACCAGAAAACTGAACCCATCATAGTAACAAAGAAGTTCATATACCATAACACAGCAGAGAACACCATCCCAAAGCCTTCCCACAAACAAATACTCACAAGCCTAGTTCTCTTCTTTCCTGGGTCCTCTCTCTCCCATTGTACTAACTGCTCTGACTTCCAGTTTCTTATCAGCTCTTCTCCACCCATTCAGCAGTCTCCTCCCATCACAGGCTCCAAGTGATCACATTCAGCTTATTAAAGGGCAGGAAAGATCTTCAAATACTCTTAGGTCTACTAAGGGACAGGGAAGATCTTCAAATTTCCATTGCCATTACACTGAGAGAGAGCAATAATGAGGCAACACAGTCCCAGCTTTGGTGCAAAGGGATGAGTTTAAGATTGCCTTTGTAAAGAAATAGATTTCACAAGGAATAAAAAATGCCGCTTCCTCAAAGATAAGAAGGAAGAAAGCAAGGGTAATAACGAAGAAATTTTGAGCTGAGCAGAAGGAAACTGAAGGAACACAGATCTTATGCAATAAAGCTGAAATCTGGATAAATTGTATAAGGTGAGAAGTTGGAAGTCACAAAGAGAATGGAAGACATGAAGTAAAAGCTGTTGAAAATACAAGGGATAATAAAAAAGCAAGTAAAATTATTTCTGAAGAGAAAGTGAGATTAATTTGCCAAAAATAGAATGTCAAATGATAATTTTATTATATATTTAAAAGGAATATCAAGTTGTACATAATAGATTTGTAGTTTCATGTTTGTGTTGTGGAAAAGCTTGGTTTATTTCTTAAATTCCAAATGAAATAAATAACATATCAGGGTTGTGAAGATGAAATGAGATCATTGTAAAGCACTTAACAAGTGCTTGATACATAGTAAGAGCTATATGAATTTTATGTACACACATAAAATATACATGTACATATATGTATATGTACACATGTATATGTATGTGTGTGTATACCACCAGATCTTTCCAGTGACCCAGATTTGCAAACCTAGTGTTTTCCGGAACTTCTCACCCTTTGTCAGTCAACATTTCCTATTAAATTACTAATCATGACATTTTCATGGATTTTTATAATATTTTTATACTTTACAATATTTATGATATGCTTTCACATCTACTCACACTGCTGCCACCTACCTCAGACCCGCATTATCTCCCACCTGGGAATTGCAGTCAATATCTAATTGGTGTCCCTGCCTCATGACTGCCTACTCAAATTTATCCTCCACAAGTCCCCAAAGTGGTTTTTCCTAAAGCACAAATCTCATCATGACACAATTCTTTCAGTCAGTAAATTCTAGTAGTTCCCTATTTGCACTGAGATCAATTACAAACTCCTATGCTTGATAGTTAAAATTCTTTACAAACTTTAAATGCCTCCGAAAGAGTGAGAATGACAACTTTGTATAATTCTATCACCCTGTGATGGCATTGATTTTCTTCAAAAGTTAAGGACAAGCAATAACTATACAACTACCAATTTATTGAGACATTGTTAGCATAATCAAATAATAATGATGACATGATACAGACCCTCAGAAACCCCCCTCCCAACTTGCCTTGAACTCTCTCACACCAATTTCCTGGTGTTTGCATGTTTTGCATGCCCTTTCATTGTGGCTGTTATTGTAGGTAGCTGGCCCTACCCTAGGGCACTGCTTCTACATTCCGTGGAGACCCTTCCTCTGTTTCCACAGTTTTCTGTATAAGAGATCCATCTTGCCTCCATTAGTGGCAGATTCAGTCTGGCTTGCTTGTCATATAACTGTCACAATAATGTGAATTCTTAAAATCTTGCCCACCCTGACCTGTGTTCTAATAAACCTTATCTTCAGCTGAAAAAAGGCTTGGGTTGAATTCATTCAAGGCAAGAGCTGAGTCACTTGCCTTTGGATTTCAGTGACCCAGCAATGTTAGACCTTATCACTTTGGTTCCCTGACCAAGAACTGAACCTGGACCTGAGGAGGTGAGAGCACTGAATCCTAGGGTGGGGCCAGATACAGACAAGGAGGGCCACAATGAGAGGGCAGTTAATTAACTAGGAAGGTCTGTTGCCCTTCTGCAACCTTCATTCTCAGAAAGAAGTGCAATAATGTGTATGATCTGGAGCCAATGCCTCTCACAAACTACTACCTCTAGGACATGTTTACAATAGTTCCCTGATTCCATCCTGCCATTCATAGTCAATAAACCTTAAGATTCTAGTATGTGTGAGAAACATGTTTCTTTTATTTAATAACTAATTATCATATAAGGCCAAGGATTTTCCCCTTTGCTACTTCCTCATCCAGAAGTCAACCAGTGTGGGAAATCTCTTTTAAAGATTTACCCAGGTCCAGATGTAATCAGATAGTTAAAGGAATTCTGAGTTTGGGCTAATGAGTGCATTCCTGCTCATTGTGTTTGCCCAAACAGATTTGGGAAGTGTTGATTCTCCTTTGTCAGTCAGGTAATAGAGAAACTGATGTCTCTGACCAAGATTTAGGTGATCCAAGTCACAGCATCACAAGTCCCTCATTGTAATATAGCCCAGCATCTTATCGTAATATTTATTTTCTCATTAATTGTTAACTAATCAGAGTTGATTGCCACCCCCTCAGGAACATTTATTCTTTGAAGGAAATATAGACAGTGAATCCACCACATGAGGGGTCTTTAGTCTAATAGAAATGATCATTCTTTTATTAATCAACATGCTGGCCTTATTAATAAAATTATTAAATTACCCAGAAACTATGTCTCTTGGTAATTTTTTAATTATCACATATAGTATAGTCACTATATTAAATTCTGAGGATACAGAGAAAGTCAAAAGACTGTCTGATCTCAAGGAGCTTACAGTCTGATTGGGGAAATAACAAGCAAGCAATTATGTACAAAAAAATAGACTAACAGCATATCTCAGTTATTACAGAGG
Source organism: Gymnobelideus leadbeateri (assembly GCA_011680675.1). Classification (NCBI taxonomy): domain Eukaryota; kingdom Metazoa; phylum Chordata; class Mammalia; order Diprotodontia; family Petauridae; genus Gymnobelideus; species Gymnobelideus leadbeateri. Next base: position 41,579 of record WOXC01010279.1, read on the forward strand.
GCATCAATTTCCCAAACACCCAAGGGCAGAGAATATCTTAGTACCAAGTGCATAACGGTTCTGACTTTAAAACTCAGACAAAGAATCAGCTGAGGAAAGAATCACAGACAAAGCAGAGATCAGCTTCTTTAAGGTAGGAAGTCCTTAATATACATTCTACTGTCAAATCATACAAAGTTTATTTATATCTTGTGATAAAATTTCCTCTAAAAAACAAAAAGTGGTTGGTAGGGGAAAGATCAAATCAAAAGCATGACTACTCTGTTTTTGTTAAATATACCTCTGATCTATCTAATTACTTTCAGTAAAACAAGCACATAACGAGAATGCATTGGGAGTTAGGACATGGGCAAGACTTCTCTTAATGTAGCATGTACCTGAAAGCTCATCCCACTTAGTTTCTCAACTATGACAGTTGGGTTGTGCTGACAGTAGCAACACTGTAGGCATGACTTCAAGGGCACTTGAAGAAAACTCTTTAATTCTTGGCTAGTACCTACAGTTTGCCCACCAGGGGTTTTTCTTTATTATCAGCTGAGAAGAATTTGAATCAGTGACATGGATTTTTATAAATCTAGGGGGACTTATAAATTTTCTGTGGTAAAGTCTTCTGAGATCAGATTTTTGACTCATTTCAATATTAGGAAGAATCAATGAAACTTTGAGAGGTAAGGTCAAAATGGAGGCTTTATAATCCACCCCCCCACACACCCCCCCATCTCATACTCCCAAGGACTGTATTTTTTACTTTTCTTGCATCTTACAGTTGCTAATTACTTCCTAGACTTCTCTGCTAGATTTCGAACCATAGTGTCATCATCACTCACATAGCCAGTCAGTTAGCAAATCATGTTATTTCTGTATCCGCAACAGTATTCAATGTATATAGCCATCACCCTAGGTCAAGTCCTCATAATATCTCCCCTGGACTTCTTCAATAGCCTCGCATTTCGACTCCCTGTCTCAGGCCTCTCTGAAATTCAATCCATCCTCCACACAGCCACCAAAGTGATTTTCCTAAAATGAAGGTCTTATCATGTCACATCCTTTTTACTCTACAAACTCTAGTGATTCCTTATTGCTGATAGATGATGGATGGATACATACATACATACATAAATGGATGAGGAAAATATATACAACATTCATTAAGCACTATGTGTTGGGAATTGTGCTAGACTCTGGGGATGCAAAAAATGGGTCCTACTCTCAAGGATCTTATATTCATAATGAGGAAAGAAAAAAAATAAAGGAAATTTGAAAAGGGGGTAGAAGATAAGGGACAACACCTGTATAAGGGAAAGCAGCTGGGGGTAGGAGATGGACTAGATTATAAAAGGAGTTGAGAATAAAAGGAGAGGAAATAAGCATTTATTTACCTGCAGTGTGCCAAGGAAGCTAGGTGGCATAGTGTATAGAGTACTGGGCCTGGAGTGAGGAAGACTCATTTTGCTGAGTTCAAATCTGGCCTGACAGTTACTAGCTTTGTGACCCTGGACAAGTCACTTAACCCTATTTGCCTCAGTTTCCTCCTTTGTAAAAGAGCTAGAGAAGGAAATGGCAAACCACTCCAGTTTCTTTGCCAAGAAAACTCCAAATTGGGGTAACATGACTGAATAACAACAGAAAGAAAGAAAAAAATATTTGGTTGATAGAAGCGACTTGAGATTATGTCTCATGGGGATTAGTTGAAGGAATTAAAGATGCTTCCACAAAGAAGAGAAGACATAGAAAAAAATCTTTCTTCAGGTAACTTTAGGCAGCTAAGTGGCACAGTGGATAGATTAATGGAATGAGAATCAGGAATCCCAGATTTCAAATCCAGTGACATCCACTTAGTTAACCAGGTGACCCTAGGTAAATTATTTGATTTCAGTTTTCCTCAGTTTCCTTATCTATAAAATAAGGATAATGATAAGGGTTATTGTGAGGACAGAATAAGATACAATTTGTAAAACCATTTGCAAGTTTGAAAGTACTGCTGTAAAGCTATTGTTATTGCCATCCTCCTCATCATCATCAAAAGAGATTAAACTTCTGTATGACTCATGCCTGTAAGACAGAGCTATTAGCAAAAGGTAGAAGTTACAAAGAGGCAGCTATGGGCTTGATATCAGTAATAATTCCCCAAATTTAGAGATCTTCCATGCTTAGTATGGTGACTGGTACATTATTGGTTGTTGCTTAGTCATTTCAGTCACGTCTGACTCTTCATGATACCATTTTGGGGGTTTTCTTGGCAAAGATACTAGAGTGGTTTGTCATTTACAACTTCAGCTCATTTTACAGAGGAGGAAACTTAGACCAACAGGGTTAAGTGACTTGCCCAGGGTCACACAGCTAGCAAGTATCTGAGGCTGGATTTGATCTCATGAAATGGGTCTTCCTGATTCCAAACTCTGTCCTCTACTTTTTCATGCAGCTGCCCTTAGCTAGCTGGAAGGCACATAGTAAGCACTTAATAAATGCTTCTTAACATCATTAAAAACAGATGAGGATAACCCAAAGGAAATAAATTTGCCCTCAGAGGAGGTCCTCCATTGGAGGATGAATCACATCTCTCTGGAAGAGAATGATAAGAGTTTTTATGTTTCAGGTATTGAGGAAATGAACTCTGAGGTCCCTTCTATCTCAGATTTTCTGAATCTATAATGGTATCTAATAGATAAAGTAGAGGACCAAGAATCACCACTACTGTGATCATGAAATATTCTAAATCTCTAATGTATAAAACCTAAAGTAACTCAGAGAAAGAAGACCCCATTAGCTGTTCTTCTTATAGGATGGATGATTTGCTTTCCTCTCAATTTTAATACTCCAAATTAGACCCAATCTACAAATTTCAGAATTAGGAAAATGACAATGAAATAATAAAATTATTATTATGGCCATTGTGTACATGTTGTAATCATTCATTTTGCATATGATAACTTATGATAAGAAAAATAAAACTCACCTTTCATCTAGGAGCATCAAATAAAAAAAAAAAGGCAAACCAACAGGAATCCTAAAAGAAGGCTGGGATTCTGATAAATAGGTTTGAATTCAATTCAACTCAATAAATATATTTTGAATCCCTAAAATTAGCATAGCAAGTCTAACTACTTCCTCTGAGTTGGATATTAATGGTTGAGAGAAAGAGATCATGGTATATGTTGTACAAAGAACATTGGACGTAAGAGTCAAAAGACCTAGGTTCTGGTCCTAGCACTGTCAGTTTCTAGTTGTATGTACCTAGACAAATCACTTACCCTCTCTTGTTCTCAGATATTTCATCACCAACAGCAAAAATATATTCTTGTAAGACCAACAATACAGAATTATAGTAAGCTATTGTTAAAAACAATATTATCCTTTCTTTCTATACATTACCCATCCTTGTATTGAACTTGAAACCAGGCAATGTAAGTTTTAGTAGAACTCAATTTCACAACTATTTATTTTGTATGAGGAACCATGCTAAGTTTTGAGAAACCAAAGACGTATGTCCTTCTCTTTCAGAAGGGAAAACAACAAGTATGTAAGTGTATACATTCAGAATATGTACAAAACAAGTATTTGAGGTAGAAGGGGAATCACAGGAAGCCTTTTATGGGAGATAACATGAGCTAACCCTGAAAGGTAGCTAGGGATTCTACAAGGCAGAGGTGAGAATGAAGAGGATGTTTTTGCTTTTTTTTTGCTTTTTTGAGGGGGGTAAGGAAGGGTAATTGGGGTTAAGTGACTTGCCCAAGATCACATGGCTAGTTTTTGTGTTAAGTGTCTGAGGCTGCATTTGAACTCAGGTCCTCCTGACTCCAAGGTCAGTGCTTTATTCACTGCACCACCTAGCTGCCCCATGTGGTGCCTTTTTAAAGGCGTTTATGATATAAAGATGTAAAATTTTGCATTATAATTATGTGTATACTTTTCTTATCTACCATACAGTGTAACCCTTTTAGTCAGGACTGTCTCTTAGTCATTTTTTTTCAAAATTCAAATTAAGAAAAATTCTTTTTAATGTTTTTAATGATTTATTTATTTTAAAATATCTTTTTCAATTGAGTTCTGAATTTTCTCCCTCCCTTCCCTTCCTATTGAGAAAGAAATATATCAATTATACATGTGAAATCATGTAAAACATATTTCCACATAAGCCATGTTGCAAAAAAAGAAAGTGAAAAAAATTATGCTTTGATCTGCATTTGGACACCATCACTTCTTTCTCTGGAGGTGGGTAGCCTTTTTCATCATGAGTCCTTTGGAATTGTCTTGGACCATTTTATTGCTGGGAATAACTAAGTCATAAACAGTTGATTATTGTGCACTACTGCTATTACTTTGTACAATGTTCTGGTTCTGCTCACTTCACTTTCAGCAAACATTCATTAAGCACTTATTGAGAGCCAAACACTGTCCAGGGTAGTAGGAAAATACAAGGATGGTTTAAATAAGGAACAGTCAATAAAAGGAACTCATGGTATGTGTATGTGTGTGTGTGTGAGTTTGTGTGTGTAAGGGTATTTGTACATATATACATGCAAGCACATATATTTTTATCTATCATTTGTATACATATATTGCATTGCCACATATGTTATATATCACAGAAGTGAGCTAGAGAGGAATAAGCAATGAGTAACATGAGGTCTAAGGGGAAAGGTCATTGCTAACAGGCAATCACAGAAGGCTTCATTAAGGATAATTTCAGTTGAACTTTCAAGGACAAATAAGAATTCCAAGCAGAAAATCAACAGTGTGAGTAAAGCTATGGAACAGGTTAGACCATGTAGCAAATGGAGGAGAGGATATAAGGCTGAAAACGTAAAGTAAGCAGATTATACAAGGCTTTGAATGCCAGGCTAACACCACGGCAATAGGGAGTCACTGAAGGGATCATATCCCCCTCAACATTTAGTGTAATGTCTTGAAAAAAGAAGAGGTTCATTAAATTTCCGTGTGTTTCATTTTATATTATTTTTTGTTGTTGTTGTTATGTTTTTGATCTTGGAGGTAACCAACTGCCTGAGGAAGTATTTTATGGGAGACCTCCAGCCCTGGATGGAGTCCAAGCTCCCTTGGTCTCAGGCACAGTTGGATAAAAGAACATTGCCCAAGACAGATGGGCACAGATGCAGACAGACAGGAAGGTAAAGGCTTGTACAATTTAGGAGGTAGTTCTGAATGTACTGAAAATCTCATGTGTGGGAAAACCACACACTCTCTTTGATAATCATTTGTGAAAGCAAAATGTCTTGGGATTCAAAGAAAAATGGAAGGTTTTCAGTGCAGAAGCATAATAATAACTATTGGGAGGGAAAGGGCAATGAATCCTAGAACAGCTGTAACTGAAAAGGGGGCCAAGGTGGGAGGAGGGTGCAGCTCTCTCTATGCATTTCATTCAATGGCTATACCTCATGAAATATCTTTTGACAAACTGTCAGCAGCAAGACGTCCAGACAGAGTTTTCCATAAACTGTAACACTTTTTACCTTGCCTATGAACACAATTATGCATCAAGCTTAGAGCTGGCAGCAGGGATACGCTGGGAAGCTACAAAGCTGATTCAGATGTCACTCTCTCTGGCTCTGTGATGTCACGTCACTCCTCTCATCTGAGATAAATCTCTTAATTCATCTGAAAAGCCCCCTTGTTTCCATGAGGCTTTGATGGATTTTATGTGGAAAAAGTGCAGGAGTATATTTCCCTTCCAACAAGTAGTTACACAGTTCGCAGCAACTACTCCAACTCTGGTCCCCTTCCCTTCCCTTGAAATCAGATCACTCCTCTGTTACAGTTCCCACAAATACTTGACTAGTTGGCAAGATCCCAGCAAGTCTTTGAGAGGGATAGAGGGTAGGAAGAGAAAGAGAGAGACAGAGACAGATGGAGACAGAGAGACAGAGACAGAGAAAACTAATTTCTACACTAAATAGGAAAAACGCCCTGATAAAAAATCAATAAATTATCCATAAAATTAGAAAAGGGGAAGCCATTTAATGGGACCCACAGGCAGAAGATTAAATCCCAGGAAAAGCAGAATGCTCCTCATTAGAATCCCTGACTCTCTGGGAGGAAAGCAAGTTATCCTGATAGGGGTTATCTCAACTTCCCTGAGAAATGGGGGACAGGGAGGTCAAATGACTATTTGACTGCAGGACCTGAGCTCTGTTAATTCCGGAATTGTCTCTGCTCTTCATGGGCCTCGTATCATTCAGCTGTGTGTGTGTGTGTGTGTGTGTGTGTGTGTGTGTGTGTTTTAATTTGTTACCAGGCCACAAGGCATTCCAAGTCCTTGAGTAAACCACACTGGAGCTGAGTTGTCTCAGCAATAGAGTTCTGGTCCCAGTAAAACAATGTCTTATTCCAAGCCAATAAACTTCCCACTTTATGAACAAGATCTAAGCCACACCAGATTAGTAGGGAAGGGAGCAGCTGACCAGGATTTCCTTTACTCCCACATTTCTACTGACAAAACTTGACCTATTGAAAGTACCCTCAGCATCACAACCAGAAGTGGATTTATCTTTTGGAGCAAAATCCTTAACCATTTGCATCATGGATGCACTTGGCAATGTGATAAGGGTTTTCTTTAGAAGCTGTTTATTGTATTCATAATTGAGAAAAATTCTTACTTTCAGTAAACAAAAATGAAGATGTATTTTTTTCCTGTCCAAGTTTATGGTCCCCCTGAGACCTATCTACAGGCCCCTGGGAACCCCAGATTAAGAACCTCTGGTTTAGAGAGTTAGAGAGAAATGGATTTTGTATTTTGTGTGCTTGGGCCAATGCTCTAGGCAAGACCAAAGTGCCCATTCTGCATTTCTTATTTAAATAAAAATCCAACCAATCTACCAAAAAGTAAATATCTACAATAGTCCTGGTATCAGATTATTGCTCCAAAATTACCTTTCACTCTCTGGTTTACCTTAGGAAAAAATCACTTCATCTCTCAGGGCCTCAGTTGTTTAATCTGTGATATGTGGAGTCTTCCTGGTCACATAACAAAAAGATAGAGGGCCAGACATTTTTCCTAGTCTTGACAAACCTCCTCAAAATAGGAATTATGTGCAAGATGTAAAACAGATGGAGGTGTGTTCCTAGGCTAAATTATCAAGAAACCTAAGAGAGTAATAATTTTGTGAATTAACAGTATAGAAAGCTCACACATCAACTTAACACTCCTTCCACTGTAAACCCATATGATCTCGTGGAACATATATTCCAAAACAGCTGCTAGGCCTTTGGGATTCAGATCCACTTCCTTTCTGCTGTTTCAGTCTCTGCCTGTACAATCCACCTCTGTCCTAACTGTAGCACTTGGTATCAATAAGCAACAGACTTTATCCCTGACCATCCTCTTGGATATGGTATAGAAAAGTTGAAGCATACTCTGCATGAGAACTTGGAATTTTATAGCAGCACTTTGACAGAGAAATAAAGAACAAAGTAAAGTGAGTCTAGGAAGCATCATCCCTGAGGAGATGCACCAGGCCTGAAGGAAAAGGAACTGGCATTTATCTAAGACATATCCTTTTAGTCCAAGAAACTGAGGCTGGCAGAAAGTGAATTTCCCAATACTGAGAGAAGATTAGGGTAGCTTTGAGGTGCACCTCCTGGAAACCTGCCATCAAAACATAGGAAATCAGAAAGTATGCAGTAAAAAAATATATAACATGAAAAAATAAAGATTAAACCTGCCCTGTAACTCACTCAGGATGAAACCTCAGTTAAAAGCCTAAGGCATAAGTAGATAAGTCAATAAGGAACAGAGTAAGCTGAAAAGATGATGACCACCAAGAAGTCTAAACAATTGAAAATGACTCTAAATAAAGATTGCAAGATAGAAAATTGAACCAATGCCAAATGAGAGGGAGGACCTTATGGATTTCTAAGAGTGAATAAAACCATAGAAGTTTGCTCCTGACTGCTTTGAGAAGGAAAAAAAACTATTTAAAGTTAAAAGGGAACAAATGTCAGAATCTATGACCTACAGAGCAGTAATAATTACCTGACTGGGGGAAAAAGATCCTATATTAGCAAGTCTCTCTAATGAAGCAAAAGAAATGATTGATAATCCAAATATACTGAAATGAAGGACCATCTCAAAAAAAGGAGCAAAAAATAGCAATGGTGAAAGAATATATGATCTCTAGACTAGTGTAAAAAGAGTATGCATAGAAACAGATTAAAGATTTTAGCTTTCCCAGAAAAAAACATAATTTAAAAAAATAACACGAACAATACAATGCTACAAATAATACAAGAAAGTTGTTCAGAACCTCAGAATACAGAAAACAAAGGACCAATCCAAAGAATCCACACATCATCTGTAAACATGCAATGATTAAATTTAACAATTCCAGTGAGAAAGAACACATTATGCAAATGTCCAGGAGAAAGGAAAGTGAATTCAAAGAATACAAGGCAATTTGACAAAATTAGGGAAAAGGGATTATTTAATCTGACTATTTATGTGTAGATCTAATGGTCTATGAATTTGTGAATTGATTGTATTAGGCTCTTTGAAGATGAAAGAAGTATCAGTTCTCAAATGGGTGATAATCAAGAAGGGAAAAGAAAGCATGTACACAAATAACTACAAAACCAAGTAAAAAGTAATAAATAAGTCCTGTATGAGGGAAGGGATAGGGACAAAACCTACAGTTTCAGTGGTAATGGGAACTCTCAGGTGGAGAATCATCCAAGAAGTTAGGTGGAGAAATGGATAGAGCACTGGCCCAGGGGTTAGGAAGACCTAAGTTCGAGTCTAGCCTCCAACACTTGCTAGTTGTGAAATCCTGAGGAAGTCAAACGTCTGCTGCCTTAGTCTCCTTAACTGTGGTTAATGTGGTTTATACTAGTTTATACTAGTTTTATACTAGAGTATTGTTGTGAGGATCAAAAGAGGTAATATTCATAAAGGATAAAATGAGGTAATAATTATAAAGCACTTTACAGAACCTAGAACAGAACAGGTACTTTAAAAATGCTTGCTTTCTTCTCTACTTCTACCAATGAAGGTCAGCATCTTTTTGGCAACCCATAGTTTTAAAGTGTTTTCTAGAAGCACTAAGATGTCAAGTGACATGCACAGGGTCACAAAATTATAGTTGTCAGAGGGAGGATTTGAAAAATCTTCCTTGATTAGAAACCAGTTTTATATCCATTATTCCACACTACCCCCTCTGATGTATTGCTCTATATATGAACAATACAGAGAGCTATATACATTTACATAGATCTGAGGTCAATAGGAAAGATTTCTTGGGGAAGGAAAAAAATTGAACTAGTCTCCTTGAAGAATGCATGGATTTTGTATAGGGTAGGATGGAGATAGAGTTGGTAAGAGAGAATTCCAATAGGAGGAAATGGCATGAGCAGAAGAGGAAAAAAGCAGATTTCTAGGTGGTATATTTGATAGACCATTGGATCTGGGGTCAAGCAAACCTGATTTCAAATCTTTCCTTAGATATTTGCTACCTATGTGACTCAAGGTATGTTATTTCCCCTCTCTTAGACTCAGATTCTTCATGTGAGGGGATAACAGCAATGGACTCACATTGTTCTTTAAGGATAAAGATAACATATATAAAACAGTTTCATTCACATTTTCCATATTAGTGATTGGGAGCATTCTTTCATGAGGCTGTTAAAATTTTGCAATTGTTTCAAGAACTGTTTGTTCATATCATTAGATCATTTATTTATTGAGAGTTGATATATATATATGTATATATATATATGTGTGTGTGTGTGTATACACATATACATATAACTGTGTTTGTGTGTATATGTACGTATGTATATACCAAAACTTTATGTGATGATACATTTTCAATACAAATTGAAAGCAATTTTCATTGCTTTCCTACTTATCCTAGGTACATTAATATTGTCTGTCCAAAAGTTTTTCAGTTTTCAAGTACAATAATCAGTTATCTATTTTATCTTTGGTAATTACTACTATCTCTTGTTTGGTTAAGAACTTGTCTCCTACTCATAGCTGTGAGAAGCATATGATACACTTCTTTTCCAATATTTTATAGTATGATCTTTAATATTAAGGTCATGTGCCCATTTAGAATGTATTATGGAATATGATGAGAAGTGTTGGTCTAAGCCTATTTTTCTGTCAGTTTTCTTGTTTTCCTAGAAGTTTTTAAAAATAAATTAGGAAATTCATTCCTGCGTAATTTATGTTTTCCATTTTATCAAATAGCAGGTTTCTATAAATGATTTTCTAAACCTTAAAATGATTTATAGATGATAATGATGATGATGGTGGTGGTGGTGGTGATGACAATGATAATGATGATGATGAAGAAAAACCAGGATCCAGTTTTCATGTCAGGGGAATAGCAAATAGCCATTTATTTGCCTGAATGGATTGTAGGGTTGGTATAACAGAGTATAGGTCTTATGAAATTAGGTTGGAAAAGCAGGTTGGGAACAAAATGCAGAGAACCTACTGTGATGCTGAGGAGTTTTGCCTTTATTCTATGGCAATGGGAAGCCACTGAAAGGTTTGGGTTAAAAGTAATAACATCCTTGAAATCTTTCTTTGGAAGCTTATTTTTTCACTGTTCTTCAGGATGTATCAAAGATTCATAAAATTAGAGCTGGAGAGGATCTTAGAGATCATTTAGACCAATCCACTCATTTTAGAGAAGAAGAAACTGAGACCCCAAGAGGGAAGTAACTTATGCAGCCTCATAGAGATGATTTTTAAAAGGCTTGAGTTTGAAAACAAACCTTCCACCAGATGGGCAGAAAAAAAAAAACACAGAATATTGAAGTTGGTTGGGACGTTAGAACCCATCTAGTCTGACGCATTCATTTTATAGAGAAGGACTCTGAGGTTTAGACACATGAAATGAGTTCCTCGAGATCACAGAGAAGTTTAGTGATAAAGCTCGAATTTGGCTCTAGATCCCCTAGTACCAAATCTATGCTCTTTTCACCAGCCTACAATGCCTGGTATAAAGGCAGGGAGTGCCATCAGACAGTTACTTCTATTCTAGTGTGAGGAAATAAAGTTCATTGATGGTCAAAAGAATGAGAATGGTTTCAATTTATGGAGAAGAGAAAGGAAGACATTTCATGAACAAAGAATCATGTGAATTGTCACAGATGGAAAAGTAAGAACAGTACTTGTGGTGGTCTGACTTAAAGCCCTCTAAACATGACAACCAATTCTATTTAAATTCCTTCTATAGTTTCAGCATATATACTGGATGAATTCTAGCTCCAGGAACTGAAGAGTTCACTGTCTCAGCATCCCATTAGTTTGCTATTGACTCCACTATTAGTTTTTGCTACTCCAGTCTTGAATACTTTATGCCTTGTATCCTAGTTCTGTTGCTAGCATAAGTAGAAGGTCAAGGTTTATATTCTTATTGTAGGGGAATTTATTCCTGGTGCCTGAATATCTTTCATTGACCTGAGGGTCCCTATGACCTTCCCTGCTCAACTTTGGTTATTTTTGCCACAGTGTACTTCCAGCCACACTGGACTCCTTTTTCTTCTTCACACACAGCCCTTCCATCTCCAAACTAAAATCCTTTGCATTGGCTGTTCCTTGATGCCCTCTCCCTTCTTACCTTCAGTTCCTACTTTCCCTAGATTCTTTGAGGTCTCAACTAAAACCTCACCTTATGAAAGAAGCCTTTCCCAGTCCTTCTTAATTTTAGTGTCTTCCCTCCTAAACTACTCCCGATTTTTGTTGTATATATTTTGTTTGTATATAAATTTTTGCATTTTTCTCTCCCCCTTAGACTTTGAACCCCTTGAGAGCAGGCACTCTTCTTCCCCTTTCTTTGTACCCTTATGTTTAGCACAGTGTGTGGCACATAACAGGTGCTAAACAAATGCTAAGAGAGTGACTAATCACTACCCCAAATCTTGGACCTTGTTTGGACCTTGACCAGTAGAGTTAATGAATTACTTATATGTCCCACTAGAAATGACCTCTCTCCCCCTTCTCACAAATTGATCCAATATAAAAATAATCACCTTGAAGGCAAGAACTACTTTGTTTTATATCCTAACATCTTGTACAATGCCTTTCACATCTATAGATGCTTACCGTTTTTAGAATAGAATAAATAATAGAAGAGAAAAGAAGGAAAGGGAAGGGAATACAAGAGAAGAGGAAGAAATAATTTCAGTACTCAAAAGTAATATATAATTAAATAATATGTAAATATAATACATAAAATCATAGATCCCTGACCTTAATCCCTGGTTTATATCCTTAACCTTCACTCAGATGCTCCTGACTATTCATTTCCTACATCCCCAGTATAATTTTTGATATTAAGTAGATTATCTTGAATAAAACAGAAGGTATGTATTGGATAACATGGAATCAGGTTGAAAACATATAATGAGACCATAATAATGAAAGTCTTGAAATGCTAGCAGAAGAATCTGACTTGATAATTGTAAGGAATTAGAGAACCATTGATTATTTCTGAGCAGTCACTTCCACACTAGATACTATTTCATTAATATGGGTAATTCCTTGGTAATTTCATTGGTAAAAGAAATATCTATTGATAATGAAGGTCAACATCTTCTTTATATCTTAAGGGGGTTGGTATGAAAAGGAAGAATCCAGACATTGGCATATAAAATACCAAAATCAGAGCAGTACCAGGAGGAAGACTATAGATCCTATGGCCAACAACTTCTTCCTGCCAAGGACAAGAATTAGTCCTAGGATCTAGGGCTATAAACTGAACTTAGAGTTATGAGTTTTAACACTTACTATTTTGGTAATCCTGAGGCATTTGACCTCTAGGAACCTCAGTTTCTTTACCTGTCAAATGTGGACCATAGTATTTATATTACTTTCCTCATAAAGTTTTCTGAAGACATTCATAGAGCACAAACTAAAAGCTCAGGAAATGCTTGCTGACCTATTGATTTCTGTCATTATGGACCATATAAATCTGTTATTATTTCCACTAGAGTCAATAGTTTTCTCATTGGTTTCCCTGCCTCAATTCTCTTTGTGCTCCAAAATGATCTCCACTCAGCTGACAAAGTGAATATCCTAGAGGGTGGGTCTGTTCAATAACTACTAGTGGTTACCTGTACCCTCCAGGATCAAACATAAAGTCCTTTGGTTGGCATTTCAAGCTCTTTACAACTTTATCCCTTCCTACCTTTCTAATATTCTCTCTATTTGTGTCTGTGATCTCTATGATTCATCTGTGTTGGTTAGCTTGCTGTTCTCTACTCATGATCCAAATTTCCTGTCTCCATTGCTTTGCATTAAATATTCCTCATTCATAGAATACTCTGCCTTCTATCCTTTATTTCTTAGAATGCCTGACTTCCTTCAAACATTTACCTCAGGCACTAATTCTTCCATGAAATTTTTTTTGGTCTTCCAATTGTCAGTCACATCCCCTCTTTATTTTATATATATTCTAATTTAGATGTATCTTTCCAGTAGAATATAAATTCCTTGGGAGAAAGAACTATCTTTGCTTTTTCTTTATGTCCCCAGATATTTGTAAAATACCTAGAAAATAGTCAACTATTAATAAATGTTTGTTGAATGGTTTTTGTGAGGCAATTGGGGGTAAGTGACTTGCCCAGGATACACAGCTAGTAAGCATCTGAGGCTAGATTTGAACTCAGGTCCTCCTGACTGGAAAGCTGGTTGTTCTATACACGGCATCAACTACCTGCCCCAATGGATTCTTGAAGCCTACCCTAGTGAGGCTTGTTAGGTCATACAAGGTTGGAAAGATTTTAAGACCTCTCCAAAAATTCAACTTGAAGTTAATCTGTAAAGTCACAATGGAACTGCAATCAGGATCATCAGAGAAAACATTCATGTGGACAAAAGCCCAGATCCTTCCTGCAAGTACTGAAGCGTGTATAGTTATTACAATATGTAAACAGTTTATAAGGAAAACTTATTTGGACAGCAGAATTAGGGATGGCCTGCAATGAGATGAGGAGGGGGGCCAAGTAGGAGGCTTTTACAATAATTCACATGTGAGACAGTGAGAGAAAGGAGAAGTTGACTATAAAAAGCATTTCAAAGAGGAGAAATGTGCAGGACTTCATAACTTTCTGAGGTTAAGATAACTATCTCCTATAGGAAACTCTTTCCAATTACCATGGTTGGTCTCCTTCTTGAAATTCCTTTTCATGACTTTGTATATGTTTATTACCATTTTTATGTTCATACTTTATCATAAGCTTCCTGTCAGTAGTTTGTGTTTTTCCTGTTTTTGTATACCTACTACCTTACACACAGAGGTACTTGATACGTGTTTGTCAAATTGAATGGCTCCGAATTGTCTAATCTTAGTGTCTGGGAAAATGGCAAAATTATTTCTCTGACAGCAGAGACAGATACATTGGGAAGAAGGAGCAAGTTTGATGGAGAGACAATTTTTGCTAAATCTGGCTTTGCCACACTTCTTGACTATCAATCTCTCTAGTCTCGACTGTTTCTTTTTCTCTCCCTCTCTCCCAAATGTAGACTTCCACCATTTTTTCTCCAAAATTTTTATTCCAGTTTTTTGTATCAGTGCTTCTGGGGTGCCATCACCCCTTCCTATTCGTGAGTGGCATTTTCCAGACCTGCAAACTCCCTTATGAAAGATTCAAGACTCCCAGGAGTTCTCTAACCAGTCTTGTAGAATTATTGTTCTAAACCATTTCCAGGTTTGGCTTAGCTTCAGCCAAGTATTCCACTAAGGGGTTTAAGAAATATTTTACTTTTATCATTATTTTATTTTTAAAAAATCAAATGCCAGTTCCAAGAGAGAAAAAAATAAATGTGCTTTGAGAGTTTATCTTGAACATATTTATATCCCATAATATAATACCTTTCATCTGAGTGACTTGGAGATGCTAGAATGAAAATAGCAATGTTAACCATAATGCAAACATTATCTTCTATCTACACATCATTCCAAAGTGGTTTCACTACAAGGATTAGAAAAACTAAAAAAAAAAATTAAGAGGAAAAACCTGGACATATGTTGCTCAAAATTGTCTTCAGATTTCTAGGGAAGATCTTGGTATTCAACACTTACAAGCTTCAAGAGGGAAGTAGAGTGGCTATTACTTTCATGATCATGTATATGGGCAGTTTTGCCCCTTCAGTGTTCATAGGCTCATACAGTGATAAGTTGTAGAGGCACCACAGAGCTTATCTATTCCAACCCTTTCAATTCACAATAGGAAGTGACTGAGTTCCAGGGAGACTAAGTATTTTTCCCAAGGTCATATTGATAGATAAATGCTTTAGAATTGGGTTAAAAAATTACAGATTCAAACAATTTCTATTCTGTTTTGAATTTTTTCTCCATACACCCACACACATATATCCCCATGCATCCCCAAGATACACACACACACACACACACACACACACACACACACACACACACAGAGGCATGCATGCACATAGTGTGAAGACACACATGTACACTATCTCCAATAACCTCCTTCAAGGCAGCCACTGTTTTCTCTTTTATCTTTATATTACCACAGTTCTCGCCACATTGCACACATATAATAAATGATTTTTAATGAAATCAAAATAATATTTTATTCCTATAGCAATAATTGACTAATTAAATTTGTCATTGGTTTAGCTTCTTTGGGGCAGCTAAGTGGTGCAGTGGACAGAACAGCAGACCTAGAGTCAAGTCAATACAGGTCACTGTATGACCTGAGTTCAAATCCATCCTCAGACACTAGCATTGTGATCCTGGGCAAGTCACTTATCCCTGTTTGCCTTGATTTCCTCATCTGCAAAATGAGCTAGAGAAGGAAATGGCAAGCCACCTCAGTATCTTCTCCAAGAAAACCCAAATAAAGTCACAAAGAGTCAGACATAACTGAAATAACTGAATAACAATAATGATATCTTCTCTGCTATCTTTCCTCATATCTACCTTCTAGTAAACTCAGATAAGAATTAAGAAGTCTGTAACAACACTGTGTGTGTCATATTTGTTACCTCTGGAAATTTGCAGGGGGATGAGGTTAAACTAACAGAAGATTTAAGCACTCAGAGGATAGGGGTATGGTAGTAATAGGGGCAAGGGTAAGAGATATCTGAAATGACGGTAGTCATCTATAGCCTAGTCCTGAGAGTGGGTTATAATGTATCTAGAGGATATAGTCCATTTACTGTTATCTGGCCATATTAATCACGGAGATGAAACATGTCAACTACTTCATGAACTTCATACCTAGACGATTACAGTGTTTCCCAGGATAGAGATCTTGCTCTTTCTGTCTTGGCTAATGCAAATATCTGCTGCTGACTCCCTACTGTGGGGACCCGGGATTCTTGACACACCCAGAATTCTATAAACATACACGCAACAGAGTTCATGGGAAAAGGAGGCCCATCTGTTATTACCAAAAGGTCCATTAGGTCTTCCTTTCTAAAATCCTGCCAGGAGTTGACATCATTGGTCTTGTAAATCACAGGAGATCTGCTTACCTATAAATATTCAGGGCTGGTATCTCACCTTCATTAGGGAGTCAACCTTTCTGGTCATTTTAATGAGTGTAAAATAAGTTTATTAGAGAGCAGAACTTTTAAGATCTACAGGTAGACTAGACTTCAGAGAGCACACAATCCTAACTCACTTAGAGTGCTGTATCTACTGGGTGGCCCTAGATACACAAAGTAGCCTTTAGTTTCTCATTCCTTCCAACTCTTGCCATCATTCTTTTTTTTTTCTTCTCTATTTTTTTTTAATCAACAAGTATTTGTTTTCTTTCTTTTTCATATCTCTCCAACCCAACCACTGGAAACAAAAACAAAGTACAAAAAGTAAAACCCCTTGAAACAAATATAAATTTAGTCAGGCAAAGCCAACACCTACATTGGCTATATCCAAAAAATATATTTAATTCTACTCTCTGAGATAGTAACTTGTCTTCCAGAAAGTAGGTTCATTACCCATCCTCTGGAATTTTGGCTGGTTGTTGAATTGCTAAGAGTTCTGAAATTTTTCCAGTTGTTTGTCTTTACACTTCTCCTTTCATTTTGTATCAGTTCATACAATTCTTCAGAGATTTTACTCAAACCATCCCTTTCATAGTTTCCTGCTGCAAAACTGTATTTTGTCACATTCATATGCTACACTTCATTCAGTCATTCCACAGATGATGAATTTTCTTACTTTGAAATTCTCTGTGCCTTCTCAAGCATCTCTTGCTTCTTGTCAAATTTTCTATTCAATTCTGGTTTTTCCTCAAGAATGCTTGAAAGTCCTCTATTCCAATGAATGACCAAATTTTCCCCTGAAACATGATACTCAGTTTTGCTGGGTAGAGGATTCTTGGCTTTAATCCCAGGTCCTTTGACCTGCGGAATATCATATTCCATGCCCTTCAATCCCTCAGTGTAGAAGCTGCCAGATCCTGTGTTATCCTGATTGTGTTTCCATAATATTGAAATTGTTTCATCCTGGCTGCTTGTAATATTCTTTCCTTGATCTGGGAATTTTGGAACCAGCTACAATATTCCTAGGAGTTTTCTTTTTGGGATCTTTTTCAGGAGGTGATTGGTGGATTCTTTCAACCTCTATTTTGCCCTCTGGATCTAAAACATCAGGGCAATTTTCCTTGAGAATTTCTTGAAGGATGGTTTCTAGGTTCTTTCTTTGATCATGGCTTTCAGGTAGTCCAATAATTTTTAAATTCTCTCTCCTGGATCTATTTTCCAGGTCAGTGGTTTTCCCCATGAGATATTTCACATTGCCTTCTATTCTTTCATTTGTTTGGATCTGCTTAATAGCATCTTGATTTCTCATAAAGTCACTAGCTTCCATTTTCTCCAGTCTAAGTCTGAAGGAATGAGTCTTCTCAGTGAACTTTTGAGATTATTTTTCCATCTGGCAAATTCGGCTTTTTAAGGCATTCTTCTCCTCATTGCCTTTCTGAGCCTCTTTTGCCTTTTGAGTTAGTCCATTTTTAAGGTGTTATTTTTCTCAGTCAGGCTGTTGACTCTCATTTCATACTTTTCTTGCATCTTTCTCATTTCTCTTCCCGATTTTCCCCCACTTCTCTTATCTGCTTCTTAAGGTCCTCTATGGCCTGTAGCCAGCTTGTATTTTCATTTGGGGCTTTTGGTGCAGGAGTTCTGACCTCACAGTTCTCCTCCTGTTCCATGCATTGATCCTCTTTGCCCCAAAAATAGGAGTCTAATGTTGCATTTTTTGTTTCCTTTGCCTAGGCATGTTGCCACTTAATTACTTGACTTTTGGGCTTGCTTTGACAGTAGACCTTTGGAACCATCCAGGGGAACTTTCGTCCCAAACGTTGGGGTTTTCTCAACTTCCAGAGGTATTAGTTAGGTGGCCTCTGTGAAGCCTCCACACACACTGGCAAGCTGGTCACACACCCCAAGACCTCCACCCAGACTGCAATCCAGATCCAAGAAGGGTAAACCAAGAGGGCTTACCCCTCAGACTGATCGCTGGATTCCCCTACAGTTCTCAGGCCAAGAGCTGAAGCTGCAACACGGCAACCTGGTGCAAGCTGCGCAGGCTCCTCAGGGGCTTCTTGCCCCCAGGGGAAGAAGCTGAAGCTTCTCCCAACCAGTCCCAAAGTCCATAGGGCACTGACCTCTCACTTTGTCCTAGGCATCTATGTGTTGAAAATTCTGGAAACTCCACAGCTGCTGGTGTTCTGGGGTCCCTCCAGCCAGCTGCTGGTCTGGCTGCCCTCAGGCTAAAACGGAGACTCATGTGGGCCTGGGCTTGGCTTCCAGAGCTCTGTGTTGGCCCTCCCCTGCCAGGCTGTAGGACTGTCCTCAGTGAGAGGTTAGCTTCTCTGTGTCATTTTGTGGGTTCTGGAGCTCCAGAGGTCATTCAGAGTCCCCTTTTTACATAATTTTGAAGTGGTGTGGGCTGGAGCACTGTAAGTGCTGTTTCTACTCTGTCATATTGACTCTGCCCCCTCTTGCCATCATTCTAAAGCACCTTCTTCCTCCTTCTTATAACAATACTTCTTCTTCTACTTATCTTTTTCCTAATAGGTGTTATCTTTCCCTATTAAAATGAGCACTACTTGTGGATAGGACTTACATATATATACATATATGGTAGAAAAAGAGAGATAAAGAGAGAGAAAGGGAGAGAGAGAGAGAGAGAGAGAGAGAGAGAGAGAGAGAGAACATCAAAATTTGGACCTATATCCTCAGACTCAAGGATCAGGATTCCTTCTTTTATACCCCACTGAAATTGACCTGAGTTTAACTCAACTTAGATATTTATCAGCTATGTGACTCTGGGCAATGCACTTAAATTCTCTGAGCTTTAATTTCCTGTTATTTGTATATTATTTCCTATTATCTATATGATGGGCATAATTATAGCACAGTCTTGTTTCAAGGGCAAATAAAATAGTATAAGGAAAGTGCTTCACAAAATTCCAAGAACTAAACAAATGTGAGCTTCTAGTGTATCCCCAGAACATTGAAGTACTAATGCTTAGAGATCATTTAAATAGCCAAAATAAAACAAGACCATTTTTGTAAAAGACCTCAACTAGGAAATGTTAATTAACAATTGAATGAATACACGGACATTTTAAAATACTTAATATGTCCCAGGTACTGTGCTAAGAACTAAATATAATTTTTAATTTTTAAAATTTAGTCCCTATCTTTAAGGAGCTAGCATTTAAAAAAAAATTACTTTTAACATTCAGTTCCACAACCCCTAGAGTTCCAAATTTCTCCCCCTCCCTCTCCTACTCCACTTCTTATGGCAGCATGTAATCCAATATATGTTCTACAAATACCTTCACATTAAACATTAGTCAGATTGTAAAGAAGAATTATGACCAGTGGAATGAACAATAAGAAAAAGGAATGAAACAAAACAAAACACAAAAGAGGGAGCAAGTAATTTGCTTCCATCTGCATTCAGACTCTGTAGTTCTTTCTCTGGATGTGGACAGCCCTTTCCATCATGAGTCGTTTACAGTTGTCTTATAAGCCTGCATTTCTGAGAGGAGCCCAGTCTATCAAAGTGAGTCATCACAGATATGTAATTGTGTACAAAGTTCTCTTGGTTCTGCTCCCCTCACTCAGCATCAGTTTATAGAAGTCTCTCCAGGTTATCATGAAGTCCGTCTGAGGAATTAACATTTTTAAAAGGGGGAAATAACATATTTGAGGAGAGAAATGACCAAGGGAGTGATATTATAGGGAGGTAGAAAGCAGGAAGAGAATCATCCACAAGGGTGACATGGTTTGAGTAAATGGCAGGATAGGCTATAAAACTGAAGCTAGTTGTGATATCTAGGACCAGCCAGTAAATATCAATAGCCTAAGAGTGCTACTTTGCACACACAGATTCACCAATTTCTTGGGTTAGGAATTCTAAAAATGAATAGATTAAATTCTCTTGGAAGACAAAGGCCTGAAGTTTCAGGTGTCAGATCTTTGATGCAGGTTGAGAGGAGATCAGCAGCACTCACAATAGCGAAATGGCCTTGGGTGGATATCTAGATGGGATGTGAAGCTTATGCAAGGGAAAAACAATGGCCCTTTAACAAAACTTGAAGTGAGACTATAGCCCATCTCCCAGGAATAACATTCATCTTCTGTTCCAACTAATCCATTTGCCAAAGAAACTTCCACTGGAGCATGCTGTCTTAAAAAGGAGTGGGACATCTAGGGCTTTTCTCTAACTCAGCGTCCTCCCACGGTACAAGAAGTTCATTTATTCTGGAATTATTCTCAATGTGATTTTATATGTTTCTCCCTACCACCTTTTCATTAAATTCAGGTAACAATTTTTTCCACCACCACTAGGAGGCAGTATTGGTATAGCTCTCAATCTTACCTGCAACTTGGTGTGAAACTGGTTGTACCAGTGTCTATGCCCTATAAACTACTATTACTACTAACCTAACTGGTTACAGGAACAGGAAAATGTAACACAGTATGACAGGAAAATCTAAATTTAAGCTTCATCCTCTACTCTACCTCATCTCCTCCCCATCCCATTCCTACCCAAATTCATCATTTATAACAACAATTAACATTCTGAAACCTGATACTGGATTGATGTTAAATTGATCTTCTGATTTAACAAAAGCTATGTCCCATTGCTGCTTATTTACCCACTTTCCTTACTCTGTTTCAGAGTTTTCTGGAATTCACTCCCTCCCTTACCTCTACCTAGTAGGATCCTTATTTTCCTTCAAAGAATCACTTACCCACTTATATGAGGTCTTCCTAATTCTTCCAGGATAACTTTGTATTAATCTTATATGCCTTGTATTCACTTTTTTATATAGGTGGCATGCCTGCGCAGGAGAGTATAAGTTCTCTGAATGCAAGGGTTAACAAAAATATGTTTTACTCTTAGTAATCTCTTAACTGAATTATTTAAATGTGCATTAGCCTAAGGGACAGGGTCCTTAGAACACAATTCAGGTTGGCAGTAAGTCTTATATCCTCAACCAGATGTTCCACAGAGGAACAAAGATAAACATAAAGTAGAGATTACTGACATTGCTACATTAGAACAAGGAAATATTCAAATAGAGGTTGAATGATTATACAAGAGTCCCATATGGGCTAAATACTTAGACTGGTGGTGAATAGCTACACTAGGACAGGAGTTCTTTCTCTTTTTTGTGTCACGGACTTCCTTGGTAGATGGGTGAAGCCCATGGGGACAGCTAGATGACACAGTAAATAGGGTATCAGACCTGAAGTCAGGAACACTTATCTTTCTGAGTTCAAATTTAGCCTCAGACACTTATTAGCTGTGTGGCCCTGAGCAAGTCACTTAACACTGTTTGCCTTAGTTTCCCCATATATACAATGAAGTGGAGAAGGAAATGGCAAACTAATTTAGAATCTTTGCAAGAAAACCCCAAATGGGGTCACAAAGAGGTCGACATGACTGAAATAACTGAACAACAACAACAACAAAATCCACAAACTCATCAGAATCAGGTTTTTAACTGAATAAAACCAAATATATAACATTATACAGGAAACCAATAATGTTGAAATATAATTTGTTTTTTTTATGTTTTTTTTTTTTAAGTTTACCTACCCGAGGCTGAGAATCTTTGGACTAAGGTGTCTTCTAAGGTCCCTTTCAACAGGGAAGTCTTCTCTTTTATTATTAATGCTTATGGGTGCCAAAAGAGGGCCTAAGGTAAAAGGAAGAAGAAGATTAATAGTGAGAACCAAAAAAGTAAGGAAGGGTTTGGCGGAGGAAGAAAAGCAAGAGAAGAAGATGGATAGTTACAAAGTACATTCATCAAATGTCTCATCCTTGTTTGACTGAGGTCTAAGTAAAGCTCGAGGTACAGGCTTAACTTACAAGTTGAAAGGGACTCACCCTCTTTAGACTGAAATAGGTGACATCCTTTGGATTCAGATTGTATTTCTTAAGGTTAACTTGGCATTAGTCTTCCTTTACCTCATTGATTACAATGAGAAAGATGCTGCTCCTCCCTCCCTTCCCCCTCCCCCACAATTGTCCTCTCTGAATCTTAAGGGCATATTCTAAGCCTGAGCCTTAGAGACCTTCTAAGCCTAGGCATGAGGAAAATAATAAGGGGGATAATGAGAGTTCCAGGCTTTCCTGTAGGCCTTGTGCTACTGCTTCAGACCTAATGGTTTTGCTGAGATCCAATAGACTGTCCAGGTGTGAGCTGTCCTGCAGGGTTTTTTTTTCCCCAACCAATGGGAATGGCAGAGACAAAATCCTATTGTACTCCTGCCATAGACTACCAGTCCTAATCCCAAATGGAGTCCTATAGAACCTCCTTCTCCCTCCCACCCTCTATAGAAAGGATGTGTTGGGGGCCCAGCAGGAAGAGGTGATTAACAGGACCACCCTGGTCACCAGGCATTGTATAATAGTCTAAGATAATAATGACATGGAGAGTAGCAAAATAAGTTATTGTGTGGCTATGCTCTACGGCCTCATTTCTCTCACATGTCAAAATAGAGGAATGGATCAATTTTAGCATAAGACTAATGTGTATTAGAGTCTGAATATTGATGGGTTTAGGAAAGACATATTATGTATTCCATACATATTGTTGAATGATGAATGAATGAATGAATGGTAATGGCTAAAATTAATTTAGCTCATATTTTCATATACCATATAAAGGAAGCATGGTGAGTGGACAAACCTCTTTATATGGAGTCAGAGCACCTGGGTTGAGAGTATACCTCTGCTACTTTCTGTATAACCCACCCAAAGTCATTTTTAACCTGTTTCTAAAGGTATCTAGGTGTTGTAGTACATAGAGTACCAGGTCTGGAGTGAGGAAGATTCATCTTCATGAGTTTAAATCTAGCCTTAGATACATACTCTCTATGAGACCCTGAACAAGTCACTTAACCCTCTTTACCTCAGTTTCCTCATTGTAAAATGAACTTGGACAAGGAAATGGCCAACTCCTCCAGTATTTCTGCCAAGAGAATCCCAAATGAGGTCATGAAGACTCAGACGACTGAAAAACAACTGAAAAAGTCTCAGTTTCCTCATATATAAAATATCAGAGGTGCATTATGCTACCTCAAGGTCCCTTCCATCTTTTCCTTGATGTTATTATGATTTTATACTTACATTTGACCTTTTACTACAACTCTCTCTAATAGGTTGTACAGGTATCATCCCCATTTTACAGATGATAAAACTCATTCTTATAGAGCTGAAGAAACATGGCATTGATGCAATTCTCAAAGAGGACCAAAATGACATCACTATGCTAGAGTCAAATGACATTGTATCCAACAGTGGCTGATCAAACCAACGAGTTTGGCATTCTCTACTGCAGATTGGGCACGAACAGTCCATATGAACATTTGGGGTAGAGTCTCTAAATCTGAGCATCTTCTGTTTCTTTTGAACTGCTTCAATTCTGCTTTGCTCATTGACACTTTCTCTGATAAGGGCTTGCCATGCTGGGTGGTCTTGTGCCAGTGTCTCCTGTGTCATGCAATCAATTCCAAAGTTCTTCAAAAAAGCCTTGAGAGTGTGTTTCAATTGCTTTTTTCTGACTACCACGTGAGGGTTTGCCTTGTATGAGTTCTCCATAAAATAGCCTTTTAAGCAAGCATAGTTTGGCATTTGAAAAATGTGGCCAACCCATTATAGTTGAGTTCTCTGCAGTAGAGTTTGAATGCTCGATGGTTTAGTTTGAGAAAGGACCTCAAAGTCCAATACCTTATCATGCCAGATGATCTTCAGAATAGACAATTAAAATGGAAGAGATTCAGTTTCCTGATACGGTGCTGGCATACTGTCCAGGTTTTACAGGCATACAACAATAAGACCAGCACAACAGTTGTGTAGACTTTCAGTTTGGTAGACGGTCTAACCCCTCTTCTCTCCAACACTTTCCTTCAGAATCTTCCAAACACTGAGCTAGCTCTGGCAATGCATGCATCAACCTCATTATCAATATTTCTGAAAAGCATACTGCCAAGGTAAGTGAACTTTTCAATAATATTCAAAACTTCTCTATTTGTGGTAACTGATGGTCCTATGTATGGGTGGTATGGTGCTGTCTGATGGAGCGCCTGTGTTTTCTTGGTGTTAATTGTTAGGTCAAAATTAAAATAAGCAGAAGAGAATTGATTCATACTTTGGTGCATCTCAACTTCAGAGGCTACATAGAGTGTACAGTCATCTGCAAACAAAAAAAATCATGTACCAACACTCCCTCCACTTTAATCTTGGCTTGTAGCCTTTTCAAATTGAAGAATTGACCACCAGTGTGGGAGCTGACCTCAATGCCACTTTCATCCTCATTGAAGATGTTGGACAACATGGATGAAAGCATCATACTAAAAAGTATGGGAGCAAGCACATACTTGTTTTACTCTATTGGTAACTGGCAAAGAGCAAGAGCATTGTTCATTATCCAAAACCCAGGCAAGCACACAGTCATGAAATTTACATACAATACTGATTAACTTCCTGGTCAACCAAATTTTGACGTGATTTTTTGTAAACCCTCATGACTAACAATATCAAAGGCTTTGGTAGGATTGACAAACACTTTTGTACAAACCTCTCTTCTGGTCCTGGCATTTCTCCTGGAGTTCTCCAGCGCTTTCTGAAGCTACACTGACTCTCGGGCAAATAAAACAACTTCCAGGTGAAGGATCACCTGTTAAGGAGGATTCTGGGAAGGATCTTGCCAGGAATAACTAAGAGAAAGACCCCCTTATGATTGTCACAGGACCATCTATTTCCTTTACCTTTACAGAGGTGTATTTTGGATTGTTACTATCAAGATGAAACTGAATTGCATCTTCATTCTTACTGAGCCAAGAATCCTTCATATCTCTAAGCTTCACTTATGTTTTACTTTGGATGGAGTTAAATGCTGGCTTCTTAGAGATGTGTAAATGATGGAGACATCCTTGAACTCCTCAGTTGCCATATAACCTCCTCTTGCTGTATAACCCAAAAACTTTCAGTCAGCTTTTGTATGAGCAATAAACCCCCTACCTTGTAAATCTCAGCTGGAATAGAATCAGCACCAGGTGCTTTGCCACAGAAGAGGAGCCTATCGGCATTCAAAACCTCTTGTTCAGTTGGATATTTGACTCTAGAGAGATATTGACTTCAACCTCAGGTAAAAGGTCAATGATTTCCTCATTGACTGATGACAGTCTTTTGAGAACACTATGGACGTGCTCAGCACATCTCTCTGGGATCATACCCTTATCACTAATCAATGTGGCTCCATCAGCACTAAGTAGTTGAGATGCAACAAGGACTTTTGTCCATAAAATAGCCTTTGGGGTATCAAAAAATCCATGAATTATTACTGTCAATGTAAAATTGAATTTCATCTGCCTTCTTACTGAGCCAAGAATCCTGCATCTATTTAAGCTTTGCTTATATTTTACTTTTGATGGAGTTAAATGCTGACTTCTTAGAGATGGAGGAGCTATACTGCTGGTAAACCTTGTGGAGTTCTCATTTTTCATTTAGTAACTTTTGAATTTCCCCACCATTTTCATCAAACCAGTCTTGATTTTTGCCAGTGATCTGACCCGGATGAACAAATGCAGTGTTGTACACCAAATCTCTGAAAGCTGCCTACTCCTTTTCTGCTTCACTTTTGCTAACTGTGTGTTGGCCCAATTTTCCCTCCAAGTTAGCAATGAACTATTCCCTCTCAGAAAAGTATTCTAATCTGTTGACATTAAGTCTTCTGACAGTCATTTTGCCTTGAAGCCCCTACTTTTGTTGAATGTGAATATTTAGCTTTGGTCAAAAGGTAAGTCTATGATCAGTCCAGTATTCTGCACAACACATTGGCTTTGTCATTCTAACATCCTGTTTCTCTTCTCCTTATAATGACACAGTCTGTTTAATGCCAATGTTTGCTATGGGGATGCATCTATGAAATGTTATTGCATTTAAGTAATGGAAGACAGTGCTGGTGATGAGATGCATGGATCTTTAGTAGTAAGTGATGGTTGCTGTTGCTGTTTCCATCTCCATTCCTCCCTAGGACTCCCTGTCATGTCCGGTAGTCTGAGTCTACTCTGGCATTAAAGTCACTCAGAATTCTAAGCTTATTGTCTTTTAGCACATTAATTATAAGGGTCTCCAGGTCTTCACAGAATTTTTCTTTGACCTCAGCAGGGTTCATCATGGTGGGAGCATAGGCACTAATGATGGTGGCGTGAAGTTTTCCTACAAGTGGCAATCAAATTGTCACGAGTATAATCATTCATTCCTTTCGGCAGGCATACAAACTTGTTGACTAGATTAGTTTTGTTTGCAAAACCTACACTAGCTTCATAGCACTCCCCTTCACTGTTCCCACTCCAGGAAAAAAAAAAAAACATGTACCTAGTTCCAACTTCAGTAAGCAGGCCTTCATCTGCCAGCCTTGTTTCACTCAGGGTTGCTATTTGGATGCTTTATCTGCTAAGTTCTCTTGCAACAAGAGCAGTTCTTCTTTCAGGTCTAATGGATTTTGTGTTGTCTATAAGTGTGTGCACATTCCATCTATGAATGGTGAGTGGAATTGTGTTTTGTGTGTGTTTCAACGGCAGAACAATCCCCGCCTGCTTTGGTCAATAGGCATAGTATATCATTTCTAGCCCCTTCCTCACACCAGGAGGTGAGCAGTGGGATCTTTAAAAGGCTGCTCATAGACCCAGGGGGCTGCTGAATCCCACTGCTGCTTCCAGTGAGAAGACAACCCTGTGGGCTGAGTTGCCTGTGTGAAGGGTTGTGACTATGGCCTCCAGTGTATCTGCACCTGCTGCTTCATCATTTGCTTTCGATGACCTTGGCATCTTCTATGTCTAAAACCAAGCTCTAAACACTCCACAGAGCCTGCTTCAGCCACAATCATGACCACTGAAACAAATTGTTCTCGATCGCCCATTCTGCCCAGGTATTTTTTCACTAGACATACTCCTAACTCACTAAAGGATTTGAGATACCTCAGTTACCTTCATCTTCATTTAGCTCGTCTACCCCAATAGTTTACAGGGTGTGGCCACTGCTACAGCTTTCTGGAGCCACAAGTGAGAGCTAGGTGGATCAGGTAGATACCAAAGATGGAAAGCAGCCCTGAAGAGGGCTTGGCAGCCTTCACACCAAAGGTGCTAGTCTTCCCTGATCACACCCTATGCCCCTGGGACAATATTCTAGGATATTATTGAAAAGGTCTCTGTCTATTGGCTGTTATCCAGAGAGTCTGGCACTGGGCCTTGCCAAGATCACACTACAATTTAGTACTGAGGACAGGACTAGAATCTAAAACAATTGCCATATATCTTCTAGGAGGTCATTTTACCCAGATCTATGGTTGGTTGGTTGTTTGATTTTTTTTCTCTCTTGTTTTATTGCTTTCTCTTTTTCCTTTGACAACAAAGAAATAGAAAATGGTAATGATACTTGTGCCCTTTAAATATAAAAATATGAATGACAGCTATTATGTCTTCAACCAAAACACTCCAGTTATTACCAAATTCAGTATCACTTCAGACCTAACTGACAAGTTAAAAGTTGAGGTGGACATTTATTTTATTATTTCAGTGAAATGTCTCTCTCAGAATGAGAACTGATTTGGTCCATTCCAATTCTCTTCAATTCCAAGGGCCAGTTTTTCAGAGGACTTATGGACTTGAATTTTCCTTTTTGCATGCTCTCCACAGGAGATAACTATCAAGAACAGGAACCAGTCAGTTTTGTTGGTCATATGTCTTCTCTAAGTAGTTGAGCAATGGTGAATTTTGCTATAAATCATGATTAAGAAAATCTACCACTTAATTGCCAAGGATTGTAACATAAACACTGCTCATTATCTGTTGTTTTTGTTCATTTGTTTCAGTCATGCCCATTCTTTTGTGGCCCATTTGGGATTTTCTAAGCAAAGATGCTGGAATGGTTTGTTATTTCTTTCTCCAGCTCATTTACAAATGAGGAAACTGAGGCAAACAGGGTTAAGTGACTTGACTAAGGTCACATGGCTATATTAAATGTCTGAAATGAGATTTGAACTCAGGTCTTCCTGTCTCCAGGCCAGTACACTATCCACTGTACCACCCGGTACCCCTATCAAAATCCTTCTGTTTTGTGTTTGGTCTGGCTTCCTACAAGCAAAGAAAATATAAAAACAGAACAACCCAAACATATACTTCCTGACATCTCCCATCTAACACCAGAAAAAGAAAAAAAAAACCTCAGATTTCACCAAATCACAAAAGATGGTATTTGATGTTTTAGGAAAACAACATATTTTCAAGGCACTGGGAGGGACTGAAACATGAGAACTTAAAAAAAAAAATCCCTTAAACCCCCCCCCCCCAAAAAAAAAAACAGCTAAGGGCAAGAACACAGAACTTGGAGGCTCTAGATTCGAATTTTGGCTCTACTATTTATTATTAATAACCTTAAGGAAGTCATTTGAACTTTCTGGGCCTCTATTTCCTTATTTACAAACTAAGAGGGTTGGACTAGATGAAATCTAAGATAACTTTCAGCTCAGAATCCTTTGAATCTTTATTCTCCCCTTTTTTTGACAGCTTTCCTCCTTCTATGTTAGACTAGGAGCATACTATTTGAAGGTGACATTTTCACTGGCAATTTTATTACCCTGAATTAAAATTGACCTTTTCTATTCTGCATATTTTCTGAAACTTATATGTTTCCTGTGTTGTTGGTAGGGGTAAAGAAAAGTCTCGGGAAAGCTAGGTGGCGCAGTGAATAGAGCGCCGGCCCTGGAGTCAGAAGGACCTGAGTTCGGAGCCAGCCTCAGACACTTAATCCACACAAACAAAAACGTAGCCATGTAACCTTGGGCAAGTTACTTAACTCCAATTGCCCTAAAGGGGCCGCTAGGTGGCGCAGTGAGTAAGAGCGCCGGCCTCGGAGTTGGGATGACCCGAGATCAGATCCGGCCTCAGAAAATGAGCACCCACGCATAAACAATGACTAGCCGTGTAACCTTGAGCAAGTTACTTAACCCCAATTGCTTTAAAGAAAAAAAAGAAAGAAATGAAAAGTCTCTATATGTATAAATAAATGTTTCTTTGAGCATACCTACTCCATGGCTAAGAAAGTGAATGCTATTTTTTATTCTCTTAAGTTTATATAAAGGATGATCAGTTTCACTACAATTAATTAGACCCTCAGTGTAACCTTATACTGTACTGCCTAACCAGCAAAAAGGATTAACTATGCATCAGTCAATGCTGGAAACTGAGTTTCTAAACAAGCCGACTTCTAGGCATGCAGTTGTGAATAAGACAGCATCACTGGACAGTAGGTAGAAAGGGCTTCATAATTATCTGTTTCAATCCCAAAGTAAATTCCTTGTAATTTTTAAGTGACACCAAAATAACCATAAAATGATCTATTTTGCCCCTTACTCTAACTTCCTAGATAGGAGTCATAACAAATAACAATGCTATACTATGGAAAAGGAAGGAAGGAAGGGAGAAAGAAACAAAAGAAGGAAATGAAAAAGAAAAGAAGGAAGGAAGGAAGGAAAGAATGAAAGAACAAAGGAAGGAAGGGAGGAATGAAGGAAAGAAGTACGGAATTCCATATAGTAATATCATTTAATTTACAATAAACATTTCAACATACAGGGCAGCTAGGTGGCTCAATGAATGGAGCACTGGCCTTGGAGTAAGGAAAACTTGAATTTAACTCCAGCTTCAGGCACTTACTAGCTGTGTGACCCCAGGTAAATCATTTAACCTTTGTGTTAATCCACTGGAGGAAGAAATGGCAAAGCATTCCAGTGTCTTTGCCAAGAAAACTCCTTGGATACTATGGTCCACAGTGTCATGAAGAGTTAGACATGACTGAATAACTGAACAGTAACAAATTTCAACATCCACATAGATTCAGGTAACAGTGTATAATAGAAAAGAACACTGGATTTGGGATTAAGAGACCTAGGCTCACATCTCAGCTCTGACAGTGTGTCATACTGACCAACCAACTTAAGATCTTTGAATATCCATTTCCTCATCTACATTTTTTTAAATGGAGACAATATTACTTATACTCCCCACCTCATGGGGTTGAATGAAACATTTCATATGTGATTTAACCAAAATGAGTTTTATACCACCCTCTATAACATAAGACAAAAAAAATTCAAATAAAAGCACAGCATAAATATATAAGGTCTATCACTTTAAAAAAATTAAAAAGAAAAAAAATAGAAGGAAATACCATAGAAACCTTTGACTAGGGGGAAAATTAGTAAACTGGGGTTGGAGATAATCACAAAATATACAGAAGATAATTTTGATTAAAATATATTAAAAAAGCTTTTAGCAAAAAATAAATTAGGGGCGGCTAGGTGGCGCAGTGAGTAGGGCGCTGGCCCCGGAGTCAGAAGGAGCTGAGTTCGGATCCGGCCTCAGACACTTAACGCACACACAAACAAAAAAACCTAGCCGTGTAACCTTGGGCAAGTTACTTAACCCCAATTTCCCTCCAAAAAAAAAAAATAATAATAAATTAAATGAAGCTGAATTAAGCAGATAAACTGTTCTAATAGATTATATATAGACATATATTATTTGTACATATATAATACAGATATTCCAAATATTATTTTCAAAGTGGTCTTGCTTATCTAGTTTCCTCCTGAACTTACTTTGTTTCTCTCCTTGCATTTTAAGAAATGCTTCAATGACCCTTCTTTTTCTTTAGTTCTTCATTTTGATAACTCTATGGTTAGTCTCCATCTAACTAGGTATCTAAGTGGTACATCACTGGATCTGGAGTCAAAAAGACCTGAGTTCACATCCAGACTTAGACATTTACTAGCTGTGCGATACTTCCACAATCGATAAGCATTTAATTAATGAAAGAAAGCATTTAAAAATACTTTTACTTTGTGTCTAATAGAGCACTGACTCTATAGTTAGGAAGACTCATTTTTCTGAGTTCAAATCTGGCCTCAGACACTTATTAGCTGTGTGACCCTGGGAAAGTCACTTAACCCTGTTTTCCTCAGTTTTCTCATCTGTAAAATAGGCAGCTAAGTGGTACTGGGCAGGTAGGTGGCTCAGTGGATAGAGTGCTGGGCCTGGAGTCAGACAGATTCATGTTCCCGAGTTCAAATACAGCCTCAGATACTTACTACCTGAGTGACCCTACAAGTCACTTAACCTTAATTGCCTCAGTTTCCTCATCTGTAAAATGATCTAGAGAGAGAAATAGCAAACCATTGCAGTATCTTTGCCAGGAAAACCCCAAATGGAGTCAAATGAGAGGACTGGAAATGACTCAACAACACCTTTGTGTTTGATATTGTACTTAGTGCCCGAGGATACAAATTTTAAAATTACAATCTTCTTTCACCCTCTCCATCCCAAACTCTCTACTGAGATTACCTCATAGTTTACAGAAAATGGAGCATTTCAATGCAAGCTCCCTCTTATCTCCTCCTCATACTCATACCCGCTTAAAATCAACCCCTACCATCCTCCATTACTACAATTTCTAATTACTATCTATCCCTTCCCTTTGCCAGTGTCACCTTCTTTACACGTCTTGATCATATGCCCTGTTGTTTTCCCCAACAGGATGCCCCTATCATCATCCCCACTCTTGCCCTAATCTTCATCTTTCCTTATGTAACACCTCCTTCCCTAATGTCCACAAGCACACTTATGTCTCCCAAATCTTCAATTTTTTTTATTTAGATCTTAACATGCCACTGAGCTATTGCCCTGTATCTTTCCTTTCCTTCTCAGCTAAACTCATCAAAAAAGCAATCTACACTCATTACTTCCCCCTTGTCTCTTCCCACTTACTTATATACCCTCTGCAACCTGACTTCTGACCTCATAACTCAACTGCAACTACTCTCTTCAAAGTTACTAATGATAACTTAATCTCCAAATTCCACGGCCTTTTCTCAATCCTCAAACCTCTTAAGCTCTCTGCAGCATTTAACATAGTTATGACCTATTCGTCTGAGATACTCTCTTCTCTTTGGGTTTTCATAATCAGTATCTTTCTTGGTATTCCTCCCTGTCTGATCACTCCTTCTCAGCCTCTTGTTGAATTGAAATCCATGTTATATGCTCCAACTTTGGAAAACCCCCAAAGTTCTGCCCTAGGCCTCTTCTCTTTTTTCTGTGCTTTCTCACTTGGCAACTTTATGAATTCCTGTGGGTTCAATTATCACCTCTATGCAGATGATTCCCAGATCTATTTATCTAGTCCTAGCTTCTCAGCTGACCGCCAGACACATCATTCAGTACCTATTACATTTTTCAAACTGGATGTCCCATAGACAGCTTCTCTGCTTAACTTAGTCTCATTTATTTTATTTTTGCTCAGAGTTTATTTGTATATATGCATATATCTGCACATGTGTGTATATGCATATACATACACATATATGTACTTACATATGTCTGTGTGTGATTGTGTGTGTGGAAAGAGAGAGAGAGAGAGAGAGAGAGAGAGAAAAAAAAGAGAGAGAGAAATTCAGTATGTCCAAAATAAAAGTCACTATCTTTCTCCAAAACCAAACTCCTCTTCCAGTCTTTCTTATTAATGTTGAAAGCACCAACATTATTCCAGTTAGCCAGTCCAATATCATTGCACTTAGTCTAATATCATTCCACTTAGCCACCTTTGAAACCTCAGTATTGCCTGCAATTTCTCTGTTTTGCTTAGTCCTCATATTCAATAAGTTGCCAAAGTTTGCAATTTTTCCCATACAAATTTTCCTATATACATCCCCTTCTCTACAGTTATATATTTACCACCCTGTTCCAGACCCTTATCACCTTTTGTTTCAGTGTTATAACATTTTTTTAAATTTTGAGTTCTAAATTATTTCCCTTCTTGCAGCCCCTCCCCCACCCATTGAGAAGGCAAACAACATGATACACATTATACGTGTGAAGTCATGCAAAATATATTTCCATTTTAGTCATGTTGCATAAAAATAAAGAAAATGAAAATATATGCTTCTTTCTGTACTCAAAGTTCATTAGAGGTGTTATTATATCTGGAGGTGAATAACATTTTTCATCATGAGTCCTTTGATACTGTCATGGACTATATTATTGATTAAAGTGGTTAAATCTTTCACAGTTGATTATCCTAACAATATTGTTATTACTGTTTACAATGTTCTCGTTCTATTCACTTCACTTTGCATCAGTTCATTTAAGTCTTTATCTGGACTATTATAATAGCTTTCTAATTTATCTTCTTTCCTCAAGTCTATTCCCATTAAAATCTACTTTTCTTACTTTGCCAAAGGGATTTTCCTAAAGCATAGGTATGTCCATGTTATATCCCATGTAATCCTTCTACTTAGGGCGGTCTAGGGGCTCTATATTATCCCCAAGATCAAATATGAAGTATTTTGACATTTGAAACTTTTCAAAACCAGTCTTTTTTCCTACATGACACTTGTCTCTTATCTCTATTCCTTTAGCCTGCTTGCTCCTCATGCCTGGAATCTCTTTCCTCCTCTCCAACTCTTTGAATCTCTGACTTCCTTCAACACTAAGTTCAAGTACCCTCTTGTTCAGGAGGCCTTTCTAAGTTCTTCTAGCTACTAGTGCCTTCCTATCAAAGGCTGTCTTTTGCCTACTCAATATTTACTTTGTATGTACTGATTTATAAATTAGAATTTAAACACCTGGAATTCAAGGTCTGTTTTTGCTTTTTCTTTATATTTTCAGAACTTAGTATAGTACCTGGCACATAGTGCTTAATAACTGTTTATGAATTGATTGGTACAACATTTTCCCCTTAACACCTTTTTTGGCCAGACTTTTCCCTGAACCTTAAAGGCATTAATTGGTCTAGAACATTTTTCAGCATTTTTCATTTGAGTCATAGCATAAGCCTCAATAAATTGAACATTTGATGCTTAACTGTGTAATCTTCACAGATGGTCATATGCTTTTACTTCTGTCATCTATAAATTTTTTATACTAGTCCCTAAAGTCTGTGTTCTCAGTTACTTCTAAGTCCTTCAGTAAAGTGTGTGACCCTTTGCAGCAGTGACAGTTCAACATATCTTGTATTGTCATTCCTGGAGCTAAGAGCCTATGCATCACTGATTGGGTGCAATGTCTATATGGTGAGGTAAAATTAATATCCTTCATAATGTTTAGTCTATATTCTACTGGCTAGGTGCCTAGAATGACGAAGGAAAATGCCTGCAGATTCTTTTAAAAATAACTCTTGAATTAGCTCAAGTCATTGAGTGGGAGAAGGTTGGAGAGACATGGTGATTCTACATAATTTTAAAAATCAACTCAATATAGTCCTCATTGAATATAGGAATGGATGCAGCCATGCACACTTATGTTTTACTGATTGAAGAAACAAAAATATGGTAAAAGTCAATTCATGTCACTTCTCAAGCCAAAGTGTTATTCATTTGGGATATCATTAGTTTTCCCCTTACCAAATTTTGAGATTTTAGTTAACACTTATTGATCACAGTTGTTTTTGTTATTTCTCATGTAGACCTTATAAACTCTGAGTATCATCCTTCCAACTGTCACTCTTAATGATGCCAAATTCCCAAAGCAAGACTAGCCTACTGCTTCCTCTCAGAGTTCTATGGGTACCTTGTGACTCAATAAAAGCAGGGAGGTATTCTTTTAATGCTGTTGCCTTGAGCCCCCGTCCCAATCTTAACTATCATTGTAATCACTGAACATGTAATCAACTCAGTTTCTGGTAAAAAAAAATAGCATCTTTAAGTTTATACAAAGACATGTTTACTAAGTAGATATATTAAGAACAGAAGTTATACACATAACTTCTATCACCTAGGTGCATGCTCTTCCCTATATGCCTTGAGTTCTGACACTATATTTCCATATTTTCAATACTAGCATTACCAATATAAATATGTGGTAATAAGACCAGACACATAATTACTTCTGGAGAAATAAAGATGAGAATTGAACAAATGGCAACAGAAAAGCATATGGTAGGTGAGAAAAGATTGTAAAATATAACAAAGAAGAACTCCAGAAAATAACTGTTACCATCAAAGAACTGTATCACAGGAAATGACGATGGGAAAATTATGTACCATGGGTCGGGGATCACAAGTGGATGGCCAGAGTGATGCTCTAGTATCATAATGATGTTTTAAGAATTTGAGGAAGGACTCCAGCGTGGCATATGGTTGCCTGTAGAATATGACTAGAGTCAGAGGATAGGTAGGCATGGTTGAATGGAGATTTGTATTACTAGTGAAAACTCACAAATTGAGGAGATCACAATTTCACTTGAGTATATGAATATAATAGCTGTCTTCCAGTATTTAAGGAGATATCATATGAGAAAAAAATAGACTGGTTCTTCTCAGTCTCAGAAGAGTTGGGATGTTCCATGTATTAAACCTAGCCTTCTTCTCTGAACATTTTACCCATTGCTCCTATTTCTGCTCTCTGAGGTCAAGCAGGACTGGTTTAATACCTCTTCCACATGAGAAGCCTTCAAATAATTGAAAACAGCTGTCTTCTAAATTTCATCTTTTCCAAGGTAAATATCCACATTTCCTTCAAATGATCTTTATATGTCATCCTTTCCAGTCTCCTCATCACTCTGATCCCACTTGTCTGAAATACTTGTTTGTCAGGGTCCTTTGTGAAATTGGGCAAGAACTTTACATTATAGTTAGATGTCCAAAGCTGAATTCAATATCTTTCCCCCAAATCCTCTCCTTCTCTTGAGTTCCCTATTACTTTCACACATAATAAACCACCTTCCTCACAAATTTTTACAACCTAGGTAGAATTCTCAACTCCTCACTTTCTCACCCCCTTCCTCATACCTCATCTGTTGCCAAGTTCTGGCAAGTCTATTTTACCTTCATGCCATGTCTCATATATGTTCCCTTGTCACTGCCCCCTCGTCACTGCCATCATACTGGTGCTGTCCCTCAATACCTCAAACATTAATTATTGCAATAGTGTGCTGCTTGGTCTTTCTGCCTCAAGTCTCTTGCAAATCCAGTCCATTTCCACTAAGCTGTCAAATAAATTTCTCTGAAAAACAGGTTTGACCACATCATTCACTAATTAATAAACTTCACTGGCTCTCTATCACCTCCAGAATCAAATATAAATTTCTCTATTTCACATATAAAGTTCTTTACAATCTAGCTCCTCTTATCTTTCCAGTCTTCTTATAATGTACTTTCCTCCAAATACACTGAGATCCAATGTATGCCATCTTTCTTATTCCTCAAACAAGATACTTCATATCCTGAATTTGCCCAGTTTCACTGGTGTCCCCAAATGACTGGCATTCTCTCCCTCTTTACAACTGCTTTCTTTCCTTACTTCCTTCAAGACCCACAAGCAGCTTTCCTTGATCCATCTTAATGCTAATGTCTTCCCTTTGTTAATTTCCGTCTATTTATACTGTATATATCTTATTTGTTCATAATCATTTTCATGTTGTCTCCCTCACTATTCTATGACTTCTTTGATATGAGCAATGGGGTTTGAATGATGGAAGCTAGAAGCTCAGAATGACTGGGATAGGAAAGGTATGATCAGGTGGGAGTTTGTTAATATTGAGGAACAAATTCAGGTTAGTCATCAACATCTCTAGATGTTATCATTATCCCAACTCCTACATCTCAACTTCAATCTGCAGAAGACATTTTAAGTGACTTTTCTTGTACATGGGATAAAGACAACAAAAATAATAGTTTTAGCAGAATGGATCCAAGATGGCAGAGAAAAGGCAGAGACTTGCCTGAGCTCTCTCCAAAACCCCACTGAAAAAATTCTAAATAATGCCTCAAAACAAATTTAGGAGCAGCAGAACCCACAAATGGAGGGGGTGAAATAATTTTCTAGCCCATGACAACTTGGAAGGAAAGGTCTGTTGCATCCAGGGGAAATAAGAATGCAGTCCAACACAGGCCATGCCCAAGTAACCCAGCAGTAGAACTTAGAGGGCAACTAAGTCAGTGGAGGCAGTGGTGGTTTCCCAACCTCCCATCCAACAGATGGTAAAGGGGTCACACAACTAGTCAGAAGGAGATTATTGGGTTCCCTTTGCTGGCACCAGGGCAGGACTCTGTTGAATTATTCATCTTTGGATCTGGATTGCAGTCCTGTGTTTCAATCTCAGGAAGAGTAGGAACACCAGAGCTTGCAACCTCAAAGGAGCAAGACTCTAGTCACAGTTCCAGGAGAGTGGTAAATATATGTCTCCCTAGGTCATACCACTTTGGAAGAACCCAAAATTTAGAGGTCCCCCAAATTATCTCTGAAACAGCTACACACACACACACACAAAAAAAAACCTGAAGCTTGGTAAAACGTCTCTTCCACTTGAGTTGCAGAGCCCCATTTTAGCAGAGTTAAAGGCCAAGAAATAAGCTGGAAAAATGAGCAAACAGTAAAAAATATCCTGAATATAGAAAGTTACTATGGTAACAGTGAAGATCAAAACACAAACGCAGAAGACAACAAAGTCAAAACCATTGCATTAAAAGTCTCAGAGAAAAATATCATTTGGTCTCAGGCTATGGAAGAGGTCAAAAATGATTTTAAAAATCAAGTAAGAGAGACAGAGGAAAAAATGAAAAAATAAATGACAGTGATGCAAGAAAAATCATGAAAAAAGAGTCAATAACTTGGTAAAAGAAACACAAAGTTCTTGAGAAAATAACAACTTAGGGGTGGCTAGGTGGCACAGTGAATAGAGCACTGACCCTGGAGTCAGGAGGACCTGAGTTCAAATCCAGCCTCAGACACTTAACACTTACTAGCCATGTTACCTTGGGCAAGTCACTTAACCCCAATTGCCTTGCCTTCCCCTTCAAAAAAAAAAAAGCACACAAAAAAAGAAAATAACAACTTAAAAAGCAAAATAAGCCAAATGGTTAAAAAAAAGCCCCCAAAGGCCCCAAAATCCAGTGAAGAGAAAAATACCTTGAAAAACAGAATTGTCCAAATGGAAAAAAGAAGTACAAAAATTCACTGAAGAATATGTGCTTAAAAAATAGAATCAGGCAAGTGTAGAAGCTAATGACCTTCTGAGACATCAAGAAACAATAAAACAAAATCAAAAGAATGCAAAAAAAGAGAAAAACGTGAACCATCTTATTGGAAAAATTACTTACCTGGAAAACAGATCTAAGAGAGATAATGTAGGAAGTATTTCACTACCTGAAAGTCATTATCAAAAAGAAAAAGGAGAAGAAGCTTAGACATCTTTCAAGAAATTATCAAGGGAAACTAACCTGATAGTCTAGAACCAGGGAATAAAATAGAAATGGAAAGAATCTATTACCTTCTGCAAGATATTCCAAAATGAAAACTTCCAGGAATAGTGAAGCCAAATTCCAGAGTTCCCAGTTCAAGGAAAAAATATTGTAAAAAGCCAAAAAGAAATAACTCAAATATCATGGAACCACAGTCAGAATAACACAAGATTTAGTAGTTTACACATTAAAGGATTTGAGGGCTTGGAATACAATATTCTTGAGGGCAAAAGAGCTAGGGCAAAACTGAGTATAATCCTTCAGGGAGAAAAATGGATATTCAATGAAATAGATCATTTTCAAGCATTTCTGATGAAAAGACCAGAGCTGAATAGAAAATTTGACTTTCAAATACAAACTCAAGAGAAATATAGAAAGATAAAGAGGAAAGAGAAAGTATAAGAGATTCAATATAAACTGCTTACATTCCTATGTAGGAAAATTATATTTGGAACTCCTAAAATCTTTATCATCATTAGGGCAGTTAGAAGAAGTATACATAGACAGAGGGCACAGGTGTGAGTTGAGTATGATGGGATGATTATCTAAAAAATAAAATTAAGAGTGAGAAAGAGGAATGCACTGGGAGAAAGGGAAAGGAAGAGGTAGAATAAAGAAAATGATGTGACATAAAACAGTCATGTAAGAGCTTTTACAGTGGAGGAGAAGACAGAGAAGGGTAGGGGGAGCATGTAAATCTTACTTTCATTGAAATTGGCTCAAAGAGGGAATAATGTCCACACTCAGTTGGGTATAGAAATCTGTCTTACCATACAGGAAAGTAGGAGGAGAAAAGGATAAGAGAAGGAGAGGTGTTGATAGAAGGGGGGGGGGTGGATTGGGGGAGGTAAAAATCAGAAGCAAAACACTTTTGAGAATGAACAGAGTGAAAGGGGAGAGTGAGTAGGATAAACATGTGGAAAATAGGATGGAGGGAAATGTAAAAAATTACAGCAAATTTCTCTGATAAATACTTAATTTCCCAGAGAGAGAAGTTGAGCTTATAGAAATGAAAGCCATTTCTCAATTGATAAATGGTCAAAAGAAATGAGTAGGTATATGAAATAATCAAAGCTATTTATGGTTATATGAAAAAAATGCTCCAAATCACTATTGATTAGAGAAATGCAAATTAAAACAACTTTGAGGTACCACCTTACACCTATCAGATTGTCCAATATGACAGAAAAGGAAAATAATAAATCTTGGAGGGAGTATAGAAAAATTGAGACTCTAATGTTGTGTTGGTGAAGTGATATATTGATTCAACTATTCTGGTGAGCAATTTGGAACAGTGTCCAAAGAGCTATAAAACCATGCATACCCTTTGACCAAAGAAATACAGTACTAAGTATGTATCCCAAAGATATAAAAAAGAAGGAAAAGAAGAAAGGAAGGAAGGAAGGAAGAGAAAGAAAGACAGAGAGAAAGAGAGAAAGCAAAAAGGAAGGAAGAAAGGAAGGAAGGAAAGAAGGAAGGAAGGAAGGAAAGAAGGAAGGAAGGAAGGAAGGAAGGAAGGAAGGAAGGAAGGAAGGAAGGAAGGAAGGAAGGAAGAGGACATGTACAAAAATATTTATAGCAGCTCTTTTAAAGGTGGCAAAGAATCAGATATTCAGAGAATGTTTGTTAATTGGAGAATGCTTGAACAAGTTGTTGTTTATGATTATGATAGAATAATATTGTGCTACAAGAAATGATGAGCACAATGCTTTTTATATGAAAAAAATGCTCCAAATCACTATTGATTAGAGAAATGCAAATTAAAACAACTTTGAGGTACCACCTTACACCTATCAGATTGTCCAATATGACAGAAAAGGAAAATAATAAATCTTGGAGGGAGTATAGTAAAATTGAGACTCTAATGTTGTGTTGGTGAAGTGATATATTGATTCAACTATTCTGGTGAGCAATTTGGAACAGTGTCCAAAGAGCTATAAAACCATGCATACCCTTTGACCAAAGAAATACAGTACTAAGTATGTATCCCAAAGATATAAAAAAGAAGGAAAAGAAGAAAGGAAGGAAGGAAGGAAGAGAAAGAAAGACAGAGAGAAAGAGAGAAAGCAAAAAGGAAGGAAGAAAGGAAGGAAGGAAAGAAGGAAGGAAGGAAGGAAGGAAAGAAGGAAGGAAGGAAGGAAGGAAGAGGACATGTACAAAAATATTTATAGCAGCTCTTTTAAAGGTGGCAAAGAATCAGATATTCAGAGAATGTTTGTTAATTGGAGAATGCTTGAACAAGTTGTTGTTTATGATTATGATAGAATAATATTGTGCTATAAGAAATGATGAGCACAATGCTTTTAGAAAAATCTAGAAAGACTTACATGAGCTTATGCAAAGTAACATAAGCAGAACCAGGATAATATTGTACACAGTAACAGCAATATTTTATGGTGATCAACTATGAATGAATGAGCTATTCTCAGCAATACAATCCTCCAAGACAAGTCTGAAGGATTTATGAAAAACAATTTTGTCCATCTCCAGACAAAGAACTGATGTAGTCTTAATGAAGATTGAAACATACTTTTTCCTTATTTTATTTTTCTTGGATTTTTTGTCTGTGTTTTCTTTCACAACATGATGAACATGGAAATATGTATTTTATGATTGTGCATGTATTACCTATATTAATTTGCTTACCTTCTCAATGAGGAAGGGAAGGGGGAAGGAAGGAAGATAATTTGGAGCTCAAAATATTTTTTAAAAGGTTAAAATGTTTTTATACTTAATTAGGGAAAAATAAAACAACACATTTTAAAAGAATAGCATCTTAGGGCTTTATAATTAATCCTTTCATATGGATTGATTTGTTCCTCACAACTCTGTGAAATATAAAGTGCAACTAAATTAACCCTCTTTTTAAAATGAGTTAACTACGGTTCAGACAAATGAATTGGTTTGTCCAACCTCACAGAAGCATCAAGTAGCAGATCAGAATTTGAATCCATATATTCTAACTCCAAGTCCAGATTATTTCCACTCCTATCTCTTGATAAGAAATAAGAAATCCTTGAGCATAGAGATTTTTTAAATTAATTGTATCTCCAACACTTAGTACAGCACCTAACACATAGTAGGTGCTTAACAATCTTGTTATTGGATTGGAAGTGCCAGAATGGAGATCTACAGAAAGGTCAGGGCAGGGAAGGTAGAACAGGTAGATTTGAGAATCACCAGCACAAAGATATCACACAAACTAGTAAGTATGCGCGGCCAAATTTGAACTGATGTCTTCAGACTCCAGGACAAATAATCTACAACCAGTTACCTAGCTGCTGCCTCTCTGAATGTTTACTTCCTCATCTGTAAAATGATTTTACTAGATGACTTCTAAGATCCTTTTCAGCTTACATCTTCCTTCCCCACTCTTCCTTCCCTGCAAGGAAAAATCCTAGCTAATCTAGCTAGTGTCCTTAATAAATCATTTAAATGTTACAATCTCTTCTCTCTCTCTCTCTCTCTCTCTCTCTCTCTCTCTCTCTCTCTCTCTCTCTCTCTCTTTCTCTCTCTCTCTCTCCCTCTCTCTCCCCTTTAAGGAGTTTAGTTCTATGGTTAGTGAATTTATTTTGAAATTATTCAGGAAAATTTGATTTAGCAAAAAAGAAAACATTTCAAATTTCCCCATAAGTCCTAGACCATTCCACATCCAAATCATCCCCAATATCTCTTTTAAATTCTAAACTATTAAATATATGTCTAATTAATATTCATCATAGGGAGCCTCCACTAAAACTCTCTTCCACTGTTTTTGCACAACAAAAGGGTAGTGATTTTGGATTCTCCAAGGCTATGTCAATAGATAGCAAGTTTTGACTGCTCCTGTGATGCTAGAGAGGCTTCCAGTATGGGTAACATGAATGACTGTATGTCTGCCACCTGAGGCCCGGCCTAGCTAAGTTCAGACAAGCTTATCACCACGTCAGCGATAGAGCGGTGTGCTTGTCTGAAACAACTCTCAAAGACTATATCCTGGGGCATAGGAGAGTTAAAATCTCTAGTGATGGCAAAAGGCCCAATGTAACTAAAATCACAGACGCCTGAAATATAGATAAGTCAATATCTTAGATCAAATGGTATATTTGCATACTTACCTTCTGCAAGAAGCTTTTCCACTCTCCCACCCCTTCTCCAATGCCGTCCCTAGCAAA
Source organism: Gymnobelideus leadbeateri (assembly GCA_011680675.1). NCBI lineage: Eukaryota > Metazoa > Chordata > Mammalia > Diprotodontia > Petauridae > Gymnobelideus > Gymnobelideus leadbeateri. Next base: position 84,496 of record WOXC01010279.1, read on the forward strand.
TTGCCTCCTCTTTGTACCATATGCATATTGATACACATAGTTGTTTGCATGTTGGATCCTCCTTTAGATTATAAACTCTGTGAAGGCAGACACTGTGCTTTTGCCTTACTTTGTGTCTTTAGCACTTATCACAGGGCCTGACAAATAATAAGCACTTGATAAGTGTTTGTTCACTGACTGACTGTACACTGTGATGCCCTTTGTAATGAATGTTAAATCCATAGCCAAAGCTATAATTTTACGGGGAATGACTCTAGTCTTGAAAATTTCTCAAAAACTAGATTTAAAATTTTTTAAATTATTTTTTCTCTTTTAAAAATAAACATTGCATTGATGCTTTTCTCTCGCATTGCTACTCGTTTTCAATATTTTCCTAGCCCTTTACAGAGCTCTCTGTTGTAAAATAAATGTTTCATGTCTGATAATATACCCCTACCACTCCCCCAAAGGGAGAGAAAGATATTTCACCATTAAGGCTTTGCAATTAGCATCAGTCTCTACATTGATGAGTTCTGAAGTCCCCTCCGTATTGTTTTCAATTACATTATTGCAGTCACTGGTTAAACTGTTTTCTTGGCTCTCCTTATACTGGGCTGTGTTAGTTCCTATAAGTCCTCTAGGTTTCTCTTCCTCGAACACATTGTGCAATAACAGGGAAAAAACTCAGCATCAATCAGGCAAAAACTTCTGATAGTTTCTTTGACAATGTAAACATTCTGTCCAAGTACCCTCCCAATTCTCTGTCTTGAGGGGAGAGAGGTATTTCAGGGAAATAGAACATTTAAAAAGATAAGGAAATAGAAAATAATTTGAGGAGTATTTACTGAGGGGTTCAGGAAAGATTTCCTGTGGGATGGGTGTCTAAACTGAGACATAAAGAAAACTAAAGTGCCCCTAAGGGAAGATGAGAAGGGACTGTATCCTAGAAATGGAGGCAACTTATACAAAAGATAAAGAAGCAATAGTTACATTACCACTGGAGCAAAAGTGAAGAGGCCAGTTTGACAAGAATTCTAGGGGTGTGAAACAAAATAGTATAAAATAGTCAATAGTTAACAAATATTTATTAAGCACCCACTATGTGGCAGACACTGAGTTAAGCACTGGAGATACAGAAAGAGGTAAGAGTCCTCACTTTCAAGGAGCTCATAATCTATTAAGTCTGGAAAAGAAGGAGGGAGTTAGATTGTGGGGAAATTTTACTCAAAGACCAAGATCAGGTAGATCCATCATCTTTGAGAGTCAACCAAGCACAAAACCTCTAATAAATAGCCAAATGAGGATCATAAAACTTAGATCTGGAAGTGAAGTTAGGGTCATTTATCAATTTTCCTTTCCTCCCTCTCCAGGTTCCTCCTCCCCTAGACATCATGAATGCTTCCTATTTTTGGTTTAGTCTCTGATTCTACTAATCCCATATAAGGACTTAACTGACAGTTGGTGTCAGCTGATACCTTAAGTTATGTCCCTCCCTCCCACTGACAAAGTGTTCACCGATGGAATAAAGTTGTAATGAGGAAGTGAGAAGCAGCAAAGGTTGCTATGGGAGTTCTTGAGCCTGGCAGAGATGTAAAGGGAGATGCCCCTCTTGCTTCCTGCCCATTCCACACCACTGACCATTTGCATCACTTTTGGCATTGGGCTGTGGTGGATGGGACAAAACCAGAATGGGAGCGTGCTCTTTTCACAGCAACCATGGTGGTGTCCCAAGTCCAATTCTTTGTGGCCCCACTTGGGGTTTCCTTAGCAAAGATACTGGAGTGGTTTGCCATTTCTTTCTCCAACTCATTTTACAGATTAAGAAACTGAGGCAAACAGTATTATGTGACTTGCCCAAGGTCATACAGCTAGTAAGTGTCTGAGGTCAGATTTGAAATCTGGAAGATGAGTTTTTCTGACTCCAGGCTGGCATTCTATTCACTGTACCACCAAGCTTCCCCAAGTAGAATGTGAGTTAGTCCAAATAAAAGCTATGTTGATTGAAGCTAAGACTGACTTCTCAGAGCCCTCCATAATGTTAGCTCTGAAAGAGACCCTCGAGATTATCTTTTTACCACTCCCCTTTTGCATATGGGAAGATTGAGGCCCATGAAGTGATTTCACTAACAAGGTACAAATAGCGGCACGGTTAGATGTGTTTGTCTATATCACTTTTTGCTTCCTTGTCATTACTTTTCCTGTTGCACTTTTTTTCCAAGTGTTGAAATAAATGGAATTGAAAATAAATACTGGGTATAATATATAAGTAAATAAACAAATATACAAAATAAAAGGATCAAATATCATTCATAATCTATGGGAACTTGCTAAAGAATTTAAAAGAAAGAAAGAGGATTTGGGGGGAAAGCTAGTGAGAAGATGAGGAAGTTCTATTTTAAGCCTTAACCAAAATTCTTACATTTTATTAATGTTCTTCCTGGATTTCACCTATGGCCAACAATCACAGAATCAGCCAATTTAATCCACTGGGATTTCTATGACCTTTAAAATATATCCTGACTAATTGATGATCAGTTTTTTAGTCATCAGAGAGAGCAGACTTCATGTCTTGGCTTAAAGCCTGTATAACTCTGACCAATTCCAGATATAATCAAGCCAGGTTATTGGCCTTAAACATCTAATTGGCAAGTGACTCAGTAGTACAGAGATCAGGCCTCCCCCAGCCATGGATAATGGACAACCCTTACAAGGAAACTGACTTCAAACTCAACATAGGGAAAATTTGTTAATACTATAGCTGATTCTCTGATGAATCATATTGTCTGTTACCGTGATTTATGGGGTATTAAGTAATTGAAGGTTGTGCTGTCTCTTTTTCCACAGACACTTTAAGGAGTCTATAACTTAGGCATATCTTAATGACCAAAAAAAAAAAAAAAAGGCCTTTGTTCAACCACTTTGGCTCATTTCCTTCTCTTGTTTTAGTTGATTGGAGGCTATGCAAAAATGTGCTTCTGGGAGATGATATAGTTCTCCACTGATTAGAAATGTAAGTCAGGATTGGAATAGTCCCAGTATTTTTCTACGCAGTTGCATAATTCTACTTTTCAATGATGCTGCTGTTCAATGTTAATTGTTGCTAAGCACTTGGAAACTTGGCTGACAGACCTAGATGGGTCTAGATGGAGAACTATTTGAGGATTCTCTCAGTGGGTCCCAGGTTCACCAGACTTGAGTACCAGCAAGGTGGATTAAACAATAAAAACCCTAAGAATGACCATTGGTGAGTTATTCCCAGAAACCCCATTTTGTGGTCAGGCCCAAGACTATTCATTCCTGTTTCTCTTGACTATGTCACCATGACTCAGTCCCTCCATTCCTGCTGGTCCTTTTTCCCGTTGGTGAAATCTTCCTGGTACCTCTATCTGGTAAAGGTGCCCATACCAGCCATTTTTCTTTCCCCACACTTAGGCACCCTGCTCCCCATAAGTACTTCCTTCTGCTCCATATTTTGTTCCATTTTTATGTGTTATCTTAAGCGTTAAATGCAGTTAGGTGACACAATGGACAGAGCACAGGGCCTGAAGTCGTGAAGACCTGAGTTTCAATTTGGTCTCAGACGCTTACTGGCTGTATGACCCTAAGCAAATCAGTTAATCTCTGTCTGCCTCAGTATCCTCACCTGTAAAGTGGGGATAATAATAGCACTTACTTCCCAGGGTTGTGAGGATCAAATGAGATAATGGCATAGTGAATGACACATAGTAGGCCCTTAATGCTCATTTTCTCCCTTTCTTCCTCCTTCCTCCCACTCAAAAGTAAGGTCCCTGACGATAGAGACTATCTTTATTTTTGATTGAATATTTATTCCCAGCATTTAACCTAGTTTCTGCCAGATAGTAAATGCTTAATAAATGCCTGATGATTGATTTTTAAGATGAAAAGAGCATATCCTATATGAGAAAGAACTTTACCCACTTTTCTTCCTGGGGCAAATATTGCAGAATATACCTAAAGAAAGTAACATGTAATATACCCTTAAAGTCGAGGAGGAGGGGTGAGTGGTGGAGTGTGAAGGTGTCTTCTGGCAACTTCCAATTTTAACTATTTTTTCTTGACAGCTAAGTACTAAAATCAATTGCTTCTAGGCTGCTGAAATAGTAAATGCAGTCATTACTTTTTTTTTCTTGCTTTTTGGAGGGCAGTTGGAGTTAGGTGACTTGCCCAAGGTCACGCGGCTAGTAAGTGTATTAAGTGTCTGAGGTCGGATTTGAACTCAGGTCCTCCTGCCTCCAGGGACGCTGCCCTATTCACTGTGCCACCCTGCCTCCCCATCATTACTTTCTAAATTTCAGAACTCTGGGGCAAATTCCTAATCATCCTTTCTGAGTTAAAGCTCGTATTTCAGGTGTGAGAGTACCATCTCTTTCATAGCTTCATCTTTTAATGTGAAAGATAAATGAGCCCTCAAAACCATACTGTTGTAATTGTTGTTGTTAAGACTGGATCTCCTTATCTGGCCCAGTTTGTAAGTATAGGGACTATTCCTGGAGCCCATCCCACTCTGATTGGCCTAGGAGCTTTTTCCTACTCAGTTTTTACATGGGCTGGTTCATCCTTCCTTAGGCAACCAGGGACTTATTATTTAACACCCAATCAGCTTAGCCCAATACAGCTTAGACCTTCCAAGCTCAAGGTCCAGCTCTAAACTCAGCCTTCCTGATTACAAGAATAGTCAGTATGCGCAACCATACCCAACATACAGCAATACTTTACCTACTATAAAATGAAGGTAATTATCATTAGCACTTGCCATTCCTGTTTCCTTGACCAACTCTAAACCTGCTCTTGGGTCCTTTCACCTTGTGATTCAACTCAATTCAAGGTACATTCATTAAGCACCTACATTTTAGAGTATTAAGCAAACTCTGTGTATACTCACACAGATATAGAGAGACTAGAAGGCTCCCAACAATTTCCCAAGCACCCTCTGAGATACAAAATATCATGAATCTTTTCTAAAATAGTATCTAGGGTGCCGACTGAGAAGGAAACATAACTCACAACAGAGGGTAAAGAAGGCAGGTGGTCACTCGGTATTAAAGGGTCGAAATAGCACGTCAGACAATATTCAACAGAATTCATTAAAGTCAGGCAGGTAACATCCTAGCAAAGCCGGGTAACTGGGTAGCAGTCAGTATGAGAGAGCTAGTGAGAAAAGTTGTTTTCCTGAACTTTACAGTGAATGTACCCTGTCCAGGTCTGGGGCATGGCATGGTGTTTTGGAAGTGTGGCAGCAACAGTAAGGCATGGATAGTTATTCAAAAATATCAGCTGTTCCCTGGAGCATGTTTGTCTTGCCATAATTACGGACTTGGGGAGCCTGCCCCCCCAACACACATATACTTTTGCTGCCAATACATCTTACTAAAGAACTCTTGGGAGAAAAGGGCTCCCAGCAAGCCAGGAGGCATAAGGGAATCTTGGAATCCTTAATAAATGAATGAATGAAAAAATTATTACTATGTGGAAAGCATTGAGAATACAAATAGAAAAGCAGAGGCAGTCTCTGCTTTAAAGGGGCTCACATTCTAATGGGGGCAGAGATAGCACACATACAAAGTTTTAGTAGCAAGTCAGATGGAAAGGCCAGTGGTCTTTAGAGTGCAATAGGGAAACAGATGGTAATGAGTTTTCTTTAACTCCATTTCAATTGATAACAACATATTGAACCATTTGAATATATCAAGGACATTGATGGAAAGGACATTCTTTTCTGGATCTTCAGTAGCTATGGCTGCTAAGGAGACAGGAATGCAGTGTCTGAAGAAACATCAGGCAGGGCACATTTCCAAGGGATGCTGCTTCCCTGGAGGACTGCTATATTAGGTGAGGTGGTACTCTGGGGAGATTACCATTCCCAAGGATTTTGTGCTTACCTGCCTGTCGGTGGTAATTGATTTATGTCAGGGTGGGAGAATGGCAAGCCCCCATTGTGCAAAGGTGACTTTACTGTAATAATTGGGACTTGGGCAGTTCATTTAAAGTATGTCATAGCTAGGTAGTCTGGGCTCAGCTCTCCCCAGAGCTCCCAGAAAGATACCATGGCAACAAAGAGTCATGGTGAAAATGTTAGTTATTACTCCTGACCCATAGTAGAGTGTTTCAGGTCTTTGTTCAGAATGAGTTGGGACTCTGCTTTAATCTCCTATTACTAGCTCAAGTAAGTCTTAGAGACAAACCAGTCTCAGAGCCATAAGGAGCCTGGAGGCCTTGAGCCTGACACCAATATGGGTGGGTGGGAGAAAGGAATAATAGTGTGCTTTAGTAAATTGTGTCCTGAGACTATGTCTATGCCTCAGGTTTACTGCTGGCCGTCACTCCCAGAAGGATTGGCAGAGAAGGTGTGGTCATGAGCAGACAAAGGCCAGGAGACAAAAGACTGGACATGAATCCTATGATCTCAAAAAAATTTCATCTTCAGTTGTTCTGTGAACCCTGGAACCATTGCCCTGGATCCCCACCCTTAGACTATTAGCTCCCTACTCGAATAAATCTATCCCAGATGCTAAGATTGATAGTTACAATTCTATCTAGTTAAATATTTTAATTTTATAGAAGGGAATCAAAAAAAAAGCCCAATATCTAGAAGTTTAGGTGACTTGTCCAAGGTTACATGTATAGTAAATGGCCAGGGCCAGTATTCAAACCTAGATCGTCTGATTCCAAAGCCCATAGCTATTGTTATGATGCTTGGTGTTATTCAGTCATTTTTTCAGTTGTACCTGACTTTTTATGTCCCCTTTGGGGGTTTTTCTTGGCAAAGGTACTGAAGTGATTTACTTTTTCCTTTCCCAGCTCATTATACAGATGAGAAAACCGAGGCAATTAGGTGACTTAAGTCACTTAAGTGACTTGCCTGGGATTGTACAGCTAATGAATGTGTTAGGCCAAATTTGAACTAAGGAAGATGAGTTTTCTTGACTCCATACCTGGTACTCTATTCACTTCATCACCTAGATGCCCAATATTTGGGAGGTTTTCTTGGCAAAGATACTGGTGTGATATGCCATGTCCTTTAACAGCTCATTTTATAGATGAGAAAACAACCAAATAGGGTCAAGTGACTTGCCCAGGACAAAAGAGTCTTCCTGACTCCAGGCCCAGTACTCTGTCCACTGTGCCACCTAACTGCCTTCTATGATGTTATTTCTTTCTTGAATCATCACTCTCTCTGTATTCTAACACAAAGAAGCCCTCATATTTGGAGATTTAGACCGAAGAGTATCTGAAATTTCTCAGATCAAATGGATATGATAATCTCTTCCTTGATGGAAGTCCTAGTGATCTTCTGGTGTTACTACTACTCATTTGACTTTTAAGCCCAATTAAAATCAAACTTTTGTGAATCCCTCTCTCCATTAGGAGGACCCTTAGGTATAACTGGCCTTTTCTGGATTCAGTTCTTTGCTTCTTTTCACCCTCCTGGGTGCATTAATTTCTTGCTTTAGCTAAATAGTTCGGTCTGATTGGCTTCCATCCATCTGCCTTTCCCCAGTTGGAGAACTGAAATCAGTGACACTCAGAGCCCCTTCTCAGATTCAGTCTCACCTAATCCTACAGTATATCTTGCGCCCTGGAGTTACCTCTTCCTATTCTACAATCCTTAGGCAACTTTAAATAAGGATGCCACACATCTCTCAAACTTCTGCATTTCCACATTATCAGATAGGTGTAGCTGAAAGAAAGCAGACCATGTCCACACTTTAGAGTAAGCAATGGGGCCACTGAGAGGCAAGTGATGGAATGCAGGTTTCAAACTATCACTAAAATGGACTTTGGTGCAAGCCTCTACTGAAAGCAAAGTTTCTTAAATTCCTGGGACTAAGAAGAGAGATAAGCCCCCATCATGACATTTCCAGTTTTTGGTCACGTTGATTGAGGCGGAAGCAACCATGGAAAGGACTGCTGGTCCTGATAGCACAGGAGTCCCCTTTCTCCTGTGCTAGTTGAAAAGTTCCAGAAACTGGCCATCAAATGATAATGAAGTGATTTTCTTTCATCTCTGTGTCCCAAGAAAACTACCTCTGTCTTACACTAAAAAAGCAGTTGAGATTGAGAAGAAAAAGTGGAGACATCCTTCCTGTGAGTTCCTAGGGGTTGTAGGTCAAATTGCCCGACAAATGAGGTTCCTAAATCTGTGCATGCTCTAAGTACTGAAAAAAGGAAGTAAGCAAATTTGAACACAGCCTAAGTAATTACATATAATTGAAATTTCCACCTCCAGCACCTACTGGCTATCTAATGGTGGGTAAGGCACTTGAAGGGAGAGTGTGGGGATGGGAGCCCAACCTATGTAGCCTACAAAGAGCTGTACCTTGCCCATTTCCAAATGACAAACACACCTTGACCTCTTGTATAAACAGTGGCTTCTAATTGGTCCCTATATGCTGCCCCCTACTCTCTTCACAAAGGAGGCTGTCTCTTGAATATTAAGAATTGCTTGCTTAGTAAACACTTCTAATCTTACTGTCTTTTTGCCATCTTCTGATCGTGGGACTTGGACTTATAAAGTTCTTCCTTGGACTTTTGGTAGAAGTGGAATTCTCCCATATGATTTGTGAAACCATATATTTAGATTTATAATGAACCCTAGAGGTTATCCAATCTAATACCTTCATTTTATAAATGAAGAAATATAGAATTATTTTACATGTGAAGCTCATAGAGGTTATATGACTCATCTAGGGTCACATCATTAATAAGTATCAGAGACAGGAATTTATTTGTTAAAATTGTACATAACAGGAATTAAGTTTCATATTCAACCTTTTTTCTGTTCTATGCACATGAAAATGTTCAAGTTTAAGGATGTTTCTCAAATTCAGAATATATTTTATTGGTCAGTCTTTTTCAGTAATGTCCGAGTTTTTGTGACTCTATTTGGAGTCTTCTTGGCAAAAATACTGGAGTGATTTTACATTTCCTTCTCCAGTTCATTTTAGAGATCAGAAAACTGAAGTAAACAGGGTTAAGTGAATTGCCCAGGGTCACACAGTTAATAAGTGTCTGAGGCCAAGTTTGAACTCAGGAAGATTATTCTTCCTGACTCTAGGCTCTATGCATTACACTACCAAGCTGTCTCAGAATATATAAAGGTCTATGTGAAGACATACATAAACACATATTTACAGGTAGGTATTCTATCTGCTTAAGTAAAAATTTTCACATTTTCATACCAAGAGATCCTTATACTGATAAAATCATAGATTCAAACATTTCCTACCCCCCAAAATTTTGATTATCTGCCATGCAGAGTTGTCACAGCCATGTTAAAATAGAGGACAAATATTATTTCACTGCTCTTTGCCTCTTGAGGGAGGCATAGTTGCTATACCACCCTTAAGGTCTACACTTGGGATTGTGTGTTTAAGAACCTGGGGAGCTTAAGAGAAGCAACTCCTGTCTTAGGAAGAAAATACCTCTGCCCAGGCATCAGAAATATTTTAGACAATTTGGGGAGATTCATGCCAAACATAGGAAAGTTCAGGCAAACCTGACTAGAAAAGAGGAGAGACACTACCAACCTACAAACCACTTCTAAAATATCATGTTCAGTTCCAAGAGACTTATTTTGGAAGGACATTGACTAACAAGTCCATCCAGAAGAGAGCCAACTTTCTTTAGGAAGTTTTGTTCTATATGGTCCCAATGGGCAAAGCTCAGAACTATGGGTAGATGTTGCAGAGAAGCAGATTTTGGCTCAATGTAAGGGAAAACATCATGATAAATTAAGGCCCAGGAAGATTAAATGATTGGTACAAGGTCATACATCCAAAAATATCTGATTCCAAATATCAGGCTCTTTGTGTTATAATATTTGATTTCTAATAAAGGAAGAGGAAATCTGAACATAGAGAAATGCATAAGAGCATATTCAGTGGAAATATAAACATATGTGAAATGGGGGAATGGCTGATTCAATCTCTTACAGAGAAGATAGAAGCCTGTTTCTCAAAAGGTATGATCACATATAATAGAAGTCCTATACTCCTCCAGCAAGCATAGAGCCAGGGCCTAGTCCTTGGTCTATTTTTCCTGGCTAGCTCCTATTTGGGAGAGAGATAATGATATAAGGGGAGAGACCTTGGGGATTCTCTATTGAAGGCCATGATGAATGTGGGCCTCTGTTCCCTCCCTCTTTGCATTTTTCATTCCCATTTTAGATGACAGAGACTGGAGATGGCTATGATCTTGAAAGCTTTTTGATTTTTTGTGTATAAACTTTGTATTGATGTAAATATGTATGTATCCTTCAGTAAGATGTAACCTCTTTATGAACATTTGTTTTTTGGTCTTTATGTCTCCAGACACTATTATGGTAGCTGGTACATAGTAGGTGCTTCATAAATACTTGTTTTGGTAATTAATAAAATATGTAGTTGAAATTCGTGATCTTCTGTTTCCTTGTTCTTTATCTAAATTCTCCCCAAACTTCAAGACCTACTTCAAGTCTTGCTTCTTCTCCAAAAGTAGGCAAGATAATAATTGAAAGAGTATTGGCCCTGGAGTCAAATGCCCAAATAGATCCTGATCCCACTGTGACCTCTTATTTCTGTGAATTTGGACAAATCACTTAATCTCTCTGGTCCTCATATATAAAATGAGGGGGTTGGACTAGATAACCCCTAAGGTCCTATTTGTTCTAAATCTATAAATAGATGTATATTATATGATATGATATATTTATATAAAATGTAATATGTAATATATAGAGATAAATACATATATAGAGAAATATATATACATACACATATACACAAACATATATATATACATATAAATATATATACACACATATATAAATAAATCCTATGATTTTTTTTTGTTTTGTTTTTGGAGGGCAATTGGGATTAAGTAACTTGCCCAAGGTCACACGGCTAGGTTTTCGTTTGTGTGTGCGTTAAGTGTCTGAGGCCAGATCCAAACTCAGGTCCTTCTGACTCCAGGACTGACGCTCTACTCACTGAGCCACCTAGCCTCCCCAATCCTATGATTTTTAAAACTTTTCAGGTAAGACTGAAGTAATCTTCCCCTCTCTGAACACCTAGAAAAATTGTCATTTCACCATACATTTGGCATTTAATCATATGTTAGAATATATTGGTAGACATTATTTTCATGTGGGTATGACTCATTTTTTTCTACAAAGAGATATCTATCTATGAGTCATCATATTCACCTGGAATATTCCTCACTGGAATACATTACTGGCTCATTGATCACTTGAGGATATCATGGAAGGGGCCTCTAGTTCTAGTAATTATTGGACAAGTTAATACCTGAGGTCTATTATTTCAGACTCTAAACTCCTTGAGGGCAGGGGTTTATTCATTTGTTCATTATTTCTCAACAAAAATTTATTAATAATTTTCTTCTTAGAGCCAGGTTCAAAGGAAATACAAGGAAAAACAAGACAGTTTCTCCTCTCAGGAAACTTACAATTTAACAGAGCTGCCCACAATTGAAATATAATATAGAACAAGCATATGAGGGAAGTACAAAATGCCAGGAGAGCAAATGAGGGAGAGTTCATTTCCACATCAAAGAAGATTGTATGAAGTTGGAGAAAAGCACTGGACTTTGAGGCAGAACATATAGGCTGGCATTCTGTCTCCATAATTTATTAGCCTCGTGACCTTGGTAGAGACCATTAGCCTCTCTAACTCTGTGTCCTCATTGATAAATGGGAATGTCATAGTGTTATAATGAGTAAAAATCTGACAATCTATAATACATTATAGAAATGCCCTTTCTCTTGCTCATTTAGTGCTCATCAGTATAGGTGCTCCCTCCAATGTTAGATAACATCTCTCCTCCATTCATGCCTCTTCATGAAATGTTATACGCCTCTGTTACAAAGATAATTGATCCAAAGTGTTTGAAGTTTTTCTCTAGTTCATTTAACATATCTCTTTTGCCCACATAATGCCCAGGCTGGCTATTCATTTGTCAGCTTTCATTCTTGCCACATATATAGCCCACCTCCCCTTCTAGTTAGCCATAAGAGATAAAGATGGGGAGCCTACTTTAGTTTGGCCTAAACATAGAAACCTCTATTTCTTTGTATCCCCCACAATGTGTAACCAAGGACCAGGCATATAGCAAATGCTCACTAACTATGTGTTGGTGGATTGAATCTCACCACATCCAATAGGGCATGTTGCCAGCTTGAAGAAGGGAGCTGAGCTCATAGAATTAGAGCATCATAGAATCCCTAGGATGGAAGGGCCCTCTGAGGTCATCTACTCCATCTCTTACCCAAAGCATGAATCCTCTTATGAGCTCATTTAATTACATATCTTTACAGTCCAGCCAGAAAAACCTATTGCCTTGTTTCAGAGAGAAAAGAACCCTCAACTGAGCTTCATAGGAAATCCTGGCCTAGCCACCTGGGGGCCGTTAGTCATGCCAGAATCTGTAGGCTTCCCTTTCACTCTTGAAGGCATCCAAAAGAAGCCCCCTTCTAACCTGCTGACAGCAAAGCACATTCTGTTCTTGGACAGATTTCCATCACATATACGTTTGTTGTGCCGAGTGTGTTGCAGAGGTTGCCATGGTTTCTCATGAATATTTTTAATCCATGGCAGAGTGTTTGAATGAAGAAGTTACCAACAAAATTTACAAGAACAAGGATGAAAATAAGAAGAGGTAGAGAGAAAAGAGGGGGTAAGTTATCTGGACTTTCAATCCTAATTCAAAAGCTCATACACTCAAAAATCTCAGAGTTGAAATTTACTTCCAAGTGCATCTACTCCAACCCATCGCTATACAAGAATGCAATCTGGGATTTGCCTGACAAATGACTGTCCATTTTCTTCTTAAATATCTCCAGTGATGGGAAATTTCTTTTGTCCTAAGGCATTTTTCTTTGAGACAGATAAATTCACTAAGAAGCTGAATCTCAGCATGTTATAATGGATAGAGTACTGCCCTCAGAACCAAGAAGACCTGGGTTCATGTACCATCTCTGACATATATGGGCACCATATTACCCCCAAACAAGTCATTTAACTTCTCAGTGCCCCAAGCAATACTCTAAGACTATGAATATAGAGCAGGTGCCATCTGTATTAGAAGAAAGAGAGTGAAAGGAAGGAAAGCTGGAAGGAAGGAAGGAAGGAAGGAAGGAAGGAAGGAAGGAAGGAAGGAAGGAAGGAAGGGAGAAAGAAAAAACAGGAAGGATGAAAGTAAGAAGGATGGAAGGAAGAAAAGGGATGAAAGGAAGAAAGAAAGAGAAGGGAAGGAAAGGAGGAAGGGGGAGAGAGAGGAAAAAAGAAGGAAAGGAGGGAGGGAAGGTGAGAAGGAAGAAGAAGTGGGGGGATGAAGGGAAAGAAGGGGAGAAGGAAGGAAGGAAGGAAGGAAGGAAAAGAGAAAGGAAGGGAGAAAGAAGAGAAAGAAAGAAAAAGGAAAGAGAGAGGGGAGTAAAGAAGAAAGAAAGAGAGAAAGAAGAGAGAAAGAGGGAGAAAGAAAGAGGGAATGAAGGAAGAAAGAAAAAGGAAAGAGAAGAAAGAAAGAGAAGGGAAGGAAAGAAGAAAGGTAAATAGGGAGGGAAGAAGGAAGGGAGGGAAGGAGGAAGAAATAGAAGGGTGGAAGGAAATAAGGGAGGAAGAAAGGAAGGAAAGAAGTTAGATCTAGAGAGAGGGAAGGAAAGAAGGAAAGAAGGAAGGAAGGAAGGAAGGAAGGAAGGAAGGAAGGAAGGAAGAAAGGAAGGAAGGAAGGAAGGAAGGAAGGAAGGAAGGAAGGAAGGAAGGAAGGAAGGAAGGAAGGAAGGAAGATGTTGCTTCTCTAATTTCCACTCGCTAAATTTGATTTCCTTCAAAGCTTAGCCCAGTTCCCCCATTCCAGGTATGGGGGCAGACATGATGGAGGGTCATGTGTGAGGAACAGCAAGGAGGCTAGTGTCACTGGAATGAAAAGTAAAGAGGAAGTATTAGGTATTAAAAAATAATCAAAAAGTAGAGGGTGGGGGAAGATTATTAAAGACTTTGAATGCCAGGGGATTCTATATTTGATCCTGGGTGTGATAGAGAATCACTAGAGTTTCTAGTGATTTTTGTGATTTAGTGATTTTTTCTAGTGATTTAAATTTTAAATTTTAAATTAAATTTTTGTGATTTAGTGATTTTTTTTTCTAGTGATTTAAATTTTCCCCCTACTCAGGGGAGGGACATGGTCAGACTTGTGTTTTAGGAAGAACACTTTGACATCTGAGTGAAGGCTGGACTAAAGTGGGAAGACACTGGAATTTTTTCCCTCCTGATCTTCATCTTGAAGCTTACTTCAAGTCCTAGATACAACCCCTTTTCCATAGGAAGTCTTTTCCAATCCTAAATTCTAGTGCCTTCCCACTATTGATCATTTACAAAGTATTCTGTGTGTAACTCGTCTGCACAGAGTTATCGATGTGTCTATATAGACTGTAAGCTCCTTGAGAACACAGACTACTTTTTGCTTTTCTTTGTATCCCCAGTATATAACACAGAATTGGCAATGAGTAGAAACTTAATAAATGACTATCACCTATTTTGATGACTGACTGACCAAGCCATCGGTCCTTTCTCTACCTTCTAGGTCTTTTTTCCCTTCAAGTCTCTTCATAATGGAACTTACTACTATAATTGATGAGGCAACTCAAGGGGGTGATATGTCATGCCAAAGGTCATAAATAACCATCAGAAAATTTGAAACTTGGGTTTCATGAAGTCATAGATTTTAGAGCCAAGAGATCTTAGACATATCTCATCTGATCTTATTTTAACAGATGACAAGTACAGATCAAAGTAGCTCAATGACTTGTCCAAGGTCACACATGCAGGAAGTAGTGGTGTAAGGGTTTGAATCCAGTTCTTGTGACTATTATTCCAATGTTCATTCAGTCAATAAAGGACAACACCAAGATTAAACTTTCCAACATTACTCATTTTTGTATGAACTCACTTCATGAAAGATGTATTTGTGGCACAGAGGCTGTTACAGGTCAGGGCAAGAGCAATAGCAGATTAAGGGTTCCAGAGAAGGGAACGGAGAAATAGAGCATAACGGAAAAGATAGAACATCAGTGAATAAGAACCTAGACATAAAATTAGCAATCAGGAAGCTACACATGCAGGATGGTTACAGAGAGACAGAGTGAATCAAGTAGTATAGGGTCTCAACAAAAAAAAAGATTCTCATTCTTTGTTCTGTCTCTCAATAACCATATAACCTTGAATAACTCCTTTTCCTTCTATAACTTTCAGTTTAATAATCTACAAAATAAGGTAATTATACTAGAAGATTTATAAATTTCCCAGCTGTAGTGGTCTATGACTCTACAGCTACACGGGTTAAAGGGATAGGGCAGCCAAGAAAATTCTCAGAGGATGAAAGAATAAAGCAAATCAGTCATGCTTCAATTTGATTCAATTCACCAATCATTTATTAAGTTTCTGCTGTATGCCAGGTGCTGTTCTTGTCAGTCAGGATTTGATGATGAATAAGAAATACCCCATGTCTTAGAGGAATATAAAGTCTATGAGGGATGATGAGACCTAGGTCATAGTTAATGAGAGTTTAAATAATGCAAAATTGGATTGAGTTCACATTACAAAATGATATTAGGTTGCATTTCATGGAAGTAGAATTTTGAGGTCTTGGCATGTGACTATAGGTCAGTCAGCACTTGGCTATGGTTGTTGTTCAATTGTTTTAGTAATACCTGACTCTTCATGACCCCATTTGGTATTCTTGAAAAACAAACATTGAAGTGGTTTGCCACTTCCTTCTCTAGCTCATTTACAGATGAGGAAACAGAGGTAAATAGAGTTAAGTGACTCACCCAAGGTCACATAGTTAGCAAGTGTCTAAGGCCAGATTTGAACTCCAGAAAATGGGTCTTCCTAATTTCAGGTTCATCACTCTATCCACTGTACCACCAAGCTAGCTATGTTAGCATGTAAATATGCAGTGCTACTATGTATCATATTAACAAAAGTCATGTTCATTTTTCTAAGAGCCTTTAACAAAATGAGGGGAAAAGGCTATTTCAAATGGAAACATTGAAAGCACAAAAAAGAAGCTTGTCATTACATTAAAACAAAAAATTGATTTAATTGAATGGCATGAACTTGGTCATAGTGCCTCTAAAATAGAATGCGATATTAGATAATCTCTCCCTCTCTCTCTCTCTCTCTCTCTCTCTCTCTCTCTCTCTCTCTCTCTCTTTCTCTCTCTCTTTCTGTGTGTGTGTGTGTAATGAACTATTTAAAAACATGCAGGCAAAATAAATGAAAAGTGTAAAACAGTCACTTTCTTGTGGCTTACATACAATTACAAGGAATAGAAATTGTATAAGGTTAGAAAAGACTTTTTGGGGGCGGCTAGGTGGTGAAGTGAATAGAGCACTGGCCTTGGAGTCAGGAGGACCTGAGTTCAAATGTGACCTCAGACACTTAACACAAAAAACTAGCTGTGTGACCTTGGGTAAGTCGCTTAACCCCAATTGCCCCTCAAAAAAAAAAGAAGAAATAAGGGTATTTTAGCTATATAGATTGAAAATTATAATAAAAACACATTCATCTTAGCAGAATAGCCATTCAGACAGTAGTTTCAAATTTATTTAAAGCAGTGAAAGTGGAGATGAAATGAATAGTGTTGAAACTTTAACTGTAAATACTAAGTGGTTGGATCACTTTAAAAATCTAGTTCAATTTTACAATGTTAGAAATACCAGAGAAGTGGACAGGGTAGATGAGGATGTAGCCACTCAAATATCCTGATGTTTTTAAAATAAAAAAGCATTGAAAGCATTGAATACATTGGTTACAAGTTTTTAGGGTGGAAGAAAATCGGTTTATTCTGGAAAAGGATACCTTCTATAACTTACATTTCTAAGGAGGAAAAAACAAGAACCTCAGTTTAAAGTGTCCAATGATCACCTAACATTTCTATTAGGAACCAATGTAGAAGGGAATTTTAAATGAAAACTAAAGCTTGTTTATCAGTGTCAAAACCCTTGCACACCAATAGCTTATAATTATCAGTAGCTTCCAGTATTTTGCTGGATCAAATAAAAAAAAAAGCAAGGATCACTAGAACTATTTATGAAAACTGGTTTTCAAATTATTTTAGCCCAGGTCTTAAAAAGTGCTGCAAGTACAACATCACATTTAAAGAATTACTGAATTTAGGTAATGCCTCAGCACATCCAATGAAATTTGGTTGGTTCATTGTATGAGAAAAAGAGCATGCAAATCTGCTGAAATGTGGATAAAGTTCTCTACACCTACCAGTGTTTATATGGAGATTTAAAGAAAGAGAAAATTATTTAGTCAATGCTATCAGAATATTTTAAATAATAATCATGATTTTTCATTATATTATTAGGTAGGATAGTATTTTTATTTTTTTCTTTTCATAACTGCTCTATTTCTTTGTAACAATTTTGAATCAGAAATAAATTTATCCTTTGATTTTGTATTGTCAGTAAATAGATGAAAACTTATTTCAAATAATTTCAAATTTCTGTTGAGCTAGAACCAATGATCATATTTTCCATAGAATGACAACTTTGAATAATATGAATTTGAATAATACTACTTCAATGGGATATGTAGGTGGTACAGTGGATAGAGCACTGGACTAGAAGTCAGGAAGACTCATCTTCCTGGGTTTAAATCCAGTCTCAGACACTTACTAGCTATGTGACCCTAGGCAAGTCACTTAACCCTGTTTGCTGTAATACCTCATCTGTTAAAAAAAAAAAGCTGAAGGAGATGGCAAACCACAAAGATACTCCAGTGTCTTTGCCAAGAAAACCCAAATGGGGTCATGAAGAGTCAGGCATGGTTGAAACAACTGAATGACATTACCACTTCATATAGGATTCATTACTTGTAGTAACAGGGACCTAGCTCTATGTATATTATAAAGTAGAACATAAAAGAGAAAAAGGAGAAATTCAGACTAAGTGCTCTAGGATAAGGCTCAGGAACCCCTCTTTCAATAGGGGGTTGAGTGACACAGCACCAACAACAAGGAACATTTTTAGAATCTGAAGGAGTCTGTTTGAGGAAACCTCAGCTAAGTCAGTCCTGCTCAAGTTGGTCTCAGAGTAAAAACTGACCAGCAAAAGTCTTCTGGGTAGTGAGTTTGATGGTGATGAAAAGACACAGGAGATGACCAACTACAACTCCAGAGGTCTGACAATGTACCAAGCTACCCACCTCCTGACAGAAAAGTGATGAGCCCAAGACATGGAATGAGTCATATGCTTCTGGACCCATCCAATCTTGAAATTTGTTTTGCTTGACTATTTGTTACAAGGGATTTTCTTTTCTTTCCTTTTCTCGTCTTTTCTCTTTTTCCCTCTTCTTTTCTCTTTCTTTTCTTTCCTTCCATTTCCTTTTGCCCATTTTCGCTCTCCTTCCCATTTTGTTTGCTGTAGATTGCCTTGTGAATTACCAGATCCAATCTGATTGTTCTAGACTGTTCCACAGTTATATGACATCACTTTAAAGTATGCCTAGTGCTTGCAGCTCAAAAGACCCGTTTTCAAGAGCAGCTGCTCATTCATTTAATGAATGTGTAGCACTTACTATGTCCAAGGAACAGTGTGATAGATGTTGTGGGGAATACAGAAATAAATGAGTCCTTGTCCTCATTGAGTGTAGAGGACAGTTGCAGAGATAAGACAGTAGGGAGCTATGGAAAGAACCTTGGAGTGGAAATCTTGGCATTTATATGTTGGCCATATCATTTCTGTTTAGCAGTTATGTAACCTGGGACAAATCACATCACCTCTCTGATCCTCAGTCTCATCTATAAAATGGGAATGAGTGGGTTTGGTCATCTCTAAGTACCTTCCTAATATTAAAAAAATGTAATCTAGAATGTACAAAGCATAACATATTGGATCAATAATTGGCATTAGATCCTGGAATACCTGAGTTCAAGTCCCTACTCTGACACAAACTATGTGACTTGGAACAAGTCGTTTAACTTCTCCATACCCAACTAAATGTAGAAGAGTAAAAGTTGCTGAGAAAATGCTTATTGCTGCTGGTGGAAGTTCCCTGAACCAATGAAATAAGTCCAGCCCCCAAAGAAGAAATTTTATATATGAGTGTATGTGTGTGTTTGCATATTATATACCTAAATGTATATATGCCTATATATGTATGCATGCGTGTATGTATGTGTATGTATATGTATATACTTATACATGCATGCACATATTAAATATACATATAATAAATTATAAATACACACACAAACAACTTCAATTCTACACAGAATACAAATCAAGAATAGGAATCAAACCTAGTGTAGAGAAAAGTACAGACATAATGGAGAGTTCAAGAGAGAGAACACAATGAGATGGAGAAAACAGGATCAGGACAGACTTCATTGAGGAGGTGACACATGATCTACAAATTGAAGGGTAGGCAAAATTTCCACAAGCAGAAATGGGAGGATGGGAGGTTTAGATCAAAGACCCTACGTGGAAGAAATGGACTAACGGCATGATAGTGTGCTCATGGAGCAGTAAGCAGTCTATCTATCATAGGACAACTATTGCACCTGGGCTAGAACACTGATGTAAAAAAGAGAAGTAATTAGAAACAACATAAAAAAGATAGATTGAGGTCAATTGTGGAAGGCCTTTGATGCTAAGCTGAAGAAGATGGAATTGATTTTGGTAGAAATGGGGAGCCATTGAAGGTTAAAAGCAGGGGATGCCATCACGTTTGTGCTTTAGGAAGATGACTGGCATCAGTGTAAAGCGTGGATTAAAGGAAAGACAGAGAAGGTGGGGGAGAGCAGGTAGGACAATAGTGGAGATAAAATCACAGAATCTCAGAGCTGTAAGGGAGCTCAGAGGCCATCAAGGCCAAATTCCACCTGAATAAAATCATCTCCTCCATATACCTGATTAGTAGTCATGCAGTCTGCCCAAATGCCTCCAGAGGGGGAATGAGTAGGACAGGTTTGAGGAGGGGGACCCACTATCTCCCTAGGCAGTCCCAAGCCAGTTTATTAACCCAAGTTAATAAACCCCTCCCCCCAGTCTAAATTTGCCACTTTGCAACTTCTACTCTGTTCCTAAATCTGCCTTCTGGGATTAAGCAGAATAAATCTAATTCATCTTCCAGGAAATAGTCTTTCAAATATTTAAAAACAAACCACCAACAACAAACAACCTACAGCTATCATGATCCCTCCAAGTCTTCTCTCCTCCAGGCTAAACATCAGTCATAACAAGAAATTTTCATGCTTAAGGAAAAACAAAACAAAACAAAAAACAAACCCTGTAACACATGAGTCAAAAACCACCCTTATTTGACTGGTGCATATCACCTAATATGGTGAGACAGAGACCCCCGATAGCACAAGTTTGATGATGTGGAAGCTCCTTTCAGAGCATTTATTTGTTTCCTATTCAATTTACTTAATCTTGAAAACTAGGTGCTAAGGCCAGTTGTGACTTCACATTTGCCATTCAAGATGCCTGAATGCTAGAGGGAAGAGTGTGTGTTATGGGGGCGGGGGGAATACCGATATTTAAAGCAAATGGTTATAAGCATGTGAGAAGAGAGTTGAAAGAGGGATTGAAATGGTGAATTTTCACATTTTCAAAAATTTACACTTTTAAATTCAATCTTTGTAATCAGTGTTCTGTCCGTCACTTTCTTAAGTCTAGGTAATCCAGAAAACAATATACCAAATTCCAAATTGTAGAGTTTGCCAATTTCTAAGGTATGAGTGCTCACACAATGAAAATTATAAAATCGGGGTGGCTAGGATGCGCAGTGAATTAGAGCACCAGCCCTGGAATCAGGAGGACCTGAGTTCAAATCCAACCTCAGACACTTATCACTCACTAGCCTTGGGCAAGTTCCTTATCCCCAATTGCTTTGCCTTCCCCCCTCCAAAAATTAAAAAAAATAAAATCAACTCTACAGGCAGCATGCCTATGGATTAAAATCATGCATTCTTTCCTCCTACTAATCTCTTCCCCCAAAAACACTACAAAAAGGCAGGTTTTTTTTCTGTTCATATGAGAAGAGAAAAAAGAACCTTAGGGATTATCTACCTCTTTGATTATATACTTCTTTGATTTCAGAGGAGGAAACTGAGGTGCTGGAGAGAAGTAATTTGCCCAAAATTTCATGAGGAAGATCATTCCATATTTATTAAAACTGTGGTCAAGCTGACGGGGAATCAGATGGAGCCCAAGCCTCATAAGAATCTCAAAGGCCCTCTTGTCCAACTTCTTCATTTCTGGGGAAGGAAGGGAACAGAGTCAGTGTCAGATCGGGGACTAGAACCCAAGTCTCCTGACTCCTACTCCAAAACTCTTTCAGCTAGGTTATCAAAGATTGGACTATCTGTTGTGAGCAGGAGACTGGGGGGCCAGCCAGTCCTTGGTCTCATAAATCAGGATCAGCAGCCAAGCAGAGAGGGGGCCATTCAGTCCTTCCAAAGTCAATCTGGCCTCCAAGCTCCTTGACCACCATCACAAGCTGTTTGTTGAGAGATTTTAGGCAGTTTGGAATTGCAGACCTCTGAGGAAAAACAAAATGCTTGGGATAGAGAGGGCAGAGAAAGTCACATAAAGGCCTATGACTCTTATGGTAGAAGAATCTCCTGTCTGCCCTACTCTTCTGGAAGTGCCTCACTAACCATAGGTTCTTTCCAGGGCAGACTGTTGAGATGTAGAGAAGAAATCCTAGGTCTAGAGAAGCATTTTTGTCTCCTCGAGGAGTAGACCTGGGGCCTCTCTCCTCTCACAAGAGCAGCCTGATGGAATTTCAACTTGACTTTTTCTTAAGTAAGCCCTGGATTCCAGGACTTGAGAAAATTTTAGAAGTGGAGGAGGACACAACTTTACAGGAAAGAAGATCCTTAAGGTCATGGAGAAAGAGGGGTCCCAGGAGGGCAGGGTCCTGCAGCAGAGATGGTGCTATTTCCTTTCCTCCACTTTGACCCTGGCTTCAAAGGCATCCATTTCACTCTGTTTCCTACAAGCCAAGTAAGAGTAGAGGGGAAGGAGGAGCCTTTGGTCTCCGGGCTGAACTCTTTCCCCTGGAAGCAATATGATTTGACATTGTTTTTTGTCACTCAGGGAACAAGCTGCTAGGGCAAGGAAGTCCACTCATTAAGGCAATCAAGCCTCTCTCCTCACCCTTGGGTTGGGCTGGGTCCTACTAGTCATGACTTCAGTCTAAGGAACCCTGTGAGACCATCAAACTGTTCCCTCAACTGGAGTCTTCTCTGAGTACATCTTGATAGTAACAAGTCAGCATTGTAAGAGATTCAGTTCTCAGTCAACAACCATCTGCTGCTGTATAAAAGCAAATACTTCCTCACCATCTAGTCACAATTATTCATTAAATATCATAAACAAAGATTAATTCCTAATAGAAATAGAATTATGGACATATCATATGGTAAATATTAGTGATAAACATAATTTATTCATAATCTTCTCACCATCCAGTGATATAAAAAACAACATGGGGTGGCTAGGTGGCACAGTGAATAGAGCACTGGCCCTGGAGTCAGGAGGACCTGAGTTCAAATCTGGCCTCAGACACTTAACACAAGAACTAGCCATGTGACCTTGGGCAAATCACTTAACCCCAATAGACCTCCAAAAAAGAAAAAAAAAACATAGTCCTGGCCCCATCACCAGAGTACACATTGCTCTTTATCCAACAGGCTCTGCTCTGCCTTCAACCTCTTTGCCACACTTTAAACCTTCCATCTTGGAGTGAACACCCTGTCCTGAGGCAATCGCATGCCTTGAGTAAAAGCTCTGACTGTCCCACCCTAGTTATAGCCCTGTTTAAAAACTCCAATTATTACATCCTCTCATCATATGGTATGAACTATCATCTACCATCTTGCTTGACCTACTCAGGATGACAACAATTAACCTACGTGAGAGGTAACAGGAGCTAAAATAGTTCCCATGGGATTGGGGAAAAACCAAGAGATAACTGTAAATTTGGTTTATTAGGGATAAAAAAAATCCAAACCATCCATCCGGTATTCTCTGGTATATGTCTGCCTCTTCATGACACTGGTGACCATAGCATACCAATACTGTGTGTCAATTCTTGATAAAGACACGGGGGTGATTTGCCATTTCTTTCTCTAGTGGATTGAGGCAAACAGAGGTTAAGTGACTTGCCCAGGGTCACCCAGCCAGTAGTGTACAGATTTGAACTCAGGTCTTCCTGACTCCACTTCCAGTACTCTATCCACTGTGCTACCTAACAGCCTCCATTCTCTGCCCTGTGGGCAAGCAAACATGTTTCTGACACTTACTGATAGACTTCAAGTTATAATCCACCTATAAAGAGAAGGAATATAGAACTCACCAGAATCTGCTGTACGTTGTCCTTGCCTTGACCTTGTCTCTCTAACTTTCCCCATCAGTCAATCAGTGATGCCTTTCAGTAACCAGGGTAGTTGTTCTGAATTCATTAATGTGATAGTTACTTCCCACTGTGTCTCTGAAGTTAAGTTCTCCTTTATATTTCATAGGTCCCTAGATCTGGAGCTGGAAGGAACCTTACAAATCATCACTTCCAGCCTCCTCATTGTTTCAGATGAGGACATGGAGGCCCAGAGAGGTTAAGTCACTTACGTCAGGTCACATACCTAGTAAGTGTCAGAGGCAGAATTTAAATGCAGACTTTCCTAGCTCCAAGTTAAGGACTCTCTCCACTACCCCATGCTGCTTCAGAATTGTGTAAGTTAATAGATATGAATAATAAAATAACATTTTTCTCTATCCTCTTCAGTGGCTTTTAAGTAATTTATATAGACATATTTCAAGAAATATAAATGTTATCTTTCTAGTCCATTAGAGTTTCGACAAAAATGTTTGTGTATTTGTGGGGTGGGGTGGAGTTCTGCAGAAATATTATGAATAGGCATTTTCCTATTTGTAAAATGAGAGGCTTAAAGCAGATGTTGGGATGCTGGGTCCCCTGTCTCCTTCAATGTATGATCTTTTGACTCGGTAGTTAATGGGACCGGAGGGAGAATTTGATAGGGGTAGGGTAAATAAGCAGGGAGAAGGATGAGTCGAAAATGACTGAGTGTCGTGGCAAGAAGAGCTGGTATCTGGGAGTAAATTGCTTTTAAAAATCCTTTAATCGGGGTGGCTAGGTGGTGAGGTGAATAGAGCACTGGCCCTGGAGTCAGGAGGACCTGAGTTGAAATCTGGCCTCAGACACTTAACACAAAAAACAGCTGTGTGACCTTGGGTAAGTCACAACTCCAGTTGCCCTCCAAAAAGCAAAATAAAATAAAATAAAATAAAAATCCTTGAATCAAGATGTTAATCTATAAGCCAGAAATCACTGAGAGTGTTAAGGGAAAAGTGAGAGAGTCAAACCTTAGCAAAGTATTCTTCCCCAGGAGGACCCTTCCCACATTTGTATTTAATTTGCTTCATTCTAGTTATCACTGGGCTGATGGGGTCCCCACAGTTGATTACCTTTTGCTCCCAGTACTCTGTTTAAAAGGAGAATAATACAATAAAAGGTAGGGTGGAGGGAATCTTTAAAACAAAGAACCTAGCCCCACCCTGCCTTTTCTGTATTATATTAAAAAGTGCTTTTTACTTGAGGCAACCTCCTGAAATAAGTTTTGCTTAATCTGAAAGTTAGATCAATTGAAACAGAAAGTTGTGAATTCCCCAGCCTTTCCTAAAGAAGGTCTTTTTGCTGGATGTAGAACAGAAACTAAGGATCTTAGGGTAAAAAGAACCCAGTGATTGACCCTCCCCAACATCTGGGATCTCCCCAGAGGATTCTTATGTATAGAACTGGCATTTCGTTTATTTTATAGGGAAGGGCCCTGCCAAGGAATCATGTTCCATGTACTGTACAAGCTGGATGTTTGGAACGTGTAAGGAAGGAGAACACTCTCTTAGCAATTTATTCCACTCCTATGTGACTCAGATTCTCCATCCAAATGACTTAGGATCATAGGATCACAATGTGATAGCTGGAAGGCACAAGAGAAGCCAAACAGTCAAATCACCTCATTTTTACAGATGAGGAAACTGAGGTAGAAAGCTGAATCAACTTGTCAAAAGGTCACCCAGGGAGTAAATAAGCATCTGAGGGAAGATTTATGATGTATACTCCTCAAAAATTTCCCGAAGACTTAGGAAATTTGAAGTATCACAGAATGCCTGTCCTGATTCCCCTACTACTATAGATTATAAACTCCTCCAGTACAATGGCCACATTAATCTTTGTATCCCCCACATTACCCAGCACAGGGGTTGCCACCTTGGCCTTGTTGGTAGAATACTGGACTTGTGAGTCAGGAGGCCAGGGGTTTGATTGCTGCCTCAGCTACTTAGTAGCTATATGACCCTAGTCAAGTCCTTTAACTTCTCTCAGCTTCAGTTTCCTCACCTGTAGAATCTGGATAACAATAACACCTCTTTCACAGGATTATTATGAGGACCAAATGAGATAATACAGGTGAAACTTACATATATACAAACCTCATTGGGCTAATATAAATGTTAGTTGTTATTAATAGAGGTTATTTGACTAAACTGAGTAGAATTGGCAGTTCTCTTTGGGATCATGTCATATACCATTTTGTACCTGGAATCACAAACTTAATCTTTCTAAAAAATGCTTCAATAATTATACTTCAAAATAATTTATTTTCTTCATCATCCTGGAACTCCCTACTTCTTTACCTCTGCCCACCTTTTCATTTCTCTGTCTTCTTTCAAGAATCAGCTCAAAGTTCTTCTTCCTTAGAAGGCCTTCCCAAGTCCCCCTGCTGCTAATGCCTTCAGTTCTGTAGCTACAATTCTGAGGACTGCTCTGTATATATCTCTTATATGCCCAGTTATTTACACGTTGTTGCCTCCTTTGAGATATGAGCTCCTCTAGGGCAGGGCCTGGTTTTACTTTCTTTGTATTCCATAGTACTTATCACCATACCTAATATAAAGTAAGTATTTACTTAGTAAATGCTTATACACCATCTAACTTCAGAATTCTCAGTTCCTTCATCTGTAAAATTAAGATAATTATATTATTTTAATAGATGTATATTATTATATGGATATATGATATAGTATTATATAAATAATAATTGTATTATATATAAATTAGAATAATATTTGCTCTACCTACATAGCAAGGTTGTGGAGTAGCTCCAGTTGAAAAGTGCTTTGCAAACCTTAGTGTACAATATCAAGATCAACCATGAGCATCACGATCATCATCAATTTCTGAGTTAAGCTTCAAGAGGGTGTGAATTAAATATAAAAGTCAATAACCTCTTATGGAGTATTTTGTGTCCTTGTAACAATTACAAATGTGCTTTAAGGTTTTCATTATGTCCATTTTACAGACCAGGAAGTAAACTAGTAAGGATGGGACCCAGAGTTTGGTTTCCAGGTTTCTTAACTCTAAGTCCAAACAGATAACATACATAATAAGTGCCATGTTAATTGAGAAATAATTTTGTGAAGAACCTTTCCCCAGTGAAGATAAAAGAAAATTAATTGGAAATTTTAAAAAATTAAATTGGGGAAAGTATTTTGGCCAAATTCTGGATCTTCATTCATTTGCCACTCTACCCTCAAGATAACATTTGAATATAAACAAGTTATCTTTTGCTTTTCACCTTAATATATACAGTATGTCTCAAAAGTCTTAGTGCAGTTTTAAGCTTTAATAGCATATGTATAGCTATGTGCATGTGTGTATAGGCATGCATAGATACATTCACATGCTCACACGTATGCATGCATACATTCATGCATACATGCAAGCATGTGTGTGAGTATTATTGAGCTAAGTGTAATCTAATAGCCTAAAGTGGGTTGGGCTAGTTCAGAAAATAATAGCTACAGGAAGCATGGAAGGAAGGAAGGAAGGGAGGGAGGATGAAAAACTTGGTTAAAGACATGATAGTCATCATCAAATATCTTAAGGGCTGCGTCATGGGCCAAGAATTTAGATTTGTTCTCCTTTGAGTCAGAAGGGAGAATTAAAATCAGTAATACTATGAGATATCAGTCAATCAACAATCATTTATTCAGTGCCTAGCATAACCTAGGTACTGTACTAAGCACAAGGGATACAAAGATAAAAGTAAAACAGTCTCTACCCTCAGAAACTTCATGCTCTATCAAGGGAGATAGCACATATACATACATATGTTTGCATATGTGAATGTTTCCATGCATGCATGCATATATAATATCATGCATATATATGTATATGTATGTATATATTCACATACACACAAATGAATATAAGATATTTATGAGATGAAGGTTAATCAAAATTGGGAGCCTGACAAAGGCTTCCTGGCTAGATTATAGTGTGAGTGTGTGTGTGTGTGCGTCGTGTGTGTGTGGGGGGGGTATGTATGTAGAATAATGTGTAAGAAGAAGGTTATAAGAGTAAGATGGGGTGAGATTGTGAAGTTTTAAATGACAAAATAAAGGAATTTATATTTGATACTGGAGATCATAGGGAATCACTGGAGATAATGGAAAAGGATGTTGTAATGTTAATGGAATAGGAAGATTTTCCCTGTCCATTAATAGGCCTATGTGACCACATGTTCCTTTTTTCCTTGGACCAGCAGCTGTGTTCCCAGGTCTAAAGGTACGTAAGTATTTCAATCACTGCTGTCTTGCTGCTTTCACAGCTATGATACATCCTGAGTCACATAGCGCCCACTGGGGGAGGAACTTGCCTAGGAGGAGCTTGATTAAGGGGAGGCTTGCTTGTAGGAAGGCTTTCATACCTTTTGTACTAAGCTAATTAGGCACTGAGTCACAGGGCTATGCTACCTTCCGACTCTGAGCCTATTAGTTGAAAATTATATATATATATATATATATATACTTGAAGGCTGGTATTTTACTTTGAGTATTCACTTATGAGAAGGGACTTTTGATTCCCCAGACAGGACTCTGAGCAGCTATTTGCTAAGAGCTCCCCAACTACTCAGATGTTGGTGCTCTCTTAGTCTGGTGGTGTATGTAGGTGGCTGTATTATTCTGTTTAGACCATTTGATTCTTTCTTGGATACTCACTTCTTTCTACCTATCTGTCTGTTAATTAAAGTAAGATCATTACTCCCTTTAAAGTTGCCTTCCCTTCAGAAAAGCAAGATCAAAGAATCAGCCCTCCCTGTGTTAGTGTGGTCACTAATACAGATGTATATGAGGAGTGACATAGTCAGATCTAAGCTTTAGGAAAATCATTTGGGTAACTATGTGGAGAATTGACTGAAGCTGGGGGTGGGGGGAACTTGAGGCAGGGAGACCAATTAGAAGGATTGCAGTTCCAGGTTAGATGTGATGGTTGGGGCTAGGGCTTGAATTAGAGTCATGGCCATGTTACTGTAGAGGAGATGTGTGTGAGACTCTCAGTTTATTCTACTTGTCATGTATTGCTTTGTCTAGGATCAACACCATGGAGTAAGATGCCTCCTCTGGGCATGCCATACTGGACCCCTACTCTTGCTTTCTTTTCTCCTTTCCTGTTACCTCACCCTTCAGACTGTAAACTTCTTGAGGGCAGGGAGTGTCTTTCTTTTTCTTAGTTTCATCCCAGCACTTAATGCAATGTCTGGCATATAGTAGGTACTTAATAAGTGCTTATTGAATTTGAATTTGGTTACCCACAGTAAGGGAGCATAACATAGATCCAGCAAAGGAGATAGCCAAAGCAGACAGGCAGTAGGAAAATAACAACAAAACAAAACAAAAAACACTTGATTAGGAATAAGGACACTTGGATTTGAGCACCACCTCTAACTGTGTGACCTTTAGTAAGTTACTTATTTTTTATGGAATTTGTTTCTTTATATGCAAAATCAATGGGATGTATTACATAGCAACTGCCAATTTGCATAAGAATAACAGTTTACAAAGTCTTTATGGATTTATTTCACCTCTAAAAATCTATGACTCTATGCTTATATAACATTTTGGAGTCTTAAGTATCCTTAGATATCACTGAACCGAAAGTTCTTATTTTACAGATGATAAAGAGGAGTCTCGGAGGAGTTAGGTGATTTATGAAAGGTCATACAACTAGGTAGTGGTAGGGTGGTAAGGTTCTACTTATTGGAAGGAAGAACTTTAAATACCTTAGAATTATTGCAAACTGCTTTGTAATGTAGTAAGATCCTTGTCACTGCTTATTAGCAAAATCAATCGTGTCTTAGGATAGATTCTTTCCTGGAGGGGCTGGACTAGAAGATCTCTTATGCACCTTCCAATTAAAAAAAAACAAATACCCACATAACAATAGGTAATAAATACGATGATGGCTTAGCATCTGTATGATGCATTTTGTGAAGCATTTTCCACTATCTGATTCCACAAGCATTTATTAAGTGCCTACTGTGTGCTAGGCACTGAGAAAAACACAGGAGGAAATAGTCCCTGCCCTTAAGGAGTTCGCTTTTTACTGGGAGCTTCTAATACGTGCACAGATAAGTAAATGCATCATCATTTAAGGATGGAGAGGGTGCTAAGAACAGATGGGAACAGAAAAGGTCCCTTACAGAAGGGAGCACCAGGACAAAATTTGGAAAGACCTTCTAAGAAGAGGAAATGAGGAGGGAGTGCTTTTTGGCATGGGGGAGGAACAGGGGACAGCCAGTATAAATGCATGAGAATGGGAGATGGAATCCTACATTTGGAGGGTAACACATATGACAGCTTAGTATAAATGTATCAGTAAGATGTGCTAGCCTTGGAGCCCAGAAGACCTGAGTTTGAATTCTGCCTCAGACACTAACTGTAAAATCCTGGGAAAGTCACTAAACTTCTATACCTCAGTTTTCTAATCTGCAAAATGGGGAGAATTTTGGAACCCTCTTCTCAGGGTTGTTGTGAGTATCAAATGACAGAATATTTGTAAAAGGTTTAGCACAGTGTCTGGCACAATTGGGTTTTTTTGTTTTTTGGTCAGTCGTGTCTGACTTTTTAATGGGTTTTGTTGGCAAAGATACTGGAATGGCTTGCCATTTCCTTCCTCAGTAATATAGGCAAATAGAGGTTAAGTGATTTGCCCAGGGTCAGACAGCTAGTGAGTACCTGAGACTAGATTTGAACTCAGGCCTTCCTGACTCCAGGACTAGAGTTCTATTCACTGAGCCACCTAGATGTCTCATCTGGAACATAATACACACTTAATAAATATTTGTTTGTTTCCTTCCTTCCTTCCTTCCTTCCTTCCTTCCTTCCTTTCTTCCTTCCTTCCTTCTTTCCCTCCTTCCTTTTTCCTTCCTTCCTTCCTTCCTTCCTTCCTTCCTTCCTTCCTTCTTTCCTTCCTTCCCTCCCTCTTCCCTCCTTCCTCCCTTCTTTCCTACTTCCCTTCCTTCTTTTCTTCCTTTCTTCCTTCCTTTCTTCATTCCTTCTTTCCTCCTTTCTTCCATGATTTTCTTCATCAAGTAATACAGAGTCCAGATTTGACCAAGTATAGCTGGTAATGGGAAAAGGGAGCAAGAAATTGAGGAGCAACTGATAGTGTCTAGTAGAACTGATCGTCCATCCCAGCCTATGAAAGGTTCATGCTGAGGCCAGACCAGAGGCAATGGATAGAGAGAGCAAGGAGGTCTTGGGGGATTAGAGGTGCTACTGAGGACAAGAAACGGGTTTAAAATGAGTAAAAGAGAAAAGGAGAAAAGGAACAGAAGGAATGGAAGTTGGCATTGGCTCATTTAGTCTTCCCAGACATCCTGTTGGAGGCAGAGGAGGTATTTTTATTTCCAATTTCATATTTAGAAAACGATTGCTGTAGCACCCAAGAAAACTCAAGCAATCATAGGCTCCATTGAGTCATTGCGGCCAGGATCAGGGAGGTTATATAGCATTGTACTCTGCACGGCTCAGAACACATCTGAAGTTTTTAATTTAATTCTGAGTCACATTTTAGAAAGAATGTAGAAAAATGGTAGGGTGTCCAGGGAAAAGCAACCTGGATAATTAAAGGCCCTTAATTTATATTATCTGAAGATAACTTGAATGAATTGGGTAGAAAGGTAAGAGAATTAAGACACAAGAGTTGCCTTCAAGTAGTTTAAGGACCATTATGTTGTCGAGAATACTTGTTCTTCTTGGGCCCAGAAGGCAGAATTAGTAGCAGTTGGTAGAATTTTCAAAGAAGGAATTTTAGGCTTATGATAAAGAAATATTTCTTTAGCATGAAAGCTTCCTCAAGGTAGAATGTGCTGTACTGGCGGGGGTAATGAGTTTCCCCTCACTGGGAAGCCTTTGAGTAAAGGATGACTGACCACTATTCAGATACATTGCTGGGGTGGGGGTGGGGGAGTCTTTGTTCAAGCACCCATTGATCTAAGTAGTCTCAGCTCTCTTCCATCTCTGAAATTTTGTGCTTTTGAATTATACAATCACAAAATACTACATGAAGAAGCCAAAGCCCAGAGAGGTTAGGCCACCTGCCCAAGGTCACACAGTTAAAGCTGACACAGGGACTAGTTCTTCCTCTTAGTCTATGGTCCATTTCTTTGCTATCCCATGTCTTTCTTTCTGTGTTCTGTAAGGTTAGGTTAGTTTTCACCAAGCAGGGGGAGTTGTTATTCATTAATAAATCTCAGAAATTATACAAACTTCTTTGAAGTTTAGGATTGCATCTGTTCTTCTGTCTAAAGAGAACAGGAAAATGAATGTCTTCAACACATGGACTCTGGCGTCATCCAAACCACTGCCACCCAGAAGTTGCAGGTGCAAAAAGGCACGGAATATTTTTTTCTGATTGATATCCCAAGTTGTTGTTTTTTTGTTAAGTTGATCCCAGAGAATAAATGAGTCTCTAAAGGGAAGACTTAAAACTAGACTACAAATACAAATACAAAGCAGAAAGGTAGAGAACCAGGTTGATGAAGGTAAGCACAAGGGACTTTCTGTTCCTGTACCAGTTTTGCTGTGGGAAGGTATTAGATCCCAGACTTTTAGTGGAAAAAGGAGTCCCCTCAACAAAGATATCACCTAGTTTTTAATGAAATGCCTTCAGTGGTGGGGAACTCCCTTCTTACAAAGGCAAAGAAAATCATCTCCTTCCTGGGTAACTCTAATTGTTAAGAAGTTCTTCTGTGTATGTGTGTGCCTACGTGTGTATATGTATACACAGAACTTCATTTTGTGTATACATAGCATATATAGACACACAAATATAAATATATACATATACCCATACATATGTGTATGGGTATATGTACATATGTACATAGCATATTCTGCCATAATGAATAAACAGTCAGCCTCAAGTTAAGGAACACTTGAGTTCAAGTTCTGTTGGCAACAATGCTGGATCTGGTGTCCTGGGCAATTCACTTAACCTCACAGTGTTTTAGGCAATATTCTCCAAGTTTCAGAGAAGGTGCCAATTAGCATCAGTAGGGGAGTTACCTCAACTAGGCATTTGCTATACCAATGAAATCTCAAATCCATTTCTTATCCCATTCCTACACAGATAGATAGATAGATAGATAGATAGATAGATAGATAGATAGATAGTTGGATGGATGGATAGACAGATTAAGAAAGAAAGAAAGAAAGAAAGGAAGGAAGGAAGGAAGGAAGGAAGGAAGGAAGGAAGAAAGAAAGAAAGAAAGAAAGAAAGAAAGAAAGAAAGAAAGAAAGAAAGAAAGAAAGAAAGAAAGAAAGAAAGAAAGAAAGAAAGAAAGAAAGAAAGAAAGATAGAGAGAGAGAGAAAGAAAGAAAGTCTTGCTTGTCTTGGGGTCTAAGAATTATTCTCTGAGATCCTTTGTAAAAACTCACCTCCACTGAGAGCAGCCTAATTTATACTGTAGGTCTCCTCTTTTTGGAAGTTTCTCTCTTTCCCTCTCAACAAGTTGACTAACAACAGATGTAACTGCTTCTGGCACCCCATTCCTCATGTGCCTACGAAACAAGGAAGACTTCAGTTAACTTCTGAGATCTCACTGAGTCCTGTATCAAAAGAAAGAGAACATGAGCAGGAAGCAGTCCCATCCCAGATACAGGCTTGCCTAGGAGGTCATGAGGTCACAGGGAGCATTGTGGGTGGAAAGACAACCCCTACAAAGGATCTCAGGGGATAATTCTTAGACCCCAAGACTGGCAGAAAAGAGAGAGAAGAGGATTAGGGATTCACCTTTTAGATTACTCAATCTGCACCTATGTTGAAATGTGGGTAAGTATCCGCCCATTCCATGTTCCTCAAGGGGGTGCCACAGGTGGATGTGTTTTCCATACCAGGATTGCCCTTAGTTATTGTTGTCAAGTAATTTTAGTCATGTCTGACTCTTCATGACCCCATTTGGGGTTTTCCTGGCAGAGACACTGGAATGGCTTACCATTTCCTTCTCTAACTCATTTTACAGATGAGGAAACTGAGGCAAATAAGGTTAAGTGACTTGCCCAGTTTCACACGGCTAGTAAGTGTCTGAGGCCAGATTTGAACTCATGAAGATGAGCCCTCCTGACTTGAGGCCTGGCACTTACCTACAAGATTGCCCTACAATGATAATAAAATCAATAGTTAATATTTATGTAATAATTAATAATTACGTAATTTTTAAAGCTGTAAAAATACACATGGAGAGAGAAGAGTGGGGGAGAAGGGGGAAGAGAGAGATGCTTCTGTCTACCATATATATGCAAAAAATATACGTATATACATCTCTACAACTTTGACATGCTTCTTCTAGCACTTCTTCGGTTATTTGAAGAGAGCGATCCTATCCCCTTTAAATCTGTTTATTCTACAAGTAAACTTGCTTCATCTGTAAAAAGCCCCTGTTTCCTTAATTGAAAAAGGGATGAGACAGATACAATCATTCTTCTTCTTCTTCTTCTTCTTCTTCTTCTTCTTCTTCTTCTTCTTCTTCTTCTTCTTCTTCTTCTTCTTCTTCTTCTTCTCCTTTTTCTCCTCTTCCTCCTCCTCCTCTTTCTCTTCCTCCTTCTCCTCCTTTTCCTCCTCCTCCTCCTCCTTCCTTCCTTCCATGCTTCCTTCCTTCCCCCTGCTGTTGCTTACAGTTCTAAATTTCTATATTATGTTAGAGATAGCATGGGTTAGTGGATTGAGACCTAGGTTTGAATCTCCTACCTGACACAGACTAGTTGCATGACCCTGGACAAACTATTTTATTCACTCAGTTCTCTTGGCAACTCTCAAAAGGCTATAAAAATTGTAGAGACTATGCTGACCTTCACTGAAAGAGGGGGTTTCCTCAGCAATGAAATCAAAGGCTTAGTCTCTATCCCTGGGCTATAAATTCAAGTACCTTCTTGTGGATTAGCTCAATTATCTGACCAAAGCTATTACAGACCTACTGAGTGTGATGCTATTCTTCAGAATTAATAAGCATTTTTATTTCTTTTAAACTTGTCCACCATTTTCCTCATGACAACCCAGCTCTGTAAATAGTACTGGGATTATCACCCCCATTTTGCAAATGAGGAAACTGAGGTTTAAAAGGCTAAAGCAGTTTGCCCTTATGATCAATGACTTTCAGAATCAGGATTCAACCTCAGGTCTTCAACATCTAAACCATGGGTTCTTTCTACTCCTAGCTGCTAATCCTTTTAATCTAGTTTCTTCTGTCAACTAATCACTCAAATCGTTTAAGCTTCATTGGCCTGAGCTTCCTTCAGAGAGCTGAAGAAATTACAGCTTTAAAAGGTCAAGGCACCTCCAGAAATTAAGCAACTTGCCCTGGAGGAATGGATAAAGTCTATGGCCAAGAGTTGTGTGATCTGGCAAAGAAAAAGGTACCAAAACCAAGGACAAGGGGAACAAAGAAGATGTTTGCATGTGTTTCTTCAAAGGCTCCTACAAACACTAACTTGTGAACGGGAAATCACCATATCACATTGATAGGTGAAAGTGTTTCCAAATAGTTTAAATTTACAAAGGGTGATTCAAATAGAAATAAATAAATAAATAACCACTTCCCAATTTATCTGCCAAAGACCTTGCACCTTATTATGCTCTCCAGTTGACAAAAATATATTGGTAAAATACGACTGCTCTGATTAATTTAATATTTTGAAAAATTGAAAAAAAGCTGGTGGTTTTTGCTTTATTTTGGCTCATTTTTCAGAACTGCCACAGTATACTCTGTATTTTTTTTATTTAAAAATTTCAAGAAATGCTTTGGGAATAGGTATATTTTGGAATTAATAGGATCTAGGTGTTGCCTCCAACATTTCTCTATTATATCTGTTCCTTACTCAGGGAAAACATTGAGTACTAAGAGCCTTCTAATTCAACCCATTTCTGATCAATCACATGTGAATAGATGGCACAATAAATTCATTGCTCCTGTTCTCAGGATGACCTGAGTTCAAATTTAGCCTCAGACATTTATTAGGTCTGTGATACTGAGCAAGTCACTTAATTTTTGTCTTCTTTCAGTTTCCCCTCTCAGGATTGTTTTGAAGATCAAATGAGATAATATCTACAAAGCACACAGTACCGTCCCTGACATATAATAAGAACTTAATAAATGCTCATTTCCTGTCTTCCATATTTCTTGTTTGGATTACTTGAGAGGATAAAGCAATTGGTAAAAAAAAAAATAGTAGCAATAAATGTCTTCATTCCTTCATTGATGTATTCCTTATACAGAGTGCAAAGAATGCTCAACAACTGGGTAGGAAAACCAGCTCAGGTACTTACTAGTTTTATGACCACACAGGAGTCATCTTACCTATACATCTCAGTCCTCTTCACTCATGAAGTGGGAAAATTAATATTTGCACCACCTAGCTTACAGGAATATTGAGGGGAAAAAATAAGTGCCAAAAACACAAGCTTTTTGTTATAGTTTTTTAATTTAAACTTTTACCACTATTCCCACCAATACAAATTCCCGCCCTTTCTACTCAGTTATGTTGACAAAAAATGAACAGTAAATCATTATCCCTAGACTCCTTAAGTCTAGATCCCAGAGGTCCCCCACGTAGGGCAGAAGTTGCTTCTCACCCAATTCTTTTAGGAAATATACAGTTTTAGTTTCTCCCCTGAAAATAGGCAAGGGAATATAAATAACAGTCTCCATAGGGTGATCAATTTACACACCCATCAGATGAAACTCTGGACTTGACCCATATAAAGTCATGGATCTGGGGCAAAGTGAAACTCATATGGATTGATACGTTCCACGTTCTTTTATGTCCAGTCACTGGCAGGAACTTCTGATCACTTCTTTTCCCAATTAACCCATCATAAACTTGTTGATTCAGCAACCAATGTTGCCATCATGGCACCCTAAGTATCACTCTATCCAGTGTTCAACATGACACTTATTCACTTCCCCATAATGTCACAGAACTTCCTCTTTCAATTCCAAGCACAAAAATGCTACCCCTACTCTCAAATGAAAGCTCATCTTTCATTGAAAGCCTTCCCCATCTCCTCTTAATTCCACTGCCTTCCCTCTGTTAATTGTTCTATTTAGCTTGAATATCACTTGTTTTGTATATATTTGTTTTTATATGGTAATCTCCACTAGATTGCAAACTCTGAGTTTACTCAAGTAAACTCCTTGAGTTTAACTCTGGAGCAAACACTGGTCTTTTGCCACCTTTTGTATCCTTAACACTTAGTTCAGTGCCTGAAATATATTTGTCCTTTGATGTCTCATTGGCAGGAGAAAATAAAGTGATTCTTACAACAACAACAACAATTCTCTAGCATTTGCAAAGTGCTTTAAAGTATTCACAAGTATCTCAACCTGGGTAAGTACATGCTATTATTATGACCATTTCACAAATGAGAAAATTGAGGCAGATCGATGTTAATTATTCATGGTCACATAGCTGGTAAATGTGTGAGGTAGGATTTAAAGTTAGGTCCTACTGATTCCAGGTCCAGTCCTCTGTCCAATGTTCCTATTAATATTTAAATGGAATTATTTGAAGAAAAAAGAGTGAAGAACCTTTGGATCTATTCTTTTTTTTTTTGGTGGGTAATTGGGGTTAAGTAACTTGCCCAAGGCCACACGGCTAGGTTTTTATTTGTGTGTGCATTAAGTGTCTGAGGCCGGATCCAAACTCAGGTCCTTCTGACTCCAGGGCCGACGCTCTACTCACTTTGCCACCTAGCCGCCACCGGATCTATTCTTAATTGGATTTAATTGACATGGACATTACATAGAGTTTGCCCAGTCTTGGAGATAGTCCCCCAAATCATCAATTTATTTGCCTTATTTTGCCTCCTTTCAGTACTTACTCTGGAAAAAATCAGAATATAGCTCATGTCTAGGTTTCCACAAAAGAAGATAAAGAGTCCTAAGATTTATAAATTTCCAAGCTGTGTGCATCAGGTACCAGACAACCTTGGTTCTGTCTCACAGAAAATGCAAAAGAACACATTAAAAATGACAAAACGGGGCAGCTAGGTGGCTCAGTGAATAGAGCACCGAACCTGGAGTCAGGAGGACCTGAGTTCAAATCCGGCCTCAGACACTTGAAACGCTTACTATCTGTGTGACTTTGGGCAAATCACTTAACCCCAATTGCCCTCCAAACAGCAAAACGAACAAACAAACAAACAAATAAACAAACAAAAAGAAAAACCGACAAAACAATCAAACAAAACAAACAAATCAAAAAAAAAAAACTAGCAACAATACATAGCCAATGTAACAAAAAGCATAAAAGGGCTATAATAGATCATGAGCAAGCAGTTCAGTTCTTTCTCTCCAGTGAGTGTCATCTTATATAGGTCCTAAAATCTTGCTTCTTTCCTCTCTCTCTCTCCTCTCCTTTCCATTCTTCTTTCCTTCTCTTCTTTGCTTCTTTCCTTCACTCCTTCCTTCCTTCTTTCCTTCCACAGCAGGTTGGTAGCATAGTGGATAGAGTTCTGAACTTGAATTCAAATCTGGCTTCAGACACTTACTGACACTTACCTAGCTGTGTAACTGCAAGAAAGTCACTCTTCATTTTCTCCACTGTGAAATGTGGTTAATAATAGCATGTACTTCCCAGAGTTGTTGTCAGGATCAAGTGGGATAATATTTGGAAAGTACTTATTAGTACAATGTCTGGCACGAAAAGGGCACTTAATATAAATTATTATTCCCTTCCCTTTCCCCTTTCTTTTGGTCTTTCTCAACTAGTTCTCACTTTCTCATCTAAGAAAAACAAGGGAGTGAGATGATCTCAGCTTGTTTTAGAAATATTACTCTGGTAGATTCATGTTGGGTAGATTGCAGGGGTGAAAAGACCAGAAATAAATATATCTATTGGAAAGCTTTTGCCATATTCCAGCAAGTTGTAATAAGATCCCAAATCAGGATGATGTCTTGGGAATAGAATGGTAGGGTTGGATTGCAGAGTTGGAATAGATAAGACATAGTGACTGAGGCCAAGGAAAGAGAGGCAAGTGTCAAAGATATAGATTCCAGGAAACTGAATTTCTACATAAAATTAGGAGAAAGAAATGGTTTGTAGGCTATACTGTGAATTTGATCTGAGATATATTGCATTGAAGGTGCCCAGATATTCAGGAAGAAGTATCAATAGGAGTTTGAAAACATGTGACAGAAAGGTAA
Organism: Gymnobelideus leadbeateri; assembly: GCA_011680675.1. Classification (NCBI taxonomy): domain Eukaryota; kingdom Metazoa; phylum Chordata; class Mammalia; order Diprotodontia; family Petauridae; genus Gymnobelideus; species Gymnobelideus leadbeateri. Next base: position 123,070 of record WOXC01010279.1, read on the forward strand.
AGGTCAGAGGTGGAGATGAAGATGTGGTTGATAAAGTCGTAGAACTAAACATTAAAGCTATTGAGGAGAGTAAGACCAACTGAGGAGAAAGTGTAGAGAGAGGAAATAAGCTTACCAATCAACTACAAAACTTCAGAAAATACCAACTGGTGGGTGGGTCGAGGAAGACCAGTTAAGATGGAAGAGAATCAGAGAAGAAAAAAACAAAGCATAGTACCACAATGCCAAAGGAAGACAATATTTCCAGGGAGGGAATGGGGGAATAGATCAATGTTGTCAGATGCTTCCAAGGGGCTAAGGAGGATGAGAACTTAGAAGGAGAAAAAGAAATATTGTCTTTGGGAATAGAGAGGATGTGTATGACATATAATTGAGCAACTTCAGTGGGAAGAGCAGAATTCATATCGACAAGAGTATGAAGAAATTGGGCATTTATTCTGGAGAAAATAAGACTCAAGGGGGAAATGATAGTTGTCCTCAAATATCTGAATTGCTGTCCTGTGGAGGTGCCACAAGACTTGCTTTGCTGGGCTGAAACAGGAGTAATTAGTGGAAGTAACAGAAATAAATTTCAGGGTAGGAGAACATCCTATTAATTTTTGCTTTCCAAATATGGAATGCATTAAAGAGTGGTGGGGTTTCCCCTGCCTTGGAAGCATTGAAGTACAGATTAGAATACTACTTGCTTGGTATGTTATAATGGAGATTCCTGTCACATGTGAATTGGACTCCACTTCCAATAGATAGAACAAAGAATGATAGTCATGCTAAGAACTCATTTAAGTCTCGTTTGTTTTTAAGAGACTTAATGGATGTTTTTAACAGAAGTAGCCAATAGAAAGAAAAAGTGTGAAGAAAATGGGTTACAAGAGAGGGGTATCCCTGCTCAGGGTGGAATGAATCTACACTGATTCAATTAGCTTGATACTTTCTTCAAAAACTTCCATTTCCTTTTGTGCTCTGTAAATACTACATGTATGGTCCAGAGCAGGTCATACAATGCTCCTGAGCCTCACATCCATAGATCATAAGACCGAAAGGATTTATAGATCCTAGACTTAACACTGGAAAGGGTGTGATATAGACTCTTACCACTTTAGTTCAGAATATCCGAAGTCAGGGGCTGGAAGGTATCTCAGAGGTTATCTAGTGCAACCCCCTCATTTTATAATTGAAGAAACTGAGGAAGAAGGAAGTAATGGCCTTTCCTGGTCTTATCAAAGATATATAATTATTCCTTCTATATCATGGGGATTAGGGGCACAGTACTGTAGCGGCAAGCACCCCAACATCCCCAGGGTGACTGCCAACACAGGTTCTTAGATCTGCTTTTCAAAAGGAAAGCAACTCAAAATGGGTTAACAAGCTTACTTTAATCAAACAAACACACATTACCTAGTTCAGGGGAAAAGGTCAGCACCCCAAACTTCAGAGTTACTGAACTTACAGATCAAACAGACAGGCTTCCAAACTGTCCTACCATTATATCAATACCAAATCACAGTTACCAGAGAGGGAAGCATCAACATCTGGGTTTTCAAAGCTGGGGGGCTCTCAACAACAGCTTCCCAGAGTCTCATCTGGTCAAATCACACAACACTTCTCAAAGTGAGCCCCAAAGCAAAGCCTCTCCTCAGGGCTTATATAGCCTTCTCTTGGCTCAGAGAATGTAACAACCTCCTTGACCCACTGCCTAATCACAAAGTATCAAGGTGTGGGCTTTCCTGAAAAACAAGCCTCCCACCACAGGCTCCAGGTGCACTTATGCTAGGGGCAGGGAAGATCTTTAAATCTGCATTTCCATTACATTCGGCCCCAAGATCTTTCATGCCCATAGCATACACAATTTACATTTGAATTAGCACTAAACATCTCTTAGGTCACATTTTCCAGGTACATAAGAAAATCACAATATAATCTCAAAATACAATAGTCCAAGTCTTCCACTCATGGGGCAAATGTTAACTCAGTCCACTTATCAGTAAAATCAAAAAATAGTTACTCTTAAGTTAACTCAATCAGTTAGTTACATCAGTTTTCAAAGCACAAGTCTTCCACTCTTGGGGCAAAGTCTTGATTAACTCAATTAGTCTCTTATCTGTAACAATATCTCAAAGTACAACCAGTACCTTATTCAGTAAAAGTCTTACTAAGGATGGCCATAGCATAGACAATTTACATTTCAATTATCACTAACCATCCCTTAAGTCATATTTTCAAAGTACATCTAAAGTTACCAAAGTGGCCACTGGGTCTTAAACAAAGTACATTACATTTTCACATCAATTCACAAAATACAAAGCATTATCACATAAAGTACTCTTGGGAGGGGGGCGGTGTCCTTCCCCTCACACAGCTCCATCCCCAGCTTCCAAGTCCAGAGAGGGAGCTGGGCAACAAAACCAATGTGGGGTCCTTGGGGGTCCATGGCACTTCACCCCACCCACCAAGTCACAAGTCCATCCCCCCTGGGTCCCAAACTGTGGGATGCAGCAAGGAAACACATTCAGTGCCCTTGCTTTGCCACACAGTCCTTATCTTGTCCTGTGGCTGAACTCCAAACTCCTGGGTTCCTTCTCCTCCAGCAGAAGGCAGCAGCTCCAGGCTTCTCCACAGGTCTCCATGCAGGCAGCTCACCATTCCTGCTCTCAGCTCAGTGAAGTCAGCATGCAGGCCATTCTCTCCTGCTCCATGGCTCCACAGAATCACAGCTACCACAACTGGGAAACAAACAATTATCCCAGCCCCCATACCTTCCTTTTACTCAGCAGATCCCATCCCTCGTCGCCATTTGTAGCAGCAAGCACCCCAACATCCCCAGGGTGACTGCCAACACAGGTTCTTAGATCTGCTTTTCAAAAGGAAAACAACTCAAAATGGGTTAACAAGCTTACTTTAATCAAACAAACATACATTACCTAGTTCAGGGGAAAAAGGTCAGCACCCCAAACTTCAGAGTTACAGAACTTACAGATCAAACAGACAGGCTTCCAAACTGTCCTACCATTATATCAATACCAAATCACAGTTACCAGAAAGGGAAGCATCAACATCTGGGTTTTCAAAGCCGGGGGGCTCTCAACAACGGCTTCCCAGAGTCTCATCTGGTCAAATCACACAACACTTCTCAAAGTGAGCCCCAAAGCAAAGCCTCTCCTCAGGGCTTATATAGCCTTCTCTTGGCTCAGAGAATGTAACAACCTCCTTGACCCACTGCCTAATCACAAAGTATCAAGGTGTGGGCTTTCCTGAAAAACAAGCCTCCCACCACAGGCTCCAGGTGCACTTATGCTAGGGGCAGGGAAGATCTTTAAATCTGCATTTCCATTACAAGTACCCCCTCAATCTGAAAAATCCACCTAAAATAAATATTTTGCCCCTCTCTTCTTCCCAGAGAAGAAGCCTGAATTATTATGGTATTAAAAGATAAAATATATTTATATTATGCAATACTATACATATATTTTATGCATTTTTAAGTTTCTAAATTTTTTCAGTGTCTTCTGCTGGCCTTCATAAAATTCCACCAAAATTCCCATTTAATTTCTTATGTTGAGCAGCAGTATATTGAAAACCACAATGGAGAAAGCCACAACATAGAAAAGATAACTGTATTTTCCTTTTATATTGCATATGAAAAAAAAAAAATATATATATATATACATATGTATGTAAATGTATATATACATAAATATAGAGATAGAGATAGCTACAGATACAGACACAGGTGTAGATATAGATATATAAAGATATAGATATAACCAGATCCAGATCCAGATCCAGATCCAGATCCAGATCTAGATACAGATATAGATACATCACATAGACCTAGTGAAGCACATACTGTCTTCTCCATAAGAATGTAAGCTTCTTGAAGTCAGAGGCTATTTGTGCTTTTTCTTTGCATCCCTATCCTTAGTATAGATCCTGTCATGTTTTAGGTACTTAATACTTACTTGTTGGACAGACTGATTCCTTTAAGCTGTCAGAAATGAAGTTCTCAGAGGCAGGATTTGAAACCAGGTTCTCTGACTAAGGTAAGAATTCTTTCCACTCTAATTTCTTCATTTGTAAAACAACAGGACTGGATTAAATCATCTCCAAGCTAGCTCATCTCATTTGGATACCAAATGTCTAGCATAACACCTGCCATGTAATAGGTGCCTATAAATGCTTGTCAAATGATTAACTGATTCTAGCTCCAATATTCTAAGGTTCTAAGACAACCTTTCAGTCTCATTTTAAGCCCTCTTCTTAAGGATGGGCTCTACAAATAACTGCCAGTAGCCAAAAGGTCTGGGAGGAGAATCCTGGATCAATCTGGCCTGAATCACTGGTTCATTGTGTGTGACCTGAGGCAAGCCACTTGACCTCCTTCCACCTCAATCAGCTCAGCTGGAAATATGGGTGTAATGCAGGAGTTCGCTGAAAACCAGATGCTACATCTGAGCAGAGTTTTCCTGAGTAAATAAATTATGGATGGGGAGGGGGAAAAAGAGAATATTTTTGGTAACTCTTTCAAAGAAGTCCTTTACATTTGACTTTTAGTTTTAAGTTGTTCCCTTCCTTCCCAACCCCCACCCCCACCCCTGCCTTAACCAGTGTTTCCTATGAGTAGGTAGATTTGATGAAAACTCATAGCAAATTCCCTTAGAACCATCTACATCCTGCTCTGTATCCAATTAGTACATTAAAGGGGTTTTCTTTGCGAATCAGAAACAAAATTTCTAGCCTTTATGCCCTCCTGAAGATTTGCTAGGTTTCTTTCTATACAGTATACTGAAAGGAAAATGAAATGAGAAGATTTGTAAGGCTCTCAGGAAGAAAGAGAAAGAATCTATAGAATGAGTGCTCTGAAAATACTTCTTAGAGGGAGCTAAAGAGGAATCTTGGTAAGTAGAAAGAGGACTTACTCTGGAGTCTGAGGACCTGGACTCCTATCTTCCCTCTGATAGTGGCAATGGTATCCCTGGGGCAGAGCATGGAAGAATGGAGGGAAGTTCCTTCACTTAAATTTCGGTCTCAGTTTCCTTTTTTTAAGTTTGTTTTTTTAATAAATTACATTTTATGTTTATTTTTAGTTTACAACATTCATTTTCACAAGATTTTGAGTTATACATTTTCTCCTCATTTTCCCCTACCCACCACCCCAAAAGAGCAATCCCACTGAATACCCCCTCCTCCAGTCTGTTCTCTCCCATATCCTCCCCCACCACACCTCTGACTTTCCAGTAGGGCAAGATGGATCTCGATACCCCAATGCCTGCATATCTTATATCCCAGCTGCATGTTAAAACTAATAATGATAATAGTAATACTAATAATTTTTTAAACATTTTATGCTAAAACTTTGAATTCCAGATTGCTTCCCTTCTTCCTTCATCACCCACCCTTAAAAGATAGCAGCTAGAGCTGACTTTGGGAAGATAAGCAATTCAATATAGGTTGTAAATGTGTAGTTACGCAAAACATTTCCACGGTGGATATATTATGAAAGACTGACTATATTTCCCTCCATCCTATCCCACCCTCCACTTGTTTCTTATGATTTCTTTTCCCTGTATATCTTCTCATGCTTCTCTTGGTTCTTGTATCTGAATGTCAAATTTTCTATTCAACTCTGTTTTTTTTTCATCAAGAATGCTTAAAATGCCTCTATTTCATTGAATGACCATATTTTCCCCTGAAACACGATGCCCAGTTTTGCTGGGTAGGTGATTCTTGGTTTTAATCCCAGCTCCTTTGACCTCTGGAATATTATATTCTAAGTCCTTTGATCCCTCAATATAGAAGTTGCCAGATCCTGTGTTATACAGATTGTATTTCCACAATATTCAAATTGTTTCTTCTTGGCTGCTTGAAATATTTTCTTCTTGATCTGGGAACTCTGAAACATGGCTATAATATTCCTAGGAGGTTTCTTTTGGGGATCTTTTTCAAGAGGTGGTCGGTGAATTCTTTCAACCTCTATTTTGCCCCCTGGTTTTTAAAATATCAGGGCAATTTTCCCTGAGAATTTCTTGAAGGATGATTTCTAGGTTCTTTTTTTTTTTTTTTTGATCATGGCTTTCAGGTAGTCCAATAATTTTTAAATTATCTCTCCTGGATCTATTTTCCAGGTCAGTGGTTTTTCCAATTATATATTTCATATTGACTTCTATCTTTTCATTTGTTTGGATCTGTTTTATAGTATCTTGATTTCTCATAAAGTCATTAGCTTCCATTTGCTCCAATCTAATTATGAAAGAATTATTCTCTTCACTGAGCTTTTGAAATCCTTTTTCCATCTGGCAAATTCAGCTTTTTAATAAGGCATTCTTCTCCTCATTGTCTTTTGGGGCCTCTTTTGCCATTTGAGTTCATCTATTTTTTAAGATGTTATTTTCTTCATTCAGGTTGTTGACTCTCTTTTCATGATTTTCTTGCATCATTCTCATTTGTCTTCCCAATTTTTCCTCCACTTCTTTTACTTGATTTTCAAAATCCTTCTTGAGCTCCTCCATGGCCTGTAACCAATTCATATTTTTCTTGGAAGCTTTTGGTGCAGGAGTTCTGACTTTGTTGTCTTCTTCCCATTCTATGCTTTGATCCTTTTTGTCCCCAAAAAAGGAATATAAGGTTTGATTGCTGTGCTTGCTTTGCTTCCTTTGCTTGCTCATTTTGTCACTCAATTACTTGATTTTTGAGCTCTTGCCACAGTAGAAATCTGCTTCCTGAGAGGAGAGCTTTGTTCCAAATCACTGGGGTTTTTGCAGCTGCCAGAGCTATTAGTTGGCACCCTCTCTACAGACACCACAAGCTCTGCCTCACTGGTCACACACCCCAGGACCTCTACCCAAGACAGCAATCCATATCCAAGCAGGTTAAAGCAAGAGTAATTACCCCTCAGAATTGTTGCATGGTCCCTCTATGATCTGTAGGCCAGGAGCTCTGAAGCAGCCACATGGAGACAGCTGCACAGCAACCACACCTCCACCACTTCTTGCTCTAGGGGCAGAGACCAGACCATCCCCTTCCTTCCCACCCTGTTCCAACAGAGTTCCAAACTGACCTCTAACTTTGTCTTTGGCATTTATGGGTTGATCATTCTGGAAACCACTGTAACTATTGGTGATCCACCCTCCCAAAGTCAGCTCTAGCTGCTGCTGATAGGGGCCTCCTTGGGGCTAAAACAGCAGGCTCACATGGGACAGGGTTTGGTTCCCAGCTTGGTGAGATCCCCTCCTGTCCTCCTGCCAGACTGCCTTCAGCAGGAGAGTTGTTTCTATCTGTCACTTTGTGGGTTCTGTAGCTCTAAAACTTATTTAGCATCATATTTTATAGGTATATTATGTGGTTATGGGGGGAGCTCACAGTTTTCCTGCTTCTATGTCACCATCTTGGCTCTGCCCTCAGTTTCCTAATATATATATATATATATATATATATATTAGGAAACTGAGCATATATATTATATATATATATATATATGTAGATAGATAGATAGATAGATAGATAGATAGATAGATTTAAATTTGGGGGTTGATTGGTTATAATCCTTCTTTACAACTTGACAAAAGTTTAATGTGTAGGTGTTTGTAGAATCTATATCAGATTGCATGCTGCCAGAGGGGGGAGGGGGAGGAGTACTTGGAGGGGAGGGAGAGAAAATTTGAAATTCAAAAGCTTGTGAAATTGAATATTGTAAACTAAAAGCAAATTAATTAATTAATTAATTAATTTTTTAAATTTAAATTTTTAAAAATGTAGAGGCTGGGCTAGATGACCTCTAAAGTCCTTTACAGCGTTGAATATAAAATTACTTAGAAAAGAAAAGAAACTGTTTCAAGACCATTAGATTGTCAATGACGAAAAGAACAAGAGTTCATAAGATCAATGCCCTCTGTATAGAAATTAAGCAAACCATAGGCCCTGCTGGGTGAAAAGGAGAAGCCAAATAATTGGGGATGATTGCCATGGTAATCTACTCTTCTTTTTTTTATTTAAGGAGTATCACAGGTGAGATATTTCCTCACAAGTGATAACAGCTAGGTTCCAATGAATGGAAATAATACATTTCTTGAAGTGGTGGCAAGTATTTTAGTTTGCACTAATTGATGTTATAATTATGTAAAATATGGTATTTGGTTCAAGCCCAGTGCAAATATGCAGTGTGAACTAGAGGCATGCTACTGTTTCAGAGGATTCATTTTCTATGCTAATTGGGATCTGGCTCTAGTTGACAGTTCTCCTAACTCGATTGCAAGGTGCTAAAAGGTTAAGCTCAGGGAGATCTCATGAGTGCATCTGTAAAGCAAAGGATTTTTACTCTATGGGATCTCTGTAAATTCCTTCCAGTCTTAACTTTCTATGTTTTTTGTGAGTTTATGAAAAAAATAAAAAAAACTACCCACAGTACTCTATTTTCTTCCCATCACTAACCATGCTTCATTATTTCAAGAAATCAGTGCTCCCTCAAATGGTTCAGTTCCCACTCCAGACACTTCATATTGCAATGCACTGGGTAGCTCTGGACCTGAAGTCAGGCAGAACTAAGTACAAATTCAGCCTCAGTCACTTACTAGCTAGTGACTTTGGGTAAGTCCCCTTATCTCTCTTTGTCTCGTTTTTTCTCATCTGTAAATTGAGATAATAGCACCTCTCTCAGAGTCATTGTGAGGAGAAAATGAAATAATATTTGAAAGTGCCTTGAAAACTTTAAAGTGTTATATAAATGCTAGTTATTGCTGTTATTATCCTATTAAGTTCTTATCCACGATGTTACTTCCTGGAGGATCTTCTTAATGATGTGAGGGACTTGCTCTGTCCTATATCTTTGCGTGGATACCAGTGAAGTATATGAGCTATGGGCTGGCCATGTGCCATTCTCACTGTATCATCAACCCATCTCCTTTTTCTGTCATGCATTTCTTGGGTAAGATGCTATATTGCTTCATCATAAAATTATAGATGGTCATAGGGTTAGATCTAGAAGGGACATGAGAGGCCATTTAGTCCAACTCACTCATTTTACTGATGAGGAAAATACCCAGAAAGATTTAGTCAGCATCAAAGGTAGAAGTGATTTTCTTTAAACTGTTGTTCAGTTGTTTTAATTTAAAAATAGAATAGGGTTAATAAATAGAAGAATATTCTTCACAAATTATAGGATAGTAAAACATCAGAGCTTGTACTGTTCTGAAAGAGAACTTGACTGCTATTCTTTTTAAGGGTGGAGGTAGGAACACATTTTTGAAGGTGGTAGGTTCCTCTGTGATTAATGATGGTACTTTCTGTTAGCAAATATTGTGATGATGTTATAACTGGATATTAGTTGGTACATATGTTTCTGGGAATACTCCCAGGCCATAAAGATTTAGTGAGAAATTTCACATTGCTTTCAATAAAGGAAATCTGTTCCCCAATTCAGGAAATGAATTTAACTTTACATTTATTTATTTAAAATACATAAGGATTTTCATGCCATATATTGATCTTTCTCAGGAAGTCAGGAAGTTACTTAGAGCTTAGAGCTCTACTTCCTAACTTATTGTCTTTCTTCCAAGTCTCCCCCCTTATTTCCAGTTAGGTTTACCAAAGGTTTTGGTAGCATTTAAATTGTAATTTTTCTTTGAGTTAACACCTAGATCTACATAATGGAGAAAATCTATCTTTATTCTGCTGCTTTAGGTATCCAATTTGGTACTTTAGACCATCCAAATCTGAAAGTTGACTTCTTATCCCAGCTATCTTGAATAGAATTTTAATTTCTTTGGCTTACAATTCCATTCTTTCCTTCTCTTAAAAAAACAACCCAGGAAGGCAGATCCAAAATTGTGGAGTAAAGCGGAAACTTGACTGAGCTCTCCCAAATTCCCATCCAAACAACTTTAAAATAATGCCTCACAACAAATGCTGGAACTGTGGAAACAAAAGATAATGTGAAATAATTTCCCAATCCAAGACAGTTTAGAAGGTCAACAGGAAATGCTTGTCTCACTGAGGTGAGAGTAGAATGCAATCCAGTGCAATTGACGCAGTAAAGCCAAGTAGCAAGGCCCCATGCCTGCTGCAAGTCAGCAGCAAGGTACCAAACCTATCAAGCACAATCTAGAGGCTAGGCCTCTAGTCCCCCAAGGCACAGGGCAAGCCAGTGGCAAAGACCCATCCCACCAAGCCAATGTAAACACTGGGGGCATCTGAATCAGCAGAATTGACTTCAAGAGCTCTCAACTCACTGATGGTAAGGGGGTTGGACAACTGTCAGAAGGAGATTACAGGGGATAATTTACTGACACTGAGTATAGTATTTTGTTGTATTGCCCAAAGAAGGATGTGGGATATAGACCTATCACAGTATTAGTGTGAAAAAGAACACTAGCTTATGTGTGACTGCACTGGTGCGGGGATCCTGGTCACAGGTCTAGGGGGGAAAAGAGTACTTGTAGTTACTCAAAGACCAAAACATAGACCAGGGAGAAGTGACTACATCTCTCCTTAGATCATTTCACCTTGAAAGAACCAAAACTTACAGGTCCACAAAATTAGCTCTGAAGACGGCAGCATGAAAAACCTGAAGCTTGGGACAGTGCCCACTCTACCCCAGGAGCACAGTCCAACTTTTACATAAAGTGGTAGTCAAATTCCAAACCTGCCAGGCCAAGGAGAAAATAACACTTAGCAGCCAGAAAGAAATAATTCAAATATTAAGGAGCCATTGTCAATGGCGTCAGGATTTAGCAACTTCCACATTAAAGGATTAGAGGGCTTGGAATATGATATTCTAAAATGCAAAAGAGCCAGGATTGCAACCAAGAATCATTTATGCAGCAAAATTGAATATAATCCTTCAGGGTGGGCAGGGGATCATGATGGTGGTGGATATCTAATGAAATAGGTGACTTACAAGCATTTTTGATGAAAAGACTAGAGCTGAACAGAAAAATTTGATTTTCAAATACGACTCAAGATAAGGATAAAAAGGCAAACATGGAAAGGAAAATAATAAAGGATTCAATAAGGTTAAACTGTTTATATTCCTCCATGGGAACTTTATTGTTATTGGGGCTATTAGGAGAATATATAGATAGAGTATGCAGAAGTGAGTTGATTATGATGGGATGATATACCCCCCCCCAAAAAAAAAAGGGGTGAGAAAGGGGAATGCACTGGGAGAACAGGAAAGGGAGAGGGAGAATAGTATAAATTTTCTGAAATAAAGAAGTCTTGAAAAGAGTTCTTACAATGGAGAGGAAGGTAGGGGAGGTGGTGGGGAAAAACTTGAACCTTACTCTCATCAGAATCAACTCAAAGAAAGAATAACATACCCACTTAGTTGAGTACTGTAATCTATCTTACCCTATAGGGAAGTAGGACAGGAGGGGAATAAAACAAGGGGGGAGGGGCTGATAGAATGGAGGGCAGATTGGGGGAGGTAGTGGTCGAAATCAAAATACTTGTGAATAGGGATAGGACACAGAGCGAGAGAGAGAGAGAGAGAGAGAGAGAGAGAGAGAGAGAGAGAAAGAGGCAAAGAAAGAATCCTACCAATTTCCTTTTATGACACAAATACAGTGCTTCTACTTAAACCGGGAAGAGTGAAAGCATATTAAAAAAAAAAAACAGATAATTTTCCTAAAAATATTGATGTAAAAATGAAATTACAGCAATATATCACAAAGATCATCTACTATAACCAGATAGGAATTATACCAGGAATGCAAGGTGGATTCATTATTAGGAAAGCTATCAGTTTAATTGACCTCATCAACTACAAAACCAACAGAAATTATATTATCTCAATAGATTCAGAAAAAAAAAAAACTTTTGATAAAATGTATCTATTCCTATTAAAAACACTTGAGAGCATGGAAATAAATAGAACATTCTTTTCTTGGTTTTTTTTTTTTGCTTTTTGGAGGGCAATTGGGGTTAAGTAACTTGCCCAAGGTCACACGGCTAGGTTTTTTTTTTTTGTTTGTTTGTGTGTACGTTAAGTGTCTGAGGCCAAATCAGAACTCAGGTCCTTCTGACTCCAGGGCCGACACTCTACTCACTGCGCCACCTAGCCGCCCCAAATAGAACATTCTTTTAAAAATGATGATTAATATTTACCTAAGGGGATAAGTAAGCATTATTTTTAACAGGAAACGCCTTCCCAATAAGATCAGGGATGAAGCAAAGATGCCCATTACCACTGCTATTATTTAATAATGTACTAGAAATGCTAGTTATAGCAATAAAAGAAGAAAAAGAAATCAAAATAACTCAAATAGGCAATTAGGAAACAAATATTCTTTGCAGATGATGAGATGGTATACTTAAAGAATCCTGAAAATTAACTCAAAAACTAGTTGAAGCAATTAATAACTTTAGCAAGTTTTCAGAATATAATACAAACACAAATAAATCATCCACGTTTCTACATATTACCAACAAAGCAAGAGATTAAAAAGAGAAATTCAATTTAAAATAATATTAGAAAATATAAAATACTTGGGATCTATCTCCAAGACAAACCCAGGAACTATTTGCATACAATTACAAAACACTTTTCGTACAAATAAAGTCAAATCTAAATAATTGGAAAAAAATCAATTGCTCATGGGTAGGCTGAGCCAATAAAATAACGATGACAATTTTACATAAATTAATTAACTTATTCAATGCCATATCAATCAAACTACCTAAAAATATTTTATAGAACTAGAAAAAAATAATAACAGAATTCACTTGAAAGTACAAAGATCAAGAATATCAAGGGAATTAATTTTAAAAATGTGAAGGAAGGTGGTCTAGAGATAGCAGGTCTCAAACTATATTATAAAGCAGTAATCATCAAAACAATTTGATATTGGCTAAGAAATAGAGTGGTGGATCAGTGAAATAGATTAGGTACACAAGACATAGTAGTAAATGACCACAGAAATCTAGTGCTTAATAAATCCAAAGATCTAAGATTTTGGGATAAGAACTCACTACTTAACAAAAGCTGCTGGGAAAACTAAAAAACAGTATGGCAGAAACTAGGCATAGACCAACATCTCATTCAGTATATCTTAATAAGGTCAAAGTGGGCACATGATTTAGACACAAAGCATTATAAGCAATTTATTGGAACATGGAATAGTTTACCTGTCAGATATATGAAGGAAGAATTTATGACCAAATGAGAGATAGATAAATTACGAAATGTAAAATAGGTAATTTTGGTTATATCAAATTTAAAAGATTTTGTTCAAACAAAATTAACACAGCAAAGATTAAAAGGAAAGCAGAAAGTTGAGCAGAAATATGTCTAATAAAGTCCTCATTTGTCAAATACATAGAGAAATAAGACAAATTTATAAGAATACAAGTAATTCCCCAATTGACAAATTGCCAAAGGATATAAACAGGCAGTTTTCAAACAAAGAAATCAAAGCCTTCTATAGTCATATGAAATTTGTTGTTGGAGGGAGAGTAAGAGGCCAGAGATCTAAAGGAAGTGTATCACACCTCTGGTTCATGAGTAATGGAGAGAGGGACATAGCAACAAGAGGGCCCTGTCTTTTCGTAGTCTCCTGCCTGAGGCCAGAAGAAGAGAATCTGTATAAGCAGAGATGCAAGTGGCATGGAAACCACCAGCTAGAATAGCACAAAGTTAAAACTTGCCTAAGATGTGGTTCCCAATCTTTTAGTGTGTGAGGATTACATTTAAAACTAAATGTGAATCTGTACAAGTTTGGGGTTTCTATTAACTGAGAAAATACATAATGATTAAAAGCAACTATGAATTCAGTAATATTTAAATGATTTTTTATACATCACACTAACCTTTATGCATATTTGTAAAATAATATGTTCAAATAACATTATGTATAGTCCATAGAAGTCTTATACCTCAAAGGTACCTTTCAACTCTTAAGTTTTTGGTTCTGTGAAACATTTCTGTACTTGATATACAATCCTATGTCCTCATCTTCGTATGCCTTTTCATAACTTACCACAATGCCACATATATAGAAGAATATTTGTTTAGTTAGACAGGCTATAAAAGGATAAAGTAAAAATTAAAGCAAAAATCCTTGGTGTGAATATAGTTTGATGAACCACCTGTGATTTATCTGTGCTGCCCCCTCCCCCAACACCCTCTTTGGCCTACAAGTTGGTACCATTGGCCTTGACCACTTTCTACCAACACAAGTCAACAGAGAGAAGAGTCTGTGAGCTGTGTATAACCTCTTGCATAGGAGAGAAATCAGGCTGTGCTTCTGTTTAAACTACTTTTGCTTGATTGCAGAAAATGTCTGGATTGGGAGAGATGATGAAAAAAGGAGCGTTCAGCAATTAGAGTTTCTCAAAATTAAAGTCGATTTGAGATATACTGAGTTTCTAGTCATTTGAAGTCTTCAGAAAAGTCTGGATGAGCAAGGGGTATCTTGTTAAGATACATGATGCCCAAAATTATATCTGAGATCTCTTTCAACTCAAAGAATTTATGGGAAAAATGTGTCTACATCCAACCTAAATTCTAAGGAACTTTCTCAATTTTGGGGTCATAAGGCCTGCCTAAAGGTCAGTGTTTCTTTATCTCTATGATAAATGGTCTCTATAACTAAAAGCCTGCCATGTGAAAGAATAATTAGACTTTTCAATGTGGCTGCAGAGAGTAGGACTAAAAACAATGGTGGGAAAGAGCAGAGAGGCAGTTTTCAGGTCACTTCCTAATAATTTGAGCTATTGAGAAATGGAAAGGGCGGCTTTGGATAGTAGAGGTTTGGATGTCCTAAACTGGAGGTTTTCAAGCAAAGTCTGGTGGCCCTTTATCAAGAATATTGTTTGTAGACATGATTCATATTTAGGTACAAATTGTGTTTGATAGCCTCTAAGATTCCCTTCAATTCAGAGATGATACAATTCTGTACTTTGTCCAACTTGCCAAGCTAATAGATTTAACTAAGAATAAATGTTATATGACAGAGAACATTCTGATACTTACAGGTTCCTGTGAGCCTTAGTACCTATCCCTGTCTAATAGGTAGATAACCTTATCAGCCTCTCTCTTCCCATTGCAAATGCTCAGGCAGGAACTAGATGACCAGTTTTTAGGGATCTTGTTTTATTTTATTTTTTTTATTTTTATTTATTTTATTTTTAACTTATGTAATAAAACAAGCATTTCCATAGTATAGAACCATAAAAAGATGATTGCACATGAAATTGGAATTCCGTTATGTACAACTTGCTATTCCTTATATATATCCATCTATCTCTATATATACATACATACATATACATATACATATATATATATATATATATATATATATATATATATATATATATATAACAAAGTTTTCCTGTAATTTTTTTTCTTCTCTCCCTCCCCACCCTAGATATGGCTACCACTGGACAGAAATGTATGTGTGTGTGTGTGTGTGTGTGTGTGTGTGTGTGTGTGTGTGTGTGAGTTTGTGTGTGTGTAAAATCATTCAATACATACTTCTATTTATCAGTTCTTTCTTTGGATGCAGATAAAATCTTTCTTCATCGGGCCTTTGTAGTTAATTTGGGTGCTTATAATAGTCAAAATGACTTAGTTGCTCAAAGTTGTTTTTAAAACAATATTGTTATTACTGTACACAATACTCTCTTGGCTCTGCTCATTTCACTCTTCATTATTTCGAGCAAGTCTATCCATATTTTTTTCTAATATTATTGAGCTCATCATTTCTCATAGCGCAGTAGTATTCTATCAAGATCATATACCACAGTGTGTTTAGCCATTCCCTGATTGATGGTTCTTTGCCACCACAAAGAGAGCTGTTATAAATATTTTTGAAATACAGTTGTTGGGTTTTTTCCTTTTTCCCTAGTCATCTTTGGAAATAGACCATAGTGATATTGTTGGTGATCTTATAAAAGGAAGTCATATTTCCTCTTGAGTTTGAACTACATGATCTCTGAAGGGAAAATCCCCTCCTATTTGATTATCCTATGATCTGATGATGTTATCTAAATTCTTTAAGAAGGAAATGTGATGGAATAATTTGTAAAATGAAGGAGTATGATGATTCCGTTCTCTAGCTGGCAAGAAAGAATAACATTGCTTCAAAGAATGCCTATAATAATAATAATAATAAAATAACTATGGGATGTGTGTAATAATGAATCACACTTTTATTTTTAAAAAAGTTTATTGGTATCTTGGTTTCTTTATTACCTTCATTTCTCAATTTCTTTCCTTCACCTCTCTTTTCAGTAAGCTATGTCTTTTAAGAAAGAATTTTAAAAGGGGAGGGGAGGAGTACATCAGCAAAACTTATCAACATATAAACCATGTACATAGGATGTTCCACAGTCATAGTGTTCTATCTCAGCAATGAAGAAAGGTGCATTTTATTGTCTTCTCTCTGAGACCAGATTTAGTCATTATAATTCAGTGGCAACAAATTTATTTTTAAAGCAAGTTAAGAAATTAAGACAGTGAGGGGATAGAAAATGTAGAATGGAAATGGGGTAATATGTTGTTGGTGGAAATGGACATTGGTGCAATCTTCCTGGAATAGATCCGGCAATATCCCTTACTAGAAGAGTTGTGGAACTGGCCTTTGACCTGAAAATCCAACAGCTGGGTATAAGTAGTAAGGCTATAGCAGAAGGAAAGAATAATGATTTGTTGAAAGATATTTCCAGCTGTGCTATTTGTAATAAGGAAATGGAAGCCCAGAGACATGAAATGGGTTGTCCACTGTGTTGAATTGTCCAATGTGATTCTGCTACTTATCAGCTTGGGACCTTAGACAACTCATTTTCTCTTATAAATCAAGGGAGGGAGTTGATTTCTACTACCAGAAGTCTTCATGCAGAGGCTGTAAGATAAATTGTCTGAGATCCTATTGTGAGCTGGACTCATCTGAAACCCCTTCTTACTGTCATTCTATCATTTTCTATTCCTTTTCCAGAGGTGATTATAGGATTTTATAGGAAAGCCTCAGCCCTGAATTTTCAATCTCACCCTTTCTTTTTAAAAAAATCATATGATGGTATCTTTTAATCATTCAAAAGTTCCAGCTTTTAGTTCATCCATGGTGATCGTTTCCTAAAAGTTCACTTCAAAGCTTAGTTCCTACTTAATTAGTACACTGGTAGGCTATGTAGAAATAAAAGTTCAAAGTCTAATTACATTAAATTGTTACAGCTCTGGTGGTAGGGAGAATTTTGGAAGTAGGGAACAATTAAAATCTTTGTGAATGTATGCATAATTTTCTTTTTAAATGACAACTGTTCCAATAGTTAAAAGATTGTCATGGGCAAATTTCACTGGCTTTGTTTGGCTGCTGAGACATCAATTTAAATCAGTATAAGTTGTAGAAAGGAACATTATGGCTCAATATGAGGAAGAGTTTCCAAAATCAGAGCTGCACAAAAAGGGAATGATCAACTTTATGAGATAGTGAGTTACCCATCATGGGAGGTATTCAAGCAGAGTCTAGGTAAACTGGGTCTCCTTCTTACTACTTGTGTGACCTTTCCCAGATAGCTTTCTTTATCTAGTCTTTAGTTTCCACAGCTGTAAAATGATCATGTTGAATGAAGAAATATAAAATTTTAGACTTGGCCTTGAAGTTCATTTAACTTCCCTTTTCCATCCTATCTTCCATCTCTATTTTAGAGTTGAGGAAACATGTCCAAAGAGATGAATGAGGTAAAGATCACCCATTTAGGTATTTGTTAGAGCACCAAGACTCAAAACTAAGGTTTCCTGACTCTCACTATGTTACTTATTTTCCATACTATTGTAACCTTGCCTCTCAATCATTTTTGTTTCGTTTTGTTTTGTTTTGTTTTTCTCACTCATTCTTCTAACTTGCTCTGGAACTATGATTTCCTTGTGGTGAGGGAACTCCATGTGTGGAAACTTCCTCCAGCAATGCATGTCTACAACCCCTCTGTAAATTTTCATTTTGAGACAGTTTGCCTGGAGACAGAGAGAAGTTGTGACTCACTCATAGTCACACAGCCTAGTGTGTCACAGGAAGAAAAGGACCCTAAATCTTGGTGACTTATAAGAAGCCCCTTCACTTTTGCAAATCTTATGCATTTAGAATGTATAACAGTCTCCAGAATAAATAATACAAGACAAAATGGACACTAGAATACCAATAACTAGGATAAAGAAAGAGTGTATCTTATCTAAAAGTTTACAGGTTGGTTTCTGAGGAGAGAAATCTCTGAAATTTACAAGATGCTCTTATGAGGTCATCTGTCTGTGTTGAAATGAAGGCGGTCTTAAGAAGTTTGCCAGGGACAGATGCTTGACCGTGTCTGTAGAACCAGGTGAAGTCATACGACCCATGTAATTAATGTTCTCTTTGGTGTACCAAGGAAGGCTCTGTGTGGGGCTTGGCTGTGTGTGTGGCTGTTAAACAGGGGGAGGCCCCTGGGTCTTCATAAGTTACCTCTAACCTCTCCTCTGGTAGGCTTGCACTCAAAATCGCAGAACCGGTACCCCAGCTCCTGTGAAAAGTGATGAAACATCCCTACCATCATCTTCATTTACTTTTCTCATTTTTTGATATTATTTCGGGGAATAAGGAAAACCTAGCCCCACCTTAGTAGACACACAGGAATCCTACCGTCTCTCTCTCTCTCTCTCTCTCTCTCTCTCTCTCTCTCTCTCTCTCACACACACACACACACACACACACACACACACACACACACACACACACACACACACACACAACCCCAAGAGCGGTTCCTCCCGTCCTTCAGCAGCTTCATCACCCAGGGCCCCTGGAGTTAATTGGGAATTCACTCTCATTATTTCCTAAACAGTGCCATCTTCTGGTCATTCGTAGTCAGCACGCGACTGTCTGGAAGGAGCAGTGGGGAGGAGGTGGGAAAGTGACCACGCCGAGGAAGTTGTCAGGACTGGGGCACTGGTTCTGGAGATTGCAGCAGCGTTCACAGATACCAGCACTCAGCCTGTTGGCTGCTAATGTTTGAGAGAGGCATTCAGGAAACGAGGGCAGTTAACGAGATTTCTGCGGCAATTGCTGTGATTGTCTTTAGGCAGACAGAAGGTTCCTCTTCCTTTTGTAGAGCGATTTTTAAAATAGGCGCTGTTTTAACATTTTTACTTGGAAGGGATGGTGAGATTTAACAAAGTATATTCTACTTAGCTGATCATAATTCTGACTTTCTCAACTCTGCTAATTAATTCGGGGTAGGGGGAGACTTTGCCTCTCGTCCGGAATTTAGATTCTGGTATCTACCAGAGAAAAGTGTTGGGGGTGGGGCGTGCATTGTCGGGGTAAGGGGGGGGGGGGGGAGATGAGAAACTAGCAGGCAGAAAGACAAGGTTTTTTGTATTAAAGGTTTCTTTTATCTCTACCCTTCTGACCCTCAACATATAAATTATTATAAATACAAACATGTACATTTACATATGCATATATGGGTACATGTAAATGAATGTCTACAAGTATATACATCTATTTATCCCCCCATCAATGCAGCCGAATCTATGAATGGCATCACTCCCCTCTTCTCCCCCTCCCTCCCCTTAAAATATCTTAACAGAGAAATGGTCCATGCAGTTCAGCTGCTAAAAAAAAATTTTTTTTAAGTTCACATTGTTGTACACAAAGACTAAATCAGGTGGTGCTAACATGTGCGTACTGCATTTCTCTGCAAACTTTTGCAATTAAATTAAATGAATTTATTGGAGCTTGAGCCTGTCGCAAAACTAAGAAAGTGACTTTGAATGTGCAGTTTCTTCTCTCTCTCTCTCTCTCTCTCTCTCTCTCTCTCTCTCTCTCTCTCTCTCTCTCTCTCTTTCTCTCTCTCTCTCTCCCCTCCCTCCCTCTCCTCCTTCCTCCCTTCCTCTTTCCCTTCTTCCCTTCTCTTTCTTCCCTCCCCTCCCTCTTCCCCACCCGCCCTCCCCCAACACACCTCCCTTCTCCACTCCCCTCACCCCCACCCCCATCCTCCGCCCTATTAAAACAACCAGCAAGTCTCACTTGTTAAAAAGACCCCCTTAAGTTGGAGAAGGCAGAAAGGCAATAGCAGGAAAGAAAAAGTCAAGACGTCTGGAAAAAATTACCCAGTCCCTACTCTGAGAAGCTCATTGAACTAGGGACTTGAACTGGCCGGCATCAGCCAAAGAAGACTTTCTCCTGATGCTGCACATCTTGGGACGACTTCTGCTGACTCTTCATGAGTAGCTGTTGAAACTGAAAGGACATATACAGAGCTGGGAGCAAGAGGGGGGAAATTAGTAATTTATTTTAAGGGCACAAGCAATACACGTCGAGAGTTTGAGACCCGACGCTGAATTTAAATAATAAGTACAGAAAATAATAATTACAATATCCACTTAAAGTGGGAAGAACAGTGTATCTTAGGGTTTCCATAGAACCCCTCTTTTTTAATGTTATTTTTTATTTTTTTAATTTTTTTGGCCGGCCGTCTCAAATTCATCTGATCTCTTATTACCTCAATTTTGGGAACTGCTCACTACCAACCCACTGGGACCACACAGCAGGCTGAAGAAGACCTTTATGACCAAAAGCTGAACAAGGTAAGTTATTTATGGTGGCATTTCAGTGCATAGGACGGGTCTGAAATAAAACAGATAGGCGAGAAGATAGATGTCTAGAAATATTTGTATGCTTGTATTTATTTACTTTTTTAAAAACCTTAAGACAATGTTGAACCTTGAAAGTTTGTAATCAAAAGAAAATTTTAAGTAACTTTGAAAAAGTGCATTTTAGGTTAAGCTAATCATCTTTGTCTCCTCCCCCATCCCATCTGAGCCCCCTTCGATAAATCCCCTTGTAATGGAGTCGCAGGTACCTAGTTTAGGGGAGAGAGGGAGAGAGAGAGAGAGAGAGAGAGAGAGAGAGAGAGAGAGAGAGAGAGAGAGAGAGAGAGAGAGAGAGAGAGAGAGAGATTGTCTCAGGATGGAGTTTCCTATCTTTGTCTCTTGGGGGCTGTGGAAGAATGACTTGCAGTGTAGGAAAGAAAAAATCTCAGTCAGAGAGAAAAGAGTCAATTGACAGCTTTTTCTCTCAACCCATTCCCTTCCCAATTCCTCTAGTCCTCCCATGTATCCGTAAAACGATCAGTTTCTCAACTGTGTCATTAGTTCTCTGCTTGCTCTCCTTAGCGGAATATAAAGGGTTAAGCGATCCTGGTCCTTAGCTCCGGGAGAAGGGATCCCAGAGAGGGAGGGCCCTAGTGCCACCTCGTATGTTCGCGGCAATGCGCGACCCAGCGGGGGCGCAGCCACTCCCACTCTCCTTCCCCTAGCCTCTCTCCTTCCTCGCTATCCCCAGATCAAACCGCAGGGATTCAGTCGGGCTCCGCGAAACTTTCTTTGGGAGCATCTGTTCCTCCTGCTAATGCACATCTGGCCGAGCACCCTTAGAGGGAGGAGGAGGTGGTAGGATGAGCTTGCTGGCCTGGCCGACGCCTCTCCGTTAATTGGGTCCGTTCTTCGAACATCCCACTCTGCCCAGCAAGCAAGCCTTGCTTTGGGAAGGGGCGGGGGCCTGGGGAAAGCAGCTCCAGGGAGAGTCGTGGGGGCAGCTTCCAAAAGAGCCCACCTTCTTATACTAGTCCGGTGGGCTCTCAGCTCCTCCACGGTTTGGGGCTGCTGGAATTGTTGGGGCTCGGTATCTGGGGGCAAAGCACAGGGCACCAGGCCTAGGGGCAGCTGGGGGTGGAAGTGGGAGCAAGACCTTGAGACGGAGTCGGGATTTATCCACACCTTAGACTGAATTCGTCACGCCAGTTCCCGCCCAGCAGCTACAAGAGGAGAGCGCTCTCCAAAAGGCGTCCCTAGAAGCGGGAGGGCGGGTCTGAAAAGTGGGTTTGTGTGAGCCTAAGAGACTTTCCTGGAGCCCAGGAACGACCCCGAGGGAAAGCCGCGCTGAAAAGAAAATTAAAGCTTGGGAGAGAGGGGGGCTGTGACTGGGTGGAGAAGGGAGATGGGAGGAGGGCTTAAAAAAGTGGCGGCTCAAGTTACACCACTGAGGCTGCCAACTACCCCCACCTCAAAAGCCCAGGCTGGGGAAATAGGTGCGCCACTGCATGCCTCCCAGGCTAGGGAAAGTGCAGAGGCAGCAGCTGGAGCCTAAAATCCGGAGCCTTCAGGGTGGGCGTGGAGAATCCTCAGCTCTCCCAGCTCTTCCACTCCTCCCAATTCCCCACGGAGCTGGACTCTGAGCAATAGTCTGTGGCTCTCCCAGCAGCGGCTAAGGAAGAGCCAGCCTCACTCCCACACGTCCCCCTTCCCCTACAAAACCCACGTGGCAAAGGCAGGGAATGCCTTTGACGTCACATCAGGGGGGGATATGTGACGCAATAGATCTGAAGGCTCCTGATTGGGTAAGAGGGGCTTCCCCAAATTTGACTGCTGAGTGCTGAGGAACGTCTCAAAAAGGGGAAGACACTGGGTTCTAAAAGGCTAGAGAAAGGAGGAGATGCTTTATTGGAAGAGCAATTAGGTTTCTTTTAGGGAATGAAGATCCTAGCTTCAGGGAGACTGTCTTCCAATTTCCACTAGTCCTTGCCAAATTGTGTCTCTGGTTTCAGAGAGCCCTAAAGCCATGTAGAGTGACTTTGAAGGTATTAAGAGATTAAGATTTTCAAATGACACTTTTAAGATTGAAGTACTCAAGGTTCTTAGCAAACTCTAACCAAATGTCAGTTACAGATGACATCTTTTAAAGTAAGTTCAATGTAAGTTTCAACCAACTATAATGTAAACTAAAGGTGGCGGGGAAGGGGGGCGAGAGTGTAAATGATTTTAAAACCACTTAAATTTTATTTATTTAAAATTTTACACTAAAGAATCAAATTTTTCTTTTGAAAATTTCCTGGTTTAAATGTTAACAAGTAGACTTCATGTCTTTTTTTTTTTTTTTGGTTCCAGTCTCCCCAAGAGGCTGACAAGATTACACACGCAGAAGTCCTGTGTTTCAAAAATCATACCTATCCATGCGAAATAACCTTTGACTCAATGCAGGCTTTCCCCAGTAGTTTTCCTTTAATATATGAAGATGTGTATACACATCATAAGCATATAAATACAGGTATATGATTTATGTATTATATGCATTATCAAGGAATATTACATTAATATGTATTATATGCAGTATTAAGGAGTACACAAAAAATGAGTAGTGGAGTATATGTTTAATGATAACAATTGGAGAGTCCTTGACGTGAAAATACTTTGATTGTCAGTGGAAAAGATTCAAAGAACCCATGTTCCAGTCCTAACTCAGTGTTGTCTCTACCTCATTAGCTGTGTGACCTTAGAAAAGTCATTCTTCTTCTCTAACCATATATAGCCTCCTTTCTCTGTGAAACGAAGGGGGGATTGGAATAGGTGCCCCAAGATCCCTTCCAGCTTGTGAAATAACATACCCTTTGAAATATATTTTCTTAGGGTAATACATTCTGACAAAAATGAACTATAATTTGAACTATGATATCATCCTCAGAATAAAGTTAGTTTATATTTGTATATCTCCATAAGGTTTGCAATGTGTTTTATTATCCATTATCTCATTTGACTCTCAGATCAATTATGTGAGGTATGTAATATGGGTATTATAACGAGCACTGGGCCTGGAATCAGGAAGACTCATCTTCTGGAGTTCAAATCTAGCCTCAGACATTTACTGTCTGTGTGACAAGTCATTTAACCCTGTTTGCCTCAGTTTCCTTATCTGTAAAATAAGCTGTAGAAAGAAATGGCAAAACAATTTCAGTACCTTTGCCAAGAAAATGCCAAATGGAAACTGAGACATAACTGAAAGCAAATGAACAACAGCAAATGACTATCCATTATCCTTCAGTGAAAAGACAGCTGCATAGGAGACATGAAATCATAGATTTAGAGTCAGAAGTTAATTTAGTTGAATTGCTCAACAGCAAACTAGTCCAGCCTACTCACTTTACAGATTAGGAAACTGAGACCCAGAAAGCTTGTGACTTGCTCTAGGTTACATAGGTAATAAGCTACAGAGGCAGGATGTGTACCTTGATCCTTTTAGGATCATAGCATCATAGTTTGGGAGGGACCTTGGAGGCTATTTAGTCAAACTCAGGCCCCTTCTACTTCCATCCCATTTCATAGAATGATGAAAGGCAAAATTTAAATACAGTTCCTCTGATTTCACAGTCAATACTCATTCTACTCTGTTATACCACAGAATTTTCCCTTATCAGAGGAACTAGATTCAAATCCTAACTGCAACCTAGGTGTCCTGAATTCTAATTCCACTTTAGTGACTTATTAGCTGTGTGATCCTGGGTAAGTCATTTAATTTCACTCAATTTCCATTTTTTTTTCCTCATCTGTAAAAAGATGATAATAACACCTACTTTCCAGAATTGTTGTAAGGATTAAAAAGAGATATTAGATAATAGTTAAAATTTTATCATGCTTACTGCATGCCAGGTACTTTGCAATTATTATGCCGGTTTCTCCATCCATTGCCCTACCTAGCTGACCCATTGTAAACCTTAAATTGCTATCTAGTTATTACTTATTTGTGTGACCATGGCAATTTACAGTAATACTAATCATGATGACAAGATGATTATAGCTAATATTTACATAGATAGAACTTTAAGTTTTGAAAAGCATTTTAAAAGTATCTTATTTTATCCTCACAATAACCCTGGGAGATAGGTATTATCCCCATTTTACAGATCGCCTATTTGATAGACTGAGGCAGAAGTTAAATGTGTTTCCCAGAGTCATATAGCTGAGGCAGGGTTTGAATTCAAGTCATTCTTCCTCTAGGGTCAGTGTGCTATCTGCTGCAGCACCTAGCTGAAATTCTCCATGGGCCTCAGTTTTTTTTTTTGTTTGTTTGTTTGTTTGTTTTTCATGTTCAAAATGAGGAGGTTGGATTAGATGATTTATGAGCATCCTTCCAACTCTAAA
This sequence comes from Gymnobelideus leadbeateri, assembly GCA_011680675.1. Taxonomy (NCBI): domain Eukaryota; kingdom Metazoa; phylum Chordata; class Mammalia; order Diprotodontia; family Petauridae; genus Gymnobelideus; species Gymnobelideus leadbeateri. Next base: position 148,004 of record WOXC01010279.1, read on the forward strand.
TATTTAATCTCCATTTAAAAGATAAGGAAACTGAAGCAGGGAAAGGTGAAGTGACTTGCCCAGGGTGAAATAACTAATAAATGTCAAAAATGTCAGCAATGGGATTTGAACAAAGGTCTTCCTGCCTGTAAGTCTAACAACAGAACCACTGTGTGATATTGCCTCTAATACCAAACTATAAAGATTTAATGAAACATGGGCAGAGGAGCAAATTTATATATAAGCATCAGCAAAGCAAAAACTGGGTTCACGTAATAAAAAGCCATTCTCTAACATACTGAAATCTTATTTATAAAGTTAAAAGTCAAGGGTCCCTCTGAAAATTCCCAAACAAAAGAGAGAAAACATTAGGCAATAAGGTGACTGAGGTCTCCTCAGCCATTTTCTGGCCAAATGACTATAGCCTAAAGAGAGGAGCCAATTTTCAAATTGCATCAGTATATATTTCCACAGCACATTTCCTTCTTGGCATAAAAGTTTGCAGAAGAATATCCTGAACTAGCAGAAATAGTAGTATAGTAGTAGTAGTAGTAGTAGTAGTAGTAGTAGTAGTAGTAGTAGTGGTGGTGGTGGTGGTGGTGGTGGTGGTGGTGGTAGTAGTAGTAGAAGTAGTGTAGTTGTAGTAGTAGTAATAGTACTAGCAGCAACAGCAATAATAGCAGTAGTAGTAGCAGTGATATGCTTACACTTATAAAGCTTTAAGGTTTACAAATAAACCACATTCCTTCACAACAACCCTTTGGGATAGGTAGTACAAGCATTATTTTTAATATTTCATAGATTGAAAAAAATGGAGAAATTTTGATTCATAAAGGTTGCAAAGAATTCTTCTTGCCTTTCCTCAGGACTTTATCCAGACCTGAACTTACTTGACTGACCTCCTATCTGGTTCACTTCATCCTTCTAAGCCTCAGTTTCTCTACTTATAATATCAGAATAAGAATGCCTATAGTACCTCCCTCATAGGGTTTTTCTGAAGCTCAAATGAGGTCATTTATGTGAAACACTTTGTAAATTTGAATGTGTTATGTGTGTGTGTGTATACACATATATTATATATATATATATATATATAGTATATGTATATATGGACATATACACAGATGCACACGTTTATATTTACATGTGTTTCTCCGAGACTATAAAAGCAAGCATTAATGTGATAGCAGTATGAACTGTGAACTCTTTTATACACACATATATGTTTATAAATCTATGTATGCATAATATATAATAATGTATATATGAATGGAGAGAGACAGAGACAAAGAGAGAGACACATGGTGGGGGGAGAGAGCTGGCTTGAAGTAGGGAGGATCTGAGTTCAGTTCCCCATTCTGACACACTTAACATCTCAATGCCACTATGAAACTCTCTAAGACTACAAGTAACAGTGAAGGCATCCGTCTGTATTGTTAGAAAGGAACTTCCAGTACTAAAGAAATCAGATCACAGGTCTGATTAAAAAAATGGGAGATATATGGATGTACATATATGTGTATATATTCATACAAACATGTATACATATATACACACATATGTATATATGTGTATATGTGTATTCATATATGGGTATAAAGTAGGGGCAACTGGGTGGTATAATAGATAGAAAGCTGGACCTGGAGTGAAGAAGATTCATCTTCCTGCATTCAAATCTGGCCTCAGACACTTAATAGCTATGTGACCCTGAACAAGTCACTTAACCCTGTTTGCCTCAGTTTCCTCATCTGTAAAATGAACTGGAGAAGGAAATGGCAGACCCCTCCAGTGTCTTTGCCAAGAAAATCCCATATGGAGGCATGAAGAGTCACATGTTCCTAAATAATTATATTAAAGTACCTCCATTTTGAAAGCTGCCCATCTACCCTCCCCCTTTAGGATTTATGTAAGGAGACATGTAGTCCAGTGTCTTTCTTCCTTTTTTTTTTTAACCACAAATTACCTCATTATTCTGAAGCAATCATATGATATTCTGCCTTCCTATGCTCAAAGAAGTCTTAACTAAGTATAGAATCTAGGTAACTTGCAGGTAGCTCTGAAATTCTTATCCGTTACTCAACAGCTGTCTTCAGCAGCCACAAGATGTCTCAATTTGGGTGCTTAGTAAAAGCCTAGACATAACAGGCATCCTGCTTCCTCACAAGTTCTGCCCTATCTTCCTCTGATACTTAGATGCCTTGGGCAGTGCTCCCATTCCATTTATTCATCTGGGCACACCCTTCGATGTGTAGCTCCCAGTGGACACACATGACCACAAATGAACATAGCCAGGGAGCTCCAGCAGCTATGTAGTAGTGGACAGCTCTTCTACTGGAATCTTGTTAGGACCACTTCAGTATGACTTAGATCTTCCTTCTACCTGCACAATCTGCACTGTGCACATGCAACTCAATTACCTTTGCCTCAGGATGTCCTTCTGTATTTAAGAAAGTAAGTTCTTCTTGAGTCTCCACCATGTGCCCTACACCCAGCAAGCCATGAGAGAGGTACAAAGTAAGTATGTTCACTTGCTGACTACTTTGTTGGGGAGGCAGAACTCACAATCATAAATAAATTAGATAATTGAAATCTTCAGTTGTATGGTACTGAAATATAGGCAAGAGCAGTTGGTTCTCTGGAAGAGAACAGTGTATGTCTGGAGTAGAATTAGAGAATGAAAGAATTTTTAAAAGTAAAAGGTACTTCAGTAAGATCTGGCTTCTTCAGGGATTTGAGCTGGACTTAGAAGGATTAGCTAGGACTTGGATGAGTAAAGGGGAAAAAGCCAGGCATTCCTGGCTAGGGGCACATATATCATTGATGCTGGGGAGGGAATTCATGAATTGGGTAAGGATTTGGACTGGATGGCCTCTGAGAACCCTCCCATCTTTCTAAGATTGTGTACTTATATGAGATTGGATTGTACTTGGAGTGTTGGGAGATAAAGCTAAGTCTGTAGAGTTAGAGTCAGATTCTGGAGGAACTTCAAAGAGAGTGGAGCATTCATTCTTTGTTTGCAGAGGTTAGGGACTACAGGTGTGGTTCATGGCATATACTGTCAGATTAGGTTCATATGTTGGTTAATTTTGTTGAATTGATTTATTTTTATTTTTTTTCTTCTTTGTTATAAGGATGACTTTCTGGGTAGAAGAGGGATAAACATATTTAGAAATGCAGGTGTAAAAACAGATGATAAACTGTGTTTTAAAAGACAGATGTAGGATTTTTAAAACTTGCTATATAAACAATAGAAAACTTTTAGAAAAAAAGATTCATGAAAAAGGGTGGGATGGTGGCAGTGGAATAAGAATGATCATTCCATCAATCAATCAGTATTTACTATACATGTGTCAAACACTGTGCTAGGTACTTGGAATATGAATATGAAAAAAGAAAGACAATCTCCACCTTTAAAAGACTTTAAAATCTAATGGGGGAAGTCAGTATACAAAGGAAGCTGAAAATTGAGGGTTTGGGGTGGGGGAAAGGATACCCCATGAGGGAAGGATGTCAGTGGTGAAGTCAGTCAGAGAAGTCCCAAAGTAGTCCAGCCAGATGAGAAATGAGGAATAACGTAATAAGAAAAGTTTGTCATGAAGATTATTCTTCAAGGGTGTGCAAAGTGAATTGGGAAAAGAGGCTAGAGTCAGGAAAACAATCTTGGATGTTGTGAATAGTAATAAGGCCCTGGATTCAGATGGAAGAAATGGAAATGGAGATTAAAGAATAAACCTGAAATATTGGTGTAGATTCTATCAAGTAGAAAGAGAGAGTTTGTTAAAAGGGCAGAGATGCTATCATCATACAAAGGGCACTGGACTCAAGAATTAGAAGGCCCTGGGTTCAAGTTCTGAATACCCAAGTTATATGCCGTATACGGCTTTGGACAAGTCAGTTTTCCTTTCTGAGCCCCAGTTTTCCCAGCTATAAAATGGGGATAATGATATTTGAAATTAGGAAATCACTTCTTAATCTGTAAGGTTCTAGCTAAAAGTTGCTGTTTTAGTAATTACTAATAGTCCCCTGAGTCTGAGAGGAGTCAGTAGAGTTGAATGTTTTCCATCTATGAAGCATTTTGAGGGCAGTTCATTTACGTGATAGCCCTCCCTCTGCTCTCAGTGTTGGGGCAGATTTGGAGTCAGAAAGACCCAAGTTCAAATTCTGTCTCTGATCCTTAGTAGCCATGAGACTCTGGGCAAGTCTATTAACTTCTGCTTGCCTCAATTTCCTTGTCTATTTCATCTGATCAGTCATTTTTCAGTCATGTCTGATTCTGTGACCCCATTTGGGATTTTCATGGCAAAGATACTGGAGTGGTTTGCTATTTCCTTTTCCAGTTCATTTTACAGATGAGAAGACTGAGGTAAACAGGGTTAAATGACTTGCCCAAGGTTTTCCCAACTCAAATCCAGCAGTATATCCTCCACTGTGTCACCTACCTGCCTGTATATATATTGGTGGGGGAAAGGCATTTGGGATGAAAGGACTTGCCCAGGGTCACACAGCTAAGTATTGTGCCTAAGATAGGATTTGAACTAAGAAGGAGGAGTCTTCCTGATTCAGGGTCCAGGACTCTATCCACTGTACCACTTAGTTGTCCTTCCTCATCTATTAAATTGGGATAAAATACTTGTTGGATGACTGACCAAATCTATTCCCTGTGAACCCATGAAAGTACTAGGTAAATGATACCTATCCTTGTAGTATTGTGGCTCAGTACTCAGGTTTTAGCTACAGGAGGGAGAGATATACTCCTAATGATTCACCTCACTTCCACATTCATTGTTGATAAAGCTCAATGTAGGGGGAGGTAGAATCGGGGATGTTTATAGAGGCCTTCCTAATATGTATGCCTACCAAACAGCTGAGCGGCTAGGTGAAGCAGTAGCTAAAGCACTGGGCCTGGAGTCGGGGAAACTTAATTTTGTGAGTTCAAATTTGACCTCAGACACTTAGTAGCTGTGTGACCCTGGCCATGTCACTTAACCCTATTTGCCTCAGTTTTCTCATCTATAAAATGATCTGGAGAAGGGAAAGGCAAATTATTGCAGTCTTTGCCAAGAAAACCCTAAATGGGGTCATGAAAAGTCAGACATAAGTGGTAATGACTGAACAACAACCAAATTGGCTGTTATAACCGAAGTTAGAACCTTAAGTGATTCACAAAATCACAGAAGAGACCTGAGGTTATTTCATACGAATTCCTCTTCCTACTTCATTTATTTGTCTGTCTGTCTATCTATCTATCTGTCTGTCTATCTTTCTATCTATCTATTGTTGGTTGAGGAAACTGAGATTCACAAAGGCAAAAATGGACCAGGAAAACTCGAGATTGATTTGAACCTTAAAGTATTGTCATAGTCATCATCGTCATTGTGTAAACATTCTTATCTTTTCATAGAGTTTAATAGAAATGGCCTTGGAATGTCGATATCCTACTATTCTTTTATATTTAGCGTTTTATGGGCAAACATACAACTACTTTCTTTGTAGTTGAAGATAAATATTAGGATGTAATTTCACCTTCTGCACATTCTCTGAAAACCTTCTCATTGTAGTTCAAGGAGCAGTCAAGATGGCAGAGCAAGAATTAGGATTCTGGTCTTCTGATTCTCATTCCAGTGGGTTAGAAGTTTCTTATTGCATGATGTGCAAGGTGAGAGGCAGCAAGGTGTGGTCATCTATAGCAGCCAGACATATAAATGTAAGCGGCATTCATATTCCCCGTACTGCATTCCTTTTTCTAAGAAACAGAAGCCTCATGTTGCCTTGCCCTTCATTATTGTGAAGCTTGGGCCTATTACATCACAACTGAAAGACCTTCAAGAGAAAATAGCTCTCTTTCTCTTCCATCTCCTAGCTATCTAGTCCTCTCATGGTTTGTGTCATCCATAGTCATTGCATTGTTTTTCTTCCATAGGCCCACATAGTAATAAAGAATAGTATTTATATAATACTATTTTATTTAAGATCTGCAAAGTGCTTTACATATGTTAATATCATTTTGTGCTCACAGAAGCCCTTTGGGATGCTTGCTATTATTATCCCTCATTTTAAAGCTGAGGGAACTTATGTACTTGGCCAGAGTCACAAAGCCATTGTGTGGCTAAGGGAAGATTTGAACTTGGGGTTTCCTGACTCAAATGCAGCACTATATCTACTGTGTCACCTACCTGCCCATGTATATATATATATATATATATATATATATATATATATATGTGTGTGTGTGTGTGTGTGTGTGTGTGTGTGTGTGTGTGTGTGTGTTTTGGTGGGGGCAAGGCAATTGGGATTAAAGGACTTGCCCAGGGTCACACAGCTAATAAGTAATGTGTCTGAGGCTGGATTTGAGCTCAAGTTCTCCTGACTCCAGGCCTGGTGACTGTACCAGCTAGCTGCCTCTGTGTCTAATCACTGCCCAAGTCCTATCTTTCTGCCTCTATGTTGGGTCTATAATAGCATTCCTCCTTTCTGTCTTCACTTAGGTTATTCTAATCCAGACCTTTGTCTTTTTACACTTAGACTATTACAGTGGTCTCCTAACTGATTTCTTTTCCTGTAGTTTCTATCTGTCTTTCTCCAATACCTTCTATACAACACTGCTAGAATAATCTTCTTGAAGTCCAGCCATTATCATTATATCCTTTCTTCAATGCCTCCCCACCTTCTCCTGAATCAAGACCAACCACCTAGCCTGACGTTCAATACTCTGAATTCCCTTCCCGTACCTATCTTCTCTACATTATATTCTACCATTTCCCTTCCTGTATATAGCAGGGATATTGCCTTAGAGAGTTACCTTGGGGTCCTTACTGTATAAAGGTAGATACATACCTACCATCACAACAGGAATGGACTAATTGTGCGTGCGCACAAATACACACACACACACATACACACTGTTTTCTTGCCTCCATATTTTCTATCATGCAGATCCTTTCCCTTGGAATTCTTTTCAAAATTCTCCCTATTCAGGGACCAGCTTAAATTTAACTTCCTTTGAAAAGCCTTCTCTGACCCTCCAATGCAGAGGAAATGCCCCTTCCCGTCAAACCATATAGTATTTTTTCATATTCTAACTTTTCATTCCTTATCTTGATCTTGCCTTTTTTCACTACTAGATTGTAAAGTCCTCAAAGACAAGGATTGCTTCTCTCACTCAAAACTTTGTGTGTAGTACGCCCTCAGTAAGCGTTTATTGAATGGAAAAGGGAGGTACTGAATGGCTAGTTATCTTGAGTTCTATATAATTCTGATTTTCTAAGAAATTATGAAGTTCCTCTGTGGCTGGCAGCCAGCTGCTGTCCTTGGATCCTATTTAATTGCTAGATAGTGAGCTGAAAAGTTAGAACCATTATTTGGACAAAGCTGCTGACTTTGGGGAATACTTGTAGGCAAGTTATAGATCAGAGGAGAGAAAGGAGAAATTGAGCATTCATGGAGCACCTGCTATATAAAGGCCTAGTATTATAAAGAGGCTGTGGAATATGAGCAAAAGAGGGCTGGACGTTGGAGCCCAATGTAGTATTTTCAATGCTTACTCCTGCTCATCCGTAAGAAGAGGAAATAATTCCCACTTCCCCATGCTGATCTAAGCAAAGAATAAGTTCTGAATGGGCCAGAAAGAATTAAGGATAGATCTTTTAAAAATAACAGTTATCAGATAGATCTTTTAAAAATAACAGTTATCAGTAGATAAATCTGATTCTCAGAACCAGGAATAATACTTAGGGATCTCCAATATTATTTTTAATTCTATTGGGCAATGACAAAAGCAGGGGGGGGTAATCCAAGAAGCTTGGTAGTCAAGTTGAAAGGCATTGTGATCTAATAATATATATTTAAATAATACTCAAAGATTAACTAAGTCCTTTCCTTACAACAACCCTATAAAGTAGATAGAATGTGAGATAGGATTCCTCTGTGTCAATACTTTTTGAGTCATACAGAACACTTATATATATATAAAATCTTGTCTAATCAGCAGAGTAACCCTATGAAATAAATAGTCTATTAGTATCCTTAATTTATAAATGAAGAAACAGGCTCTGAAAGACAAAATGACTTGCAAAAGGTCTATATATTGTGGGTGTCAGAGATGGGATATGAAGTCAGGACTCCTGACTCTGAATTTAAGCCACACTACCTCACTGAAAGAGTTTTGAGAGATATAAATTTGCACAAAATATAATAAGGCCACAGCTTACCCATACCCCACTGGGATACTTCAAGGCTCAAATAAAATAAATGAAAAGTCATATTATAGCTATAAAATACTGCCTAAATGTATGCTAGTAAGAGAAATTCAGGGACCTAATGTTCTAAATCTTTCTCCTTATCTTTCTTGTCCTTCCTCTTCCTTCTCCTTTTCCCTCCTCTTCCTCACCCTCCTTCCCACCTTTCACTCTTCCTCTTCTCCCCCCTCAGAACCTGTGGCTCCAAGTTCATTTTTATTTCTACTGGGACTTGCAAATTTCTATTTCTCCCATCCTAGTTTAAGGCTCCTTCTCTCCAATCTCAATCATTTATTGATATACAACAAATATTTACCAAGCACCCATACTCTGAATAGAACCATGATGAGCCAAATCAAATAGGATATAAATTATAAGACCTATAAACCTCAAGGAGATCACTGTATAATAGGAACTGCAGCATACATATATGGGAAGTAATATTATAATAATGCTGCTGATAATAAAAATAATAGTTTAAGGATCTGTTGTTTTATCTGTCTAGGTGATTTGTGTCTAATCACAATCCCATCCATATCTTTGATGATTTCATTATTTGCTTTGCCAAAAAAAATATTAATCACCTTTTTTAGGACTATACATTTCTGCAATAAAAAAGGCTGCCTGCTGATAAAAGCCTGACGTGAGTCCTGTCCTTGAAGGCTTTCCATTTGCTTAGGACCTGGCAAAGATTTTGTTCTCCCCTTTCACATTCACTGTGCATTTTTTGTTTTTACAAATATCTCATTGGATGCTTACAACTCTATGAGGTAAGTGCTATGATCCCCATTTTACAACTGAGGAAACTGAGTCAGTCCGAGGTTAAGTGACTTGCCCAGGGTCATACATCTAACAGATATCTGAGACCATATTTGAACTCAGATCTTCCTGACTCTAGGGAAAACACTGGTAATTGATGATCAGGATAGGTTCCATTAAGAAAGTGGTGAGCCTTTGGTCTGTCCCTCAGGTCTTCTATGTTAAAATAAAGATTCTGTGTTAGTTCTAGCATTTCATGTACAGCACAAAAGATTGCTATCATTGACCTGTCTCCCATTTCCTAGTACCTTTTGATGGTCTGAGGCTCCACCAAGATCAGAGGGCAGATGCTATGGCAGAGCCTATCAGCATTGTATGTTGATAAATACCAGGAAAATGTGAATAATAGAAAGCCCAGAAGGGGAGCTCCAGCCACTGCCCTTGGCACTTGTTAAACACACCCACACACGTTTAAGCTTCTCACTGGCAAAGTGTCTGAGCTGTATTGGATTTTTTTCACTGTTGTGAGAATGACTCATTTCTTTGAAATGAAAAGTTCTGAGACTGAGACGGTGCTGCTGGGGTCCTTACGGGCTGGTTCATAGAACCCTTGGGAGCCACCAACATACCTACTGCCCAGCTCTGTTTACGAGGAGATGCCATGCTTGCAGGCCTGGCGCTAAATGTTTAGTATTTCTCCTATTCATCTTACTGCTCTGGTTTCCAGTGATGTCATAAGTTCCCTCCACAAGTCCAGTAGAGTGCTAAGCCAAAACCTCTCTTGAATGTGATGAGAGGGAAGGGAGGTGAGGAGGTGGCCTGGTTAAATGAAGCCAAAGCTTGACTGGAAGTCAGGGCAACAGGAATCCAGCCTTGATTTCTCAGCTAACAGCTGTATAACTTTGGCCAATTCACTTCCCTTGGTTCGGTCATTTGTGAAATGGGAGGGGAGAAGGAGAGGGTTGGACTTCTGGGTGTAATCTTTTGTACCCTATGGAAATTCCCCTACTGTTATTATTATTATTATTATTATTATTATTATTATTATTATTATTATTATTATTATTTATCTTCTTTCCATTTGGCCTTATGGAGGGTGGGGGTGGGGAGGGAGAAAGTCAAGGTAAGAATAATTGGATTTATTTATTTAGTTATTTAAGTATTTAATTGAAAAGCTAATGCTTTAAGATTTTTCAAGCACTTTAAATAGATTATCTTATTTGATCCTTACAACTGCCACACCTGCCCTGCAAGGTAGGTGCTATAAATATCCTTTAAGTATGATGGAGGTAAAGGAGGAGGAAGAGTAATTAACAATAACAACATATACTGCAGCTGTCACTGATGAAAGCTAACATATATATATAGAGAGAGAGAGAGCTTAAGATGTGCCAGACACTGTGCTAAGTGCTTTATAAATATTATTCATTTGGTCCTCACAACAAGCTTGGGAGGTGGTGGTATCATTTACCCCCATTTTATAGTTGAATACACTGAGGCAAGCAGGAGTTGTTAAGTGACTTCCCCAGGGTCACAGAGCTAGTAATTGTCTGAGGTCCGATTTGATCAAATTTCCCGTATTTCACATCCTGTCCTCTACCAGATGTGTCACTTAGCAGCCTTAGTAGGGGTTCTAGACCCCAAGGAACAACTACATAGGGGACACAGAGGGCTTAATTTAGAATCAGGAAATCTTGAGATTCAGTTCTGTCTTAGTCACTACCTGTGAAGTGATGGGAAATTCACTTAACCTTTCTGAGCTTCAGTTTCTTTACATGTAAACTATTTATGATGATTCCTAAAAGATCTACGTTTTAGGCTTGCTGTATCTACACAGATAAAATATTTAAATTATTCAGTAAATATTAAAGAGCTATGTAAATGTCAAATGAGAGAACCTTTATAGGTATGCCATTCAATATTTCTCCATAGCACATCCTCCTTTACTCCTGGCCTCCAGACCACATGTGGCCCTCTAGGTCCTCAAGCAAGGCCCTTAGACTGAAATTTGTTCTGTGAAGTTTGGATTTGGTCAAAGGGCTGCACTTGAGGACCTAGAGGGCCACATGTGGCCTCAAGGCCTCAGGTTCCCCAGCCCTACTCTAGATTATGGCACGTAAGCACCCTTTGGGTGTTCTCAGAAGTCTTGATGAGAACCTTCTCCATGCAAAAAGTGAAATTCAACTCAACAATTAAAAAATCCTTTGTAGTCCATTGAAACAAGTCCTGAACGACCACTGCCTCTGGCCCTAGCACTTTTCTGCATGCTATGAAGGATGCAGATGTCAAGGAACTCACAGCCTCATTTCAGAGACTAGACTACAATGAATGGAAATTGACGTCCGATGGAGCAATGCACAAGGAAGGACTAAATTTCCTGGTATAGACTATGTTGACTATGAAAGTTCAGAGGATAATTTGATCAGTGAAAAGGCAGAAATAAAGTGACACTAAATTTGTATACCTATCCTTTCTCCAAATTCCCCTAATTCTTTTGAGAACACCATCTTTCCAGTCACTCAGATTCACGACATTGAAATAATCTTTGACTTTCCCTCATGGGTAATTATTTGCCAAGTCTTACCACAATGTTCACATGTATCTCCAGAATGGCCACCATCCTAGTTGAGACTCTCATCACATCATCCCTTGACTACTACAATAATTTCCAAATTGATCTCCCTGCTTCCTCTCCTTCTCTACCCCATCCTCCACACAATTGTCAAATTGATATTCCTAAAGCACAGGGTTAGAAGTACTGTGATTTCCTTGATAAAAAAATGATCCCTTGGCTTCCTATAGTTTCTCTGTGATGCATTTTAAATTATTTACAATTTGGCTCCAACATATCTTTCACATCACTTCCCTTTACAGATTTTATGTTCCAGCTAAATTGTTCTACTTCATATTCCCTATATTCAACGATCCACCTTTCACCTTTTCAAATAATTCATATTTCACTTCAGACACATTCTAGCTGGATGCCTCTGGGTAACTGAATTCATCTCTCTGTGCTTCCTTTTCTCCTCTGTAAAACAAGAGAGGTAGATCTGTAGGTCTGTAATGTCCCTTCCATCACTAGTCAGCACAGTGGATGAAGTGCCCTGGAATAAAGAGGCTCTGAATTCAAATACAGGCTTAGACACTTAATAGTTGGTGACCTTGGACAGGTCATTTAATCCTGTTTGCCTCAGTTTCCTCTTCTGCAAAATGAACTAGAGAAGGAAATAGCAAGCCATTCTAGTATCTTTGCCAAGAAAACTCCAAAGGGGGTCATGAAGAGTCAGAGTCTATTGAAATTACTTAAGAACAAAAGTCTCTTCCAGATGAAAATAATGGATTCTGTGATCTCTATGATTCCTCCCATGATTCCAGCACAGTGTAGGAGAATACTAACATGAGAATCCTGAGTTCAGAGATTCCGTTCAACTGAGCAGGTTGTTGTCCATGCACTTCCTCATCACGTTGACCTCTGCCTCTTCAAATCATTGGCTTTCTTCGAGATTCAGCTTGTGCCTCCTCCTGTATAAGCCCTTTGTTGCTCTCCCTATTTGTTAGTATCTCTCCCTGAATGTATTTCACATTTTCTACTTATCTTTGTACAAGCTGTTCTCTTACCACTCTTATGCCTGACAAAATGGAATAAATGCTGCTTGAGGGCAGGGACTTTTATTTTTGCCTTTGTATTCACAGGTCCTTGTCCCATACTCACCCTCACCATCTAAGTAGGAGCTTAGTACATGCTTGTGTAATTGTGTTGATTTCATTCCAGTGCACAGTACAGATGGTGAGAGGGGACAGTAAATGATATAATCAGTCTCCTTCCCCTTATTAGTGGCAGAAATGGAACTAGAACACAGGATGCTCTGACTCCTTGTCTAATACACTGTGCTGGCTTCATGGGAGGGATTATAAGGTTCACAGAATCAGGAGTTTTGAGCTGGAAGGGACCTTACAGACCATCAGATGTGGTCCTCTTGTTTTACAGATGAGAAAACCAAGGCCCAGGGAGATGAACCCTCACCCAGAGGCACCCAGCTAGAATGAGTCTGAGATGGAATATGAACCCAAATCCAAACTCCATATTCTATCCCCTATGTCTTATTAACTCTATAATGTTAAGACTGGAGCTGGCCTTTGGAGGGTGGGTAAGATCTGATTGTGGAAAGGGAAGAAAATTTCAGGTCTTGAAATAACACAGCAGCTCCTGTAAGTCATATCAGAGCTAAGACTTGTATATTTTTTGGGGGGAGAACAATGGGAATGAAAGCCAACCATTGGATCCAAAGTCTCCAGGGTCATTAATGTATTTCAATATTTCAATATCCATCACTTGATAAAAAGATAAACCAAAGTTCTGACTTGGCTAGACCAATAGCTACTCTAGGTGTGACTGCAAGGGACACCTTGAGGATGGAGAAGGGGGGAGGTAGGGAGATGGAAGAACCCTCAACACAGAACTTTATACACAAAAGGTGCTAAATCAACAGTCAATAAGCATTCCTTAAGCACATTGGCAGCTGGGTGGAACAGTGGATATGATATAGGGGTCAGGGAGTTCAGGGAGTCCAGGAACCCCAATAACCAGGGTCCCTAGAAAGCAGTCTGGAATGAATTGATGTGCTCAAGCATTCTCTAAGTCAAGGTGGCAAAGATTTATTGTTACACTTTACAGCAGGTAAGAGTTCTTAGGGAACTTGCAACCTTAGAGGGGTACATTTAAAGTTACTATAGGATATTCTATGTGCTAAATATGCTAAGTAGATGAGTCAGGGCGGGATTAGGGAGGAGTTAAGGAGTGGTCAGTGCTTAAAGGAACATGCACTTTTAATATCCACTGTGCAAGCATATTGCCCAGAATTCACTGGGAAATAGTACAAGTGGGGGCTGCATGGAGGTGTGGTTTTAGGCTTGAAAAGTCACTAAGTCAGCAAGCAGTCAGGGCTGATCAAGCTGCCACCCATCAATATTATGTTTGACAAGATGGATGTTGGGAGTATACATATGTCCCAAGCCTAAGGCATACATGATGAGGCATTCAGGATGTATATAATGAGCTAGGGAGTTACTTATAGATAATCTAGTCAAGTATTCATAGGTGAAGCTTATTATTGTACCAAGGGGAGATAAACATTTGGCTGGGGCTTGATCATGAATGATTGCTAGGCATAGTACTGGCACAAGGAGAAGTGGGCAGAGATAATGCTCTGAGGATAGGGAGAAATGTGATTTTATAAACTGGGGTTCAACAGGCACCCAAGCACCCCATCAGATACAGTGTTGAACCTGGAGTCTGGAAGACCTAAGTTCAAATCCAAACTACTATCTGTGTGACCCTGGGCAAGTCACTTAATTCTGTTTGCCTCAATTTCCCTCATCTGTAAAAATGAGTTAGAGAAGGAAACAACAAGCCACTCTAATATCATTTCTAAGAAATGTAGTCATGAAAAGGTAGACATACCTAAAATGACTTAACAACAAGCACTGTGCTAAATACTAGGAAAACAAAGAAAAGCAAAAGACAGTCCCTACTCTCAAGGAGCTCAGAATCTAATGGGGGAAAACAACTTTAAAAATATAAAAGATAGACAGGATAAATTGAAGATAATCGCTAGAGAGAAGGCATTAGCATTAAGAGGATCAGAAAAATCTTCTCATAGAAGTTTTTGCTGAGATTTGAAAGAATTGAAGAGACAGAGGTGAGGAATGAGAGTTTTCCAAGCATAAACAGTCAGTGAAAATGCCTAGAGTATGGAGATGGTTTGACTTGTGCCTGGAACAAGGCAGAGTTCAGTTGTCATTGTATTGAAGAGTATCTGTGTAGGGGATGGGGGGGTTGGGGGGTTGGACGGCAGGGCATGGTGTAAGGTGTAAGAAGACTGGAGAGATGGGGGGTGAGGGGGATAGGTTATGAAGGGCATTTGTATTTGATTTTGGAGGTGACAGGGGGCCACTGGAGTTTATCGAACAGGACAGTAACATGGTCGGATCTGTGCTTTCAGAAATGTAGTCAACAAATGCTTGTCCTATCTGTGTGACCCTGAGCAAATTATTTAATCCCAACTGCCTCAAAAAAAAAATTCTCATCAAGAACCTACTGTGTGAAGCACCTGGTGCTAACTAGCAAGGTGCTGGAGGATCAGAGAGATTACATGACTGGACTTTGGTCAAACAGCTATGAAGCATCCTAGGTCTGTAGACGGCTTTTAAGTGGGAACTAAAACATATATACACACATATACATACACATACACACATACATATATATACACATACATACACATACATACACATATACACATATATTTATATGTGCCTGTACATATATGTGTGTATATCTATCTATCTATATATATAGATATATATATATTATGTTTTCCTTACTCTCCTCATATTTTGGCAAATGTTGAAGAATGTGGTTGTTGGATAGAATTTCTTGATTCTTTCAACTGCCAGTGGCCTCCCTCCACAAATACCTTGTATTTAACTACTTTGCACATGTTTTATTTCTTTATGCTGCCAATATTTACATAGCTCCTTGTCTGTTTCCTCTCCATTCGAATGGAAATTCATTTCAAGTAGTCATTGTCTAGGCCTTTGCTATATTCTCAATGCCTAGTACAACTCCTAGCAGCCAGTAGGTACTTAAAATCATAGGGTTTTTTTTTGACTGATTGATTGCTAGACATAGTTTTGAGTCCTAGGAATACAAATACTGGAAGGAACATAGTCTTTTTCCTCAGGGAGCTGATTTTAAGAGAAGGGGAGGGTATACATTCTGCTTATCAATAGCCTTTCCCAGTTTGCTTTGATATCATTTGACCAGGTACCACTTGGGAACATTTGGCCAGAGTTTCTAAGCTCTGGTGGGCATGTGAAGATGGAAATTTTTTAAATGTATTTCTAAGAATAACCCAAGAATGTATGGCAAGCCATTTGCCAAGCTCTGGTTCATTCTGTTTATTTTATTCTATTGCAGATGCATTGTGAGAGGTTTATCTGTATCCTGAGAATAATTGGAACTACCCTTTTTGGAGTCTCCCTCCTCCTGGGGATCACAGCTGCTTATATTGTTGGCTACCAGTTTTTCCAAACAGAAAATTATTATTTCTCTTTTGGACTCTATGGTGCTTTCTTAGCCTCACATCTTATCATCCAAAGCCTATTTGCCTTTCTAGAGCACAGGAAAATGAGAAGATCACTAGAAACTCCTATTAAGTTGAACAAATCTGTGGCTCTTTGCATTGCTGCATACCAAGAAGACCCTGATTACTTAAGAAAATGTTTACTTTCTGTGAAAAGGCTAACCTACCCTGGGATTAAGGTGGTCATGGTCATAGATGGAAATTCGGACGATGACCTATATATGCTGGAGATCTTCCGAGACGTCATGGGCAGGGACACTGCGGCCACTTACATCTGGAAGAATAACTTCCACACAAAAGGCCCTGGTGAGACGGAGGAGTCACATAAGGAGAGCTCCCAGTACATAACCCAACTGGTCTTGTCCAACAAAAGTGTTTGCATCATGCAAAAATGGGGTGGAAAAAGAGAAGTAATGTACACAGCATTCAAAGCACTGGGGAGGAGTGTGGATTATGTGCAGGTAGGTCTTCTAGACTCATTCCAATGCAAACACCCATTTAAATAAAGCCACTTTTGTATCTCTCCAGCAGTATGCTATAGACCATCCCAGGGCCTTCTGAACACAGTGTTTCTTTCACTCTCTTTGAAAACAGCATTACTGTTGAAAGCATATTTAAAAAAAAAAAAACCTACTGCAGAGCTGTTAGAAAGTATCTATGAAAATGTTTCACTTGTACCATATGATTGGTTAGAAATCAAGACTATTTTGGACACGAGACCTTTTTCTGTCCCTCCCTCCGGTTCCCCGCCCTCTCTCGTTAGCCAAGTCAAATCCAAGGTCATTTTCCACAACTTTTCAAAACCTCCAACCCTTTAAGCAAATAATCTCTTATGCTAGCTGTCCCCAGTACAAAGCTATTAAGACGTTGATGTATTCTACCAGCCAAAAAGGAAGGCACTGTGTGATCTTTAGAAACATTTTGCACAAAGATGGGTGAGATAGAGAAATTTAGAGATCATTTAAGGGGAAAAAAAGCAGATGAGAAGAAAGAAAAAATAGAAAAACTCCCATTTGTAAAAAGCCAAAATGGTGTTTACTTCATCCTAATAACAGCATTACCTCATTCCTAGCAGCTTGACCTTTGAAAACTTGATTCGATTCACATCCACACAAATAATTACCCCATGTCCTTTATTAATTCCCTGAGCATACACTGTAGGGTGGGATCACTCAGTTTCTACATCACTCCTTATCTCTTACCAAGACTTTTACTGGGTCTTGGAATTGTCATAAATGAGCCTTTATGAAGATGAAAATGTCTCATGAATTTTCAAGTGGCATCTTTTCCCTACACTGAGATCTTTCAGATAGATTTTAGGAATAAGAACACAGAAAAGTCTGTGCAAAGTAAAAATTAACAAGACAATCTCTCCATTGTCATTCCATTTATTTTTATTTCTTTAGTTTTTGCAGTTTTATTGGTGTCTTTTGTTTTTATATTACATTCATTTGGGGCCTTACCCCCCAACCCTCCCAGTGAGCCTTTCCTGATAACAAGGAGCCAATGGACATAGAAACTTGCCTCTGACAGTTATATAATTATCCATATTCATAGTCTAGCTTCCCACCCCCACCAGGAAGAAGGTACATTTCCACATCTTTCCTAGAAGAACAATATTGGCCATTATAACTATATTGCATTTTCCTTTTTTTTAAGGGTTTCTTTCAAATCATTATAATTGTGTGAGTTGTTCGGGTTCTGCTTCCTTTAATTTGCAGCTATTTATACAGGTCTTCCCAAGATTTTCTATTTTTTTCATATTCCTTCTTTTCTTATTGTTCCATTCATATCTGACTCTTCATGATCTCATTTGAGTCTTTTTTGGCAGATATTAGGGTCTGCTATTTCCTTCTTTCTTTATTTTACAGGTAAAGAAACTGAGGCAAACAGGGTTAAGTGACTTGCCTATGGTCACACAGTAAGTGTTTGAGGGCAGATTTGAACTCAGGAAGAGGAGTCTTTCTGGCAGGCCTAGCACTCTATTCACTATACTACTTAGCTGTCCCCCAATAAAGTCATTTAAAAAAATTTACTAGTCATATTAGTTCCATTTGGTTAGTGCTATGATTGGCTGTAATTTCCCAATTGATGGGCACGAACTTTGTATTCTGTTTTTTGCTACCATAACTTGTAACTTATGAAGTTTTTTTCTGACAGGCTTGACCTCTCTATTGTCTTTTAAAGAGTGATGCTAGGTTCTACCAACCTTTTTAATGATTCTGTAAAAGGCCTTCTGGTCATTACACTCAAAGGTATATTGGTTAATGGCATGGTATAGTAGAAAGCCTAGGACTAAGGTGACCTGATTCAGTAGAACAGACTCAGGTGACCTAACCTGGCCTCTGTCCTTGAATAGCTACTTGACTTTGGACAAATAATTTAGTCACTTGGTGTCTCACTTTCCTTCTCTTTAAGCTGGGAGGTTTAGGCAGCTAGAGAGCATAGTGGAGAGAATGTTGGACTTGGAGTCAGGAGGTCCTGAGTCCAAATCCTGCCTCAGAAACCTCTGCCTGCCTCAGTTTCCTCAACCTGTCCCCAAAAAGTGATAATAATGACCTGACAGGTTATTATGAAGGTCAAGTGAGAAAATAAATGTGCAGTGTGCTGCAAACTTTAAGGCACACCAAATGCTAGCTTCTAGCTATTATTTATACCAGTTGACCTATGGTTCCCTCCAGCTCTCATAATCTGTATGTTAATAATAACAATAAGTAACTTTTCCATAGGACTCGCTATCAGCCAGGCACTACGAGAAGTTCTTTGCAGTGATTGTTGTGGTTGTTCAATTGGTTTTTAGTCGTGTCTGACTCTTCATGACCCCCCTGGGGGTTTTCCTTTTCCAGTTCATTTTAAATATGAGAAAACTCAGGCAAACGGTGAAATGATTTGCCCAGCATTACACAGCTAGTCTCTGAGACCAGATTTACTCAGGAAGATGCGTCTTTCTGATTCCATGTCAGCAACTCTATCCACTGTGGCACCTAGACAATGGTATCTCATGTCTGTGGTCACACACACACGACAAATTAGTCAGAAGACTGGCCTTAGCATCAAGAATACCTGGGGTTAAGCCTGCCTCTGATACACACTGACTATGTGACCTTTGGCCTTTTATTGTTCCAGACTCCCTAAAAATATAAGTTACAGATTAGTTTCTGACCTTCCCAGATCTAATGATTGGACCAGGCTTGAATATGAGATCAACTAGGATTCAGTATCAGAGTGCTCATTTTAAATGTCTTTGAGAAGTTTAGGAAATTTAGCCAAGTAATTCAAACTTCTCAATTTTGCTGTGGTTAAATTGTTTCAATTGAGTCCAACCCTTTGTGATCCAACTTGTGATTTTCTTGGCAAAGATACTGGAGCTGTTTGCCATTTTCTTCACTGACTCATTTTACAGATGAGGAAACTGAGACAAACAGGGTTAAGTGACCTGCCCAAGGTCACGTAAGCTAGTAAGTATCTGAGGCCAGGTCTTCCTGACTCCAGGTCTGGTACAAATACTTCCTATTTTTACCTCCTTTGAAGTGTCATAAGAAAGCTGTCTCCCACTTTATCTCTTTGACTCATTCTTGTCCAATACTATACGTGACTTCCATAGTAAAATATCATAAGGGCTGTCATCATTGCATTTTTAAGCACACTAGTAATAGCAGTAGTAATATGCTAAATAAATAAAATGCCAAATAGCACTAGCAACAATGATAATCCTTATGTTTGAATTGATTTAAGGTTGAATTAAGTACGTCCTTCACAAATAACCCTGTCAGGTAACATAACACAAACATCATTACCCCCATTTTTCAGAAGAAAAAACTGAGACTCATAGAGGTAATTTTACTCATGGAGGACACTGTCCAGACAATGACTGTGCAGCTTATTAATATCAAAGTTGGGATAGTCTGGGTACTTCCTGAAGTCCCTCTACGGGGAACAGGACAACATAACCTCTGACTCTGTTTTAAATTCTAGCTCAGTTTTATAGGACTAGTCCCTAACTGCTCTAAACAGTTCTTATTTTCATTGGAACTCCTCCTTCTCTTATAATTCTGGCTTTGGATTGTGCCTGTATCCTTGACAACCTACACTGTGCCTGTCCAGGAAAAAAAAAATACAAACTTTTGAAAACGTGAAAGGGCTGATTTTCTGCTAAAGTAGTGGTTAGACTTGGGAATAACAGAACAGAGGCCCTACCCATTGTGGCATAATCAACCTGGATAAATTAGTGTTTTCTTTTGAAATGGCAGCGTGGTCTTGTTGCTGTTGGTTTTTTTTTTTTTTAATGAATTCAAGTAATGACCCTGATGATGATATATGTGTGTATGTACATATATGTGTATGTATGTGTATATATGTGTGTGAAATTACATATATGTGTATATATGTGTGTATATATACATTAGTGTATGTGTATATATAAAAACATACACATATATGTGTGTGTATATATTATGTTTAGACCTATAGGAAAATCCTCTTCCTATAGGAAATTCACCATGAGGAAGCCTTCTCTATCAAATGTTAATCAGTATTTCTTCTTTACCATGTAGTTGCTTGGGGTACTAAGAATTAAATGACTTGCCTCAGAGTCAGAACTTAAGCCTGCATCTTCCTAGGGAGGCAGCTAAGTGATACTCTTGGTAGAGAATTGGATTGAGTCAGGAAGACCTGAATTCAAATCTGGCCTCAAATACCTTACTGCATTCTTAAGATTACACGAATTGTCATTCAAACCCAGGTCTTTAATTACAGTTTCAGTTTTCATTACATTCTTCCCACCTTGCTGCTCTGAAGAAAACAGAAAAGATACACTTTGGTGGGGAATGATAGTCGAGTTCTTTCCCAGAAGCTTAGCCTTAGATTCTTTTTCTAGAGGTGTTTTCCGAATGGACTGATTCTCACCTGTCAAGGATGGTTTAAGGCAAGGTGATAGATTAGATAACTCTTAAATGTTTCTTATAAGTGTTACATTAAAATTTTATGTTATACTGTTAACTGTCAGTTCTATGAGGGTGAAGAATAGGGACTGGACTTAAGATTTTATGGGTAATAGAGAATTTCCAAACGATCCCTCCCCCAATGCAGGTTGGACCTTTTCTGTAACTTAAAGTGGTAGAGAAAGTTGCCTTGGGGGAGAGGTTATGTAACAGGACCTTATTATGTGACAGAGGGTTGTACACCTAGAAGGCATTAAATGAAAGTTTGTTGAATAGCTAATTAAAACAATCAGTCAACAAGTGTTTGGCCTCATCTGATCTTCTTGGCTCTGAGAACAACTCTCACTGTCCAATTCTCTATATTCCTTCTCATAGAGAAACACTCTAAATCACCACCAGGGTAGGGGGGATCCCCCTACCCCACTGCCTCTAATGTATATTTTAGAAATTTGCAGGCAGGGGAGGTCTAATGAGAATAGGTTAAGTATGAAGGAGGTTTTTGTAATTCTAGCCATTCCAGAATTCTTGGAAGAAAATCAGACCACAAACCTCAAAATATTCATGGTGCTTTAATTAGTGCACAGTTTTGTGGATATCCCTTATGATATTCTCTGTCTTAAAAACCTGTTTGTTTGTTTTTCCCCTCCCTGCCCTTTATAGCAATTCACACCTTTAGGAAAGTTTGAGGATAAGCAAAGTCATGGGGAAACAGTTAAGGTACAGGGAGTTATAGACAAGATTCACATTTTGGGAGAGGGTTAGACCAGACAAACTTGAGAGGCTCCCTGATGAATAATCTCCATTTCTCAATATCCTTCTTTTTTTTTTTATAATAGTGCTAAGAGCTCTGGGTAAGGACCCAGGTGACATCTGCACTGGTCCTGACTTCAACTCTGGGCAGGGGCTTCATTCATTTCAGGTTTCTGGGCCTTGTTTTTCTCATCTATAGGATGAGGGAGTTGTACAAGGTGGTGTCCAAAGTTCTTTGCAGCTCTAATATTCCAGGGCTCAATGGTATAAAAACAGACAAACCAAAAAGATTCTTTGTGCTATTACCTCATTGCAGATAATTAGTCATGTCCATTCATCTCTAACAGCTTTTTGTTCCTCCTCTTCCACATACCTGGAACATTCTTCCTTTCAATTGTTGGCTCTTAGAGTGCCCCGTGGCTTCCTCTGAGATTCAGCTCCAGGGTCATCAACTCCAAGAGACCTTTTTTGGTCTACCCATCTGCTAGCATGACCCCCTCTAATCATAATACCTAGCACTTCAAGGTTTGCAAAGTGTTTTACAAATATTTGATCCTTAGCACAACCCTGCAATATAAGTGCTATTATTCTCCCTATTTTACAGTGGTGGAAACTGAGGCAGACAGCAGTTAAATGATTTTCCCAGGGTCACAAAGCTAATAAGCACCTAAGGCTGATTTTGAACTCAGTTCTTTCTAACTACAAGCTCAGTTGAACCACCAGCTGCCTTATATCACTTTGGTACTCAACTTGCAAATTCTGATTTTAAATAAACTATCTCCCCCATTAAAATATAAGTTCCTCCTTGAAAACACAGCCTTTTTTTTTTCATTGTAGCTGTGCAGCTTAGAAAAGTACCTATTATATGGTAAATACCTAATAAATATTTGCTAATTAATTGATTGTATCATCATTCATTCAGTAAGCATTCATTTCATGTCTACTCACACAACTACAAAGCTCTGCTAGTTGGGATTAAATGAAGGAAAAATAGAAAGCCAATTCCTCTTTTAACTTATGCTACTATAATCACCATGTGGTACCTTTTGTGAAAATCATCTCTTTAACTTCCAACTGAACCCCAATGAGCTTATGCCTTTCACCATTTATTTGCTATCCCCAGTTCAAAGACACTGTAAAAACAATTATGTCTTGAAAGTAATTAAATTGAGTTTAGGGGGATTTGGTCAATGTCTATCAACCAGGGCTCAGAAAAAAAAAAAAAGTGCACAGGACACATTTTTTAAGTCTAATTTATAGTATTAACTTTTTCTCCATCCCTTTCTTAAGTCTAGGCCATCAAGAAAACAATAAGTCAAGTCCTGAGTTGTAGTATTGCTTTAATACTGAGGTGTAAATACTTACAGAGAAAATTTAACAATCAGCTCTTGTGAATAGTTTCAAGTTGCCTCCAGCGTACCCTGTATTTTTCTATTGTTTTATTTTTATATTTTATTATTATTATTTATTTTTATATTATATTATTCTATTTTATATTATTTCTATTTTTCCAGTGGTTTCATTACAGAGCTCTGTTCTTTTGTGTATCATACCATGTTGGGAGGGATTCGTAAATTTAGGGGGACATATTTAGATAAGGAATGTTACTCAGAGCTATGTGGTCCATTCTCTTCATTCTTACTACAAAGTTAACAGTTTTTCACTGTTACTACTTTTAAGTTCTCCTGATGAGAAGGAAGGAAGTTAGTTAAGTGGCAAAATAGTATATGCTTTCTTCTTATTTCTGGGTTGACAGACTGGGAAAATGTCTTTTAAAACACTTTCTTAAATTTATGTAATTCTGTATTCATGATTCCTGAAAGAATAGCAAAGAAGAGCTGATGAAAACTTCAGGATATCTGTCAAATACAAATATTATGGATCGGTTTGACCATAGTTAAATCAACCAAATCTAACGGTATAGGAAAGGAAAACTTTGCCAAGAGAACCATCAATTTGTAAAATAAAACTTTACCCCATCCTTAAAGATAGCACCTTCTGGAAAAAAAAAAATTCCTTCAAGTTCCTTGGTCTAATTTTTTTGTCTCAGTAGATAAAAGCACCAGACCTGGAGCCAGTCCAAACCTGGCCTTAGACACTTACTAGCTGTGTTACCCTGGGCAAGTCATTTAACTGTTTGTCTTAGTTTCCTTATCTATAAAATGGGGATAATAATAGCATCTGCCTCCTAGGGTTTTTGTGAGGTTCTTCCTTAGCAAAGTCAATCAGAGTAATTGAGATTTCCTTTTACTCTGTTAGGTCTTATAGCCAGTCCGTTGAGGTGAGTGTAGAAGGAGGCTACCCATCAGTTAACCTATAGGAAACAAGAAAGGAAGCCAGAATACTGAGAAATACTAAGGCTTTATATGGGTCTGAGGGCCTCACATTTGGTAGCACAAACTATATTTTAGTAGACTTTTCCATTCAAATCCAGGGATCTTAGCCTGGGGTCTGTGAATTTTTAAAAAATGAATATAATTTGGATATAATTAGTTTATTTTCTATAAAAAGTGAAAAAAATATAAATACCTCAGTTAAAAACAGAATCTCAAATGTACTTTTTTATTTTTAAGAGAATAACTCAAAATCTATTCCCTCTTGGAGAGACAAGAAAGAAAGAAGTATCAGCTGAATTAACAAGGATAAGGAAAAGTTGTTCAACCACATCCAATTCTTGTGACCCCACTTAAGGTTTTCTTGGGAGAGATACTAAAATGGTTTGTCATTTCCTTCTTCAAATCATTTTACAGATGAAGAAACTGAGGCAAACAGGGTTAAATTAATTGTCTACAGCCACCTAGCTATTAAGTCAAGTCTGAGGCCAGATTTGAACTCAGGAAAATGAGTCTTCCCGACTCTAACCCTGGCACTCTATCCACTGTACAATGTAGCTACCCCATAAGGGAATATATCAATTAGATTGACAGGGACAGTAGTGGTTTGTATTTACCTTATCTTTTTTAATGAAGAAAAAGGCTGGTATTTATTAAGTGTCTACTAGGTGACTGGCATGGTACTAAGTAAACACTTTCTAGATATTATCTCATTGATCCTTACACAGCCCTATGAGGCAGGGGGTATTGCTATCCCCATTTTATAGTTAAGGAAACTGAGGAAGACATCAATGAAGGGTTACACAGCTAGTACATGTCTAAAGCTAGTTCTGAACTCACATCTCCCTGACTGAATGCCCAGCAGCACTCTATCGACTGAACCATCTAATTCTGAAGCAGGAATTTAACTGCAGCTGTTCTGACCAGGGCATAGTCTTCTCTTTCATTTGTATTTCTTCTTTCCTGTTTTTAAACTTATCTCAATTATGAGAATATAGAATATCTCATCGTAAGGGAATATCATAAGAGCACAATGCAGAGATTTAGCAATAACATAGGTCAGGTGTCAGTTGTGTACTGCAGGTTTTCTCATTGAAGCCCAGAACAGATTACAATTTAACTGGGAGACATTTTACAAAATGAAAATACAAGAAGATATAAATAACATCCCTTTTCATTATTTTAAAAAATATTTATTTAGTTAAAAACTAAATATTTAGTTTTTAACAATTCACTTTTATAAAATTTTGAATTTTAAATTTTCTTCCCCTACTTCCCCCTCCCTACCCAAGACAGCATGCAATTTAGTATAGACCATACATCTGCAATCATTTTAAACATATTTTCACATTAGTCTTGTTGTAAGGAAGACTTAGAACCAAAGAGGAAAACCACAAGAAGGGAGAAACAAAACAAAAAGAGGGAGAGAGAAAATAGTGTGTTTCAACCTGCTTTCAGATTCCATAGTTCTTTCTCTGGATCTGGACATTTTCCATCACGAGTCTTTTGGAGTTGTCTTGGATCCTTGCATTGCTGACTAGAGCTAAGTTTATCAAAGTCAGTCATTGCACATTATGGCTGTTACTGTAGACAATGTTCTCCTGGTTCTGCTCACTTCACTCAGCATCAGTTCATGAAAGTCAATGACATCACATTTTAAAACGAAATCATCACACTGCCTTTAGGGTTCCTCATGTAGTCATCCCCATTTCTATTTGAGTTTGATACCTCTGGGCAGCTAGCTAGCCCAGTAGAGAGAGTGTTGCCTCTGGAGTCATGAAGATCTGAGCTCAAATCTAGTCTCAGACACTTAAAAGTTGTGTGATCCTAGGCAAGTCACTTGACCCTGTTTGCCCCAGTTTCTTCATCTGTAAAATGAGCTGGAGAAGGAAATGCAAAACATTTCAGTATCTCTGCCAAGAAAGCCCCAGATGGGGTCATGTAGAATTAGACATGACTTGAAATGACAGAAAGACAACAAAACCAGTGTCCTAGGTTGTTGCTTTTATGACTTGCCCAAAATATACAGCTAGAAAAGTATGAGAAACAGATTTGGAATCCAGTCTTCTTGATCCAAAGGCCAGTATACTCTCTATTATACCCCACTGAATTTATTATCCTGGTTATTTATTCGTTAACTTTGTGAAAAACTCAATATAATTGGCAATACATTATTCGCAAGGGAAGGCTAAGGGCCAAATGGTTTTGGTCAGTGGTATAGTAGAAAGTTTGACAGAGTCTAAAGTCAGAAGCCCTGAGTTCAAACTCAGATTTTATCAATTCTTTACTACCTATGTGAACTTGGATAAATCACTTTAGCTATAAAGCTTCCTCAATTTCCTTATCTGTAAAATGAGGCAATTGGACTGGATTAGAGATGGCATACTTAAGGCTAGCCAGCATTCCAGTGCACAGGAATCAGATTAAAATGTAATTGGAAGTGTTTAAGAAGATAAAAAATATACAATACAATATAGATAATATTAATTCTTGGTTTTCTAAGTCTGTAAGGATCCATGTGTATTTGGGTGTGACACCAGTGGATTAGATAATCTCTCAGGCTCCTGACCACTTTGAATCTTATGAAATTTGAAATGTACTTTGATTATTTCTCTGCATCAGGTACATAAGTCTTGTCTTGCCCTGTAAGATAGTGAGTTCTCTAAAGAAAGCCCTCCCCTCTTCTCTTTCTTGTATCACCTATGACACCAGTTGCTGAGTAGATAACAGGTGCTCAATGATTTATAGTTGTTGACTAATAGAAAACTATCTAAAAACCATGCAAAATTCCCTATAATATAGAGGTTTTTTTCCCTCCAAAACAGTAGTATTACCTTTTTTTTCTTTCTCTCTCCTCTATAGGTATTACACCTGCATAATGCCATACACCAGGGGTGGGGAACCTGCAACCTTGAGGTTATATGTGACCGTCTGGGTCCTCAGGTGTGGCCCTTTGACTGAATCCAATTTCACATGCAGTTTGGATTCAGTCACTTGAAGACCTATAGGGCTACATGTTACCTAGAGGTCACAGGTTCTCCACTCTTGTTTTCATAGCCTGTTAAAGGTAGGGATAAATATAGGTTTGGAGTTTTCTGGGGCAAGGCTGTCAGACCCATTGCAACCCAGGTCATATGATGCCACTCTTTCTGAGAATTTATCATGAGAATTGACATCAGGATACTCGGTTTTCAAACCTCAGCTGAAGTTTACTTTCTCTGTAACCTTTGGTTAGTCATTATTTTTTTTTAGTCTCAGTTTCCTAATCTGTAAAATGAGATAACAGAAAGACTACCAATCTCACAAGGGCTATAATGAATCTGAATAATTGTTTGGTTGACTCTGTAATAAGCTTAAAGGCTTTAGATGGGAGTGGGACAAATAAAAAAGATTAGTTCTGAGAGTTAAACACAAACATGTGAGTTGAGTTTGAGGCAACTAGTATAAAATGAAAGGGCAAGCAGCTTCTTCCAACGTCCCAAATCTCCTAATGCAAGCTCTTTCCCAAGGGATTTTTGACAGTTTTACTTTTCTGTCATGGTTGAAAAAGTCATGAGAACAGTCTTTCTCACAGAACTTTTGGCACGATGCTTCTGGAAACTGGGAGGAGTCTGGGGCTGTTCAAACATTTTAGAACCTCACAGATTTCCTTCAAGTAGAGCTTTCTATAAGAGGCAGTTCTAACTTGCTCTCATTCCCAAGTTTGCATGGAGATTGGAACATTAATTTGGGGTTGCTCTTTCCTGTTGTCATTAGTCTTATTTTAGCACAATTTTACCTTTCCTGGTTTAAGTCAATACCAGTGGGTGTGTCACTAATGCATCCAGATGCTGGAATCTTAAGGTGGTTTTGGAATTGTGCCTTCACCTTTTGCTGGCCTCCTCTTTGGCCTTCTGCCCAGCCTGTAGCTCTGTGCATGACCGGTGATTGACAACCCTTGGAAGGGGTGGGCATCCAGCTTGGGGAAGAACACCTGGGCCCCCTTTGCCTAGAAGATTTAGGATGTTAACTGAGGTATAAGATATGCTTGAGAATTTGTTACCAGTAATCATGTTGGATTTTCTAATCTAAAATATTTTCTATCACCTTCATTTCTCTATTCTAAAATCAGGGGTATTTCAAAATGGAAAACCAAAGAGTCGTCTATCCAATATATAGGAATACCATACTTTAAGTAGTTCTGATATTTGAACATTGCATTTATTCCCAAAATAGGGTGGATGAGAATTCATTTTTACAGAAGGATTAGCCATGAGTCATTTATTCATTTAAAGTTATGCTACTTATGGTTATTTTCAAAATTTGTATAAAGTAAGGAGCAGATACACACACATTTACACATACATGCACACACATATACAGGTATCTGCTCCTACATATATTCATTCACATGTATATGTATGTTTGTACACACATAGATATCCATATATAAATATGCAATATGTAATATAATATGCACATGTATACATATTATGTATACATATTATGTATATTATTTAAGTATATGCCACATATGTGTATATATTATACACATGCATGTGTTTATATATACACATATACACATACATACATACACACACGGATGTATCCTCACCACTCACAAATTTTATACACACACATATGTGTAAAAGATATACTTCTCAGGGGTGGCTAGGTGACACAGTGAGTAGAGCGTCGGCCCTGAAGTCAGAAGGACTTGAGTTCGGATCCGACCTCAGACACTTAACACACACACAAACAAAAACCTAGCCATGTGACCTTGGGCAAGTTACTTAACCCCAACTGCCCTCCAAAAAGCAAAAAAAAAAAAAAAAAGATATACTTCTACCCTAAAAGTATATATCTTTAAACATAAACTACAAAACTGAGGAGGGGAAAGAAATAGACCCTACAAACCTGTTCCCCTTCATTCATCCCTACAATAAATTATATATACACATTTACACACGTGCATGCCATGTGTGCACACACACACATATATGCATATACATAGATATGTATACACATACCTGTGAATATACATAAATTATATATGCAATGTAAAACTATATGTAATGTAGCATAATATTGTAGGACACAAAATTTATAAATATATATAATTTATATATGTAAATATATATTTATAAATATATGTAATTTATATATGATAAATATATATAATATTATATATAAATATATATAATGGTGGTGATTAATGAGGAATTATAACTTATATAATGTATATATATGTAGTTTATATGTATTTATATAAATGTATGCAGATATTTATATTTATATTCATAGTGGTAGGGATAAGTGAGATCAAGGCATGTTTTCAGTGTTTGTTTGTTTTTTCCTCCTCAGTTTTAGGGCTTGTGTTTGAAGAGTATTTATAACATAGAGGCATACCGTTTTTGATTTTTCTGTTAGAAGAAAATTTGCCAGTCCCTAATCTTGGCCATTCACAGAATGATTTGAGGCATTGTTGAGACTGGAAATTTCAGATTAAAATCAATTACTCAATTCATAAACATTTATTAAGTAGCTGGCATGTGCCAGGAAGAGCCATGAGGCTGGATGCTTGGAAAATCTGAAACACTCAGGTTTCTAATGAGTGGTCATTTTGCATAATGACTTGGCCATCTAAGCTATAAGAACTGCTGTTTATGAGAGCAGAGACATTCCAGGACATTAGTGTGGATCTCAATCTCCTTCCAATGACACATGACTATTTGCACCAGGGGATACTGTAGGAGTGTAAAGAATAGCCCTGAAGTAGGTAAAACATTATGAGGTTTGAACTTGGTCTTAATCCTCTATCTAGGACAGAATTATCTGCTGCCCTGTAAAGCATCTCATTTTCTTTTGAGTAACATTTGAACCAGTCACCATCTTTAGGAGAGGTATTCTCCCTATCTCCATGGACCACTGAAAATGGAGCAAAAACCACCAATCTATTTCACACACTTTTCTCTATGCTTTCCCCATGCTGTGCCTTCATAAGAACTTGCAGAATGTCCCCAGAAGTTATTTCATCAGAGATCACAGCATCATAACTCAGTGCAAAATTTGAGCTGGCCCTTCTAGCAGGTCACTAAACTCAGTGCCTTGCTTATGAGAAACAGGGGGGTCTTTGAGACGCCAGGGCTGTGGCATCCAAAACCTTAGCAGGAAGCGTTGAAGTAGTAGGGCAAAGCATGCGATGTTGGAGTGCAAATGTGCCTGAGCTTTTGTATTTGGAGATTTCTCCAATTTCCTTCCCCTCTTTCACCTCCTTTTTTCACTCTGCAGGTGTGTGATTCAGATACCATGCTTGACCCAGCTTCATCTGTGGAGATGGTCAAGGTCCTAGAAGAAGATCCTATGGTTGGAGGTGTTGGTGGTGATGTACAGGTGAATATAACCTGAGATTTGACTTGACTAAAATAAGGTTATAATGCAGAATGTACTTTCTGGACATCTTAAAATTGAAATCTCTTGGAAATTCATGGATTAATTCTTAAACATTCCATATTTAAAGAGAAATTTCTGGGGCAGCTAGGTGGTACAGTGAATAGAGCATCGACCTTGGAGTCAGGAGAACCTGAGTTCAAACCCAGCCTCAGACACTTGACACACTTTCTAGCTATGTGACCTTGGGCAAGTCACTTAACCCCAGGTGCCTTACCTTCCCCCCTCAAAAAAAAGAGAAATTTCATAATGCCTTATAATTTGACTTAAATGTATGCTACTATTGCTAAAATGAGAGACAACATGGCATCATGTATAAAAGAGCAACCTTGAGTTCAAGAAGATCTGGGTTCAAGGGCTGCCTATGACAAGTACTAATTGTGAAAACCCAGGGAAGTTATTTAATCTCTTAGTGCCCTAGGCAACAGGCCAAGATTCTTAAGTTACAGAAGAGTTGCCAAACTAATTGTGGAAGAAGTTTCCACACCAGAAATTACCACACTAATGAAATTAGAAGTTCAGACCAATGCTTAAAATAATTCCATGCAGTGACATATGGGCTGCATATAGGAAACCAAGAAGTTGATTGTGTCTATAAACACACAGATATATAAATATGCATATATAAGCACAGATAGATGTATATGTTTTAAATTTTTTATTATAAACTTAATGATCAACAGACATTTTAACATTTAAAAGCAAAAGAGAACATTATATATAATTCCATTTTTTTAAAAATGTATATTGATTTCAACCAGGTAAATAGTAAGTAGAGATGTACTCTTGTTAAATGACACTTTTAAGAGAAAAAGTCTAATCTTTTCTAAAACAGAACTCCAAAACAAAAAGAAAGGAGCACACAAGAAGAGAATTAGGTTATCCCAATGTCACATCAGAGAAAAAAGAGAAAATAATAACGCGGCTCAATTTTGATCAAGTCCTTGCCGAATGGGAAAAAATATATTATATATACTATATGTATGTATGTATTTATATGTGTACATATATATGTATATATATGATGGGTTTTAAAAAGGGAGGAAGTATTCATAGGATAAAAAAAGAGAAAAAAGAGGAAATCATAATTAGAAGGGTGGGAAAGGAAACTGCATATAAGGTAGTGAAAGAAAATAGCTGTTCTTTATAGGAACAGAACAAAGGGAAAGAAGAGAGGAGTGCTTGGGAGGTGACAGGAAGTGAGCAGTGGGAGAGCTAAGAAGGATCTTTGGGAAACTCAGATCAAATGGAAGCAAATTAAAAAGAGAATCTGTAGGTTTATGGTACAAGAGAGAAGATGGAGGCAGTCAGGTATGAACAAGGGGGAGAATCTATGATCCAGGTGAGGGATGAAAGGAATGGAGTTGAGAGCCCTCTACATCAATCTAGCTTTAATGTAGAAAGGATTATTTCAGGACCTTGCTCTTCTTGGGAAACAAAATTCTTTATGTTGACAGTGACAATCCCTGGAAAAAGTTGGGAGACAGAAGGCAGCAATGTATTTTAAGATAAGTTGGAAACTGGACAGAGCTGGAGTGAATTAGGCTTCCATAATAAGTTGGTGTGTAAAGATGAGGGAGAAAAGAATAGGACCTTAAAGATAAAACTCAGAAAAATCAAAATAGAAAAAAAAATTGGTAAAGGAATTGCTTGCCTAAAAAAGCACTACTGTGATGTTCAATAAAGCAAGAAAGTCAGAAGACATTAGCAAATAAATTTAGGAAGGTGGAAGTGAAAAACTGTCTAGCTGACAGGTGTTGAAGGCAATAAGAAGGTACTTGGTAGATTTGGATCTGGGATGGACCTTACACCTTTTTAACAATGCTTAATCTTTCTGTTTCTTCTGATTGCAGATTTTAAACAAATATGATTCTTGGATCTCATTCCTTAGCAGTGTGAGATACTGGATGGCTTTTAACATAGAGAGAGCTTGTCAATCCTATTTTGGCTGTGTGCAGTGCATCAGTGGACCCCTGGGAATGTACAGAAACTCTTTGCTTCATGAATTTGTAGAAGACTGGTACAATCAAGAATTTATGGGCAACCACTGTAGCTTTGGAGATGACAGACATCTGACTAATCGAGTGCTGAGCCTGGGGTATGCCACAAAATATACTGCCAGATCTAAGTGCCTTACAGAGACCCCTATAGAGTACCTGAGGTGGCTGAACCAGCAGACACGATGGAGCAAATCATACTTCCGGGAATGGCTATACAATGCCATGTGGTTCCATAAGCATCACTTGTGGATGACCTATGAAGCAGTTATCACTGGATTCTTCCCTTTCTTCCTCATTGCCACAGTCATCCAGCTATTCTACAGGGGGAAGATTTGGAATATTCTCCTTTTTCTCTTGACTGTCCAATTTGTGGGCCTCATCAAGGCTTCCTTTGCCAGCTGCCTACGAGGGAATATCGTCATGGTTTTCATGTCCTTATATTCAGTGTTGTACATGTCAAGTTTACTCCCAGCAAAGATTTTTGCCATTGCCACAATAAACAAAGCAGGGTGGGGCACATCTGGAAGGAAAACCATCGTCGTCAACTTCATAGGACTCATCCCAGTGTCCGTTTGGTTTACAATCCTTCTGGGGGGTGTGATCTTCACCATTTACAGGGAGTCTAAAAAGGAATTCAGTGATTCTAAACAGACAGTTCTCATCATTGGTTCATTAGTCTATGCATGCTATTGGGTTATGCTCTTGACTCTCTATGTGGTTCTCATCAGTAAGTGTGGCAGGCGGAAGAAGGAGCAACAGTATGACATGGTACTTGATGTATGAGTGTACTTTTCGTAAAGTTTGCAAACACACACACATACACACAACACTTGGATCATCTTCTTTAGGGACTGTAATGAACTGGGGGCATTGGATAATGTCACCAAGGGAAATTCTTCACTGCTGCTGGGACTTGAACATTCAATTTCTATGGGTTTATTTTGATTCTGCCAAAGTAAAATGATAGATAACACAAGGATAAACTCAGATTTAACCTGTTATTTCTATGAAAACGAGATGAATTCTTTGTTTATGCACTTTTATCCTTACTGTGCATATGCCTGACAGTGTTTTTGCCTCATATACCTCACTAGTCATGCTTATGTGGGTTCTCAAGCAAGAAAAGCATTGGAAATCTCAAGGAAAAGTTCTTTCAACTTTTACAACCTAATTTATGGACTGTTTTGATAGATTTTTTTAAAGAATTTTTAGAAAAGGTCTTCTGTTTTAGTCTGCCAACCACAATGCCAAAGGAAAATTGGCTGTATTTTTATACTGTTGTATTGTGTGTTTTTGTTTTGTATGATGACTTTTCCAACACAATTTTCGCATATCCTTTATTCTACTTTTCTGCCAAAACCCACCTGTACTTCCTTTTTAGACAGATTTCAAAAGAATTCATACTTAAAAACAAAAAAATACAAAAAATAAACCTGCCCAAAATGTGAAGCTTTGTTGGCTGATGCTGTTGATGACAGAAATAATAAAACATTTCTCTCTGCCTTTTAAATTGAATAGTTATTTCTATGAGAAGGCAATTTAGATTTCAGTCTTTTAACTTTGAACTTCCATTCCATTTCAGAAAAGGCTAATAAAATTGTCCAACTTTTATGGAGGAAAAATCATATTTTTGTATGCATCCAAAAATGTTATTTTAAATCAAGGCCAAAGGGGTAAATAAGTGCAATTTTGTCATAACTGAATTAAAGGGAACACTGGTTCTCAAAAGAAAATACTAGACACACATCACTGCGCAGAATGTGTGTATTTTTGTGGGTTTAAAAATTCACAGTAGATAAAGTTTAATATTCTTTGGACATACAGCCAATATCTACACAGACCAAGTAAAGTGAAGAGCTAAAGTAATTGTTTGGCTCATTTCTGATGTATCATACAGTTTTTCCAAAAAGATAATTGTTCAACTTCTACTTGACTTTGCCTGTGTAGACAGAGGGTAAAACCAGCCCCATGTGGTCAAAATCGAAAAGAGTTGGGCACAATGTAGTGGTATTGGAGCCTATCGATCAATATCCTGTTTAATTCAAATCAGAAGATTTCCCTCCAAAAGTATTTGATTATGAATTACACAGATTACCTCAACTTTCCCTCTCTTGACTTATGTTGACATAGCTACACAGTACAAGGGAAGGAGAAGGCTGGTACCTATCTCTTGAATCTGGGCATATAGAAAACCAAACAGGATATTCTGGGTACCCAACCCTAAAACACACACACACACACACACACACATACACACACACACACACACACACACACACACACACACACCTCCACTTTGGGGCCTCAGTTATCCAGACTGGTGGATGGCACTGCAAATCTTTTCCTATACTTTGTGCTGTGTAGAATTGGGCTAAAGGTATGTTTGGAACCCATAAAACAAGTAGGCACCCTTTGGATTGTGACATTAAAAAGCCCTGTGGTAAAGCAGAAGCCATTTGGTGTTCTAATGAATTAGCCATCTTTTCCACTTTCTTTTTATGCAGGCACCCACATGAAATTCTGCTGTAGAGAGAGCTGCACATGCTCACTACCTTTTGGTTTGTCTTAATTCAAGGTTCACAATTGTCTGAAAAACCGAATGTTCAGTGGTTGGTGAACTTGTGAAAAAACAACACAGCCATTCAAAAAAATGAGATTAAAACTTGATTTTACCTTTTTAACTATTTATGTTCTAAGTTAAGCTTTGATACCATTCAAATGTCAAATTCTCTCATTCTATAAAAGGTTGAATTAATTGCCTGTATTTATTTTAGCAATTATTCAATGTATTTCCAGTATAAGATGTATAGTAAAAATTGATTCTTTTTGTAAATAAAATATTTTTGATAAAACTCTTGCTATTTTCTTTTTTCTCCTTGGGTTTGATTTAAGAGCATGAGTTTATGGAAATGTTCACAGCTGCCCAGGGCAGCAAAGTTTATTGATGATTTATGTCATATTAAAGTAGAAATTCACACCTCTGTTAAATCTAGTTTTTGAGAAGATGTCAAAATTTAAATTAACCCTAAGTACTAGTAAGCTAGGTCATCTAGGTGGTTCAGTGGATGGAATTCCAGGCCTGGAATCAGGAAGACTCATAGTCCTGAGTTCAAATGTGACCTCAGATACCTACTAGTTGCATTAACACTGGGCAAATCACTTAACCCTGTTTGCCTCAGTTTCCTCACCTTTTTTTTTTTAAACAAATACTTTATTAACTTCTGTTTTACATCATTCATTTCCGCCAGATTTTGAGTTACAATCATTTTCCCCCCATTATTCCCCTACCCAACCTCCCAGAATAGCAGTCCCACAAGATATCACTTCCTCCAATCTGCTCTCTCCCATACCTTCTCCCATACCCCCATCGACTTTTCCATTAGAGGAAGGTGAATCTTGTGTCCCAATGCCTGCACATCTTATCTCCCAATTATAAGCAAAAGAGTATTAATAATAGTATTTATATATATTTGAAACATTTAATGTTACGACCTCGAATTTCAGATCCATTTCCTTCCTCCCTTGTCACCCATTCCTTCTTGGGATATAAGTAATTCAGTATATGTTGTACATGTCTAGCTATGCAAAACATTGTCATAGTAGATATATTGTACAAGGCTGCTTATAATTCCCTCCCACTCATCCCACCCCCCACCTGGTCCATTCCCTACATGATCCTGTCCCTCTTCTATAGTGGGTACTTCCAACCTCCTCTCACCCCAAGGATGCCCTCCCATCCATCATCTCTCCTCTCATCCCCCTTCCCCCTATCCTGCTGCAGGTTGAGATATCCCATTTAGTATGTATGTCATTTTCTCCCTGAACCAAATTCAATGTGAGTGTGGTTTTGCCTTTTTAGCCTTCCTTATTCTCCCCCTCCTTTGCAACCACTTCACCTTGCCTTCTACATGGGATAGTTTACCCTACCGTGTCTCTCCCCATCTCCTCTTGCCACTTTCCTCTCTCACCTCATAATTTCATCCCTTGAGTACTCTCCCTTCCCAACAAAATCAACCTATGCCCTCTATCCATATATAACTGTAATCATATACACACACATTCACATATGTATTCGTATGACCACACCCCTTCTTCCATTATTTTCATAGTGGGAAAGATATCATCAGTCACAGATATTGCTTTTCCATATAGAATGTAAATAGTTCAACTTTGATAAGTTCCTTTTGATTTCTTTTCCCTGATTACCTTCTCAGGCATCTCTTACTTCTTGCGTCTGGATGTCAAATTTTCTATTCAACTCTGGTTTTCCTCAAGAATGCTTGAAAGTCCTCTATTCCACTGAATGACCATATTTTCCCCTGAAACAAAATACTCAAGTTTTGCTGGGTAGGTGACCCTTGGGTTCATTCCCAGTTCTTTTGCCCTCTGGAATATCATATTCCATGCCCCCAGATCCCTCAGTGTAGAAGCTGCCCAGGTCCTGGGCTATTCTGATTGTGTTTCCACAATATTGAAATTGTTTCTTCCTGGCTGCTTGTAGTATTTTCTCACTGATCTGGGGATTCTGGAACCTGGCTATAATATTCCTGGGAGTTTTCTTTTTGGGATCTTTTTCAGGAGGTGATCAGTGGATTCTTTCAACCTCTATTTTGCCCTCTGGATCTAAAACATCAGGGCAATTTTCCTTGAGAATTTCTTGAAGAGTGATTTCTAGGTTCTTTCCTCCGATCCAGCACAAAGTAGTCAATAATTTTTAAATTGTCTCACTACGGATCTATTTTCCAGGTCAGTGGTTTTCCATGAAATATTTCACATTGCCCCTTCTAATCTTTCATTTGTTTGAATCTGTAACAGCATCTTGATTTCTCATAAAGTCACTAGCTTCCATTTGCTCCAGTCTAACTCTGAAGAAATGAATATCCTCAGTGAACTTTTGAGATTCTTTTTCCATCTGGCAAATTCGACTTTTTAAGGCATTCTTCTCCTCAGTGCCCTTTTGGGCCTCCTTTGCCATTTGAGCTAGTCTATTTTTAAGGTGTTGTTTTCCTCAGTCAGGCTGTTGACCCTCATTTCATACTTTTCCTGCATCCTTCTCATTTCTCTTTCTAATTTTTCCTCCACTTCTCTTATTTTATTTTTAAAGTCCTCTTTAAGGTCCTCTATGGCCTGCAACCCACTCATGTTTTCCCCTGGGGCTTTTGGAGCAGGACTTCTGACCTCACAGTCCTTTTCCTGCTCTATGCCCCCAAAAGAGGAGTCTAGGGTTGCATTTTTCTGTTTCCTTTGCCTTGGCATGTTGCCATAGTTCGCGCTTCTGACTTGGCATTGCCATGAAAGCAAGTTGAGATAGAGGAATTTTCGTCCCGAACGTGTGAGAGGCAACTTCCATTCTGGCAAGCTATAAAACCCACCCACAACTTCCACCCTGATCTGGTCAGATCCAGGAGGTTAAAGCATAAGAGCGATTACCCCCAAGATTTGATCGCTGGATCTCCCCGATTTGTAGGCTGGGAGCTGAGCTCCCTCCTTCCCCCAAAGCCTTGTCTCTATCAGCAGCTTCTAGCCCCCAGGGGAAGAGCTGAAGCATTCTAATACAGGTCCCAAAGTCCATAGGACACTAACCTCTTACTTTGTCCTAGGCAAGTCTATGTTGATAATTCTGGCGTCTCCACAGTTCCTGGTGTTCTGGGGTTCCTCCAGCCGGCTGCTGGCCCTGCTGCCCTGGGGCTAAAACCTCGGCTCACGTGGACCTGGGCTCGGCTCGGCTCCTGAGCTCTGCGCGCTGCCGGCTCCCAGACCACTGCGCTGGGCCTTCCTGCAGGGTGCTGGGCTGTCCTCAGCGGGAGGTTAGCTTCTCTGTGTCGTTCTGTGAGTGCTGGGGCTCCAGAAGATTTTCAGAGTCCTTTTTTACATAGTTTGTGGAGAATCTGGGGGCAGAGAGGCTTGGAAGAGCTGTTTCTACTCCGCCATCTTGGCTCCGCCCCCCAGTTTCCTCACCTTTTAAATGAGCTGGAGAAGGAAATGGCAAACCACTCCAGTATTTGTGCCAAGAAAGCTGTAATGGGGTCATGAAGAGTTGGATATGACTGAATAACAACAACAAAAAAGTATTAACCTGATTAATTTATTTCCATTTCTGTCTTCCCTTGCATCCCTTTTTCCCTCTATTCTCCTACTTTAAAGCTACTTGGAAAATATTTTTGTAGACAGATATCACTTTAGAAATGGTCCAAGGATCACAAGAACAATCAAAAGCTAGGCAATGCTGAGAGTCTTTCCAGCCTTGTTGGTCTGGATAGAGCTTGGGTCCCAGTAGCAACTAACATTTGGTGTCTTATATATTATCATATTTTAGTTTCATCACTGGCAATCACAAAAGAAATATTTTTAGCCTGTTTTACATGTTAAGGAAATTGAGGTTTGGAGAGGTTAAATGAATTTGTCCACCACCGTAAAAGATACTGTCATAGAGGATTTGAACCTTGGACTTCCTGACTCCAGGTTCATCACTATGCACTGTACTATTCTGCCTTTCTACTGAGATGTATGAGAATCAGCCATCAGTTATGGAATACTAATGATAATTGTTCTAGTTCTCATTTGTATAGTGCTGTATAATTTTTATATTTTATTACAACTGTGAGGTAAATAATATAATTATTCTTTGTTCTTATTTTATATGTAGGGTTTGTGGTGGTGTGTATTACCCATATAAGTTATGTATGTGCACATGGTTCTGTCTAGATGTCGTTTGCAGGGAAAAATGGATAGTAATCTTCAGAGTCATATCTCCTCACCCTCCCTTCATCCTTCTCCAAGGAAAACTGATTCTTGGCAGGCTGGTCATTATGTTCTTCTCAGTGAGAGGTGTATCTGGCTAGAATTATATATTTCCACTTCCCCCTTGATATTGTTAGTCTAGGTGAAATAAGTTTTAGATTTGAGCTGAGTTCCTCATCATTCTTCCTTAATAGAGGAGTTCCCCAAGCTATATACCCAAGGCTTGACTCCCTTCCCAACAGTCAGTTCCACAATGATCATACATAGCAAACAAACTCATTTATCCAAGTCAATAGCAAACCAGACATCTGAGGCAGCATACATATAAGAATATATATTAGAAGATGCACAGAACAAATGAGCTCTAACATCGTAAGTGAGAAATCTCAGCTCAACCAAGGCAGAATCCTAGATTGCACCCAAGGGTAAATTTTCTCGTCTCTTGTGTGGTAAACTGAGGCTAGAGACATGATGAAGGCACTGCTTCTTCTGACAGCTTCTGCTAAGAGTTTTTTTTTTCCCTTCATGGATCTGAAGAGAGTCTTGTTCCATATGTCTTCTCTCTGGAAGTCAGGATACAATTGCCTCTTTTCTCCCAGGTTCTCACCAACTCCTACCCTTGCTCAGGCATGGATAGATCATTGAATTATCAGTCTCCATCAATAAGGAGAGTCCCATGAAAATGGGCTTAGAGGTTCAGATTTCAAATAGATGAGGGAACAGGATAAAAGAGATTAAGAGCCTTAACTAAACAACTAGTATAGGCAACAGAATCTTAAACATGAATCTTCTGGCTTTTGAGGTATGTGTTTTCATTGTACTCCATTGCTAAATATCTAATATGATACCATTACCATTCCTGAACCTTAGTGTCTTTCTCTCTGGGATTACCTTCCATTTACACTGCATAGATCATATCTATCTATCTATCTATCTATCTATCTATCTATCTATTTATATGGATATGGACATGTGTGTATATATGTATACATACACACACACATATATATTTGCATGCTGTCTTCACAGGTAGAAAGTGAGCTCCTTGAGGGCAGAAACCATGCTTTTCTCATTCTTTGTATTCCTATAGTTCAGCATAGTGCCTAGCACTTAAGCTTTTACTAAATACTTATTAAGCATTTGTTTTTGTTTTTGGTTTTTTGTTTTTGTTTATATCTTTTCAGATTGAAGGATGACAATTCCTGATTTTTTGGATTAATTTGTTGTACAGTAAAAACATTTTTCTATACCTTCAGTTTTATTTTACACATATTTGTTTTTTAAATGTATTTTTGCAAAATAAACCAGATTGTATATTTTTATTGTGTTACTTAATCTATTCACATTTGAATTGGGTTTATATTTTCCTACATTTGTGTCCATTTTTTTCAAATTATATATTTTTCCCTCTTCTGACATAAACACAGTTTACAGTTACTTTAGCTTATGCCTTTTTCAGCATGGTCCTTCGCTTCTTCTTGTTCCAATTAAAAAAAAATATTCTTTTAAATTTATTTACCTTTGGGATGGCTTTCATTTTCTTTCCTGTTTTTATCTGGATATTTAATTTTTGTCTCCTTTTTTCATCTCAGTCTAGTAGAATTCCCCCTTTAGCCCTCTATTTCAATTAGTCCTAATCATTGATTTGTTTGTTTGTTTTTTAATTTTTGTGTCTTTTTCCAAATAGTTTCTCTCACTCTCTTCATTATCCATTCTCTTCTTGCCTGCTTTAGACTCCCATTCTCTGGTTCGTGACCCCTACATTTACGTAGTCTCTGCCTATTCTCTGTAATCCTTTTGGATTGTATGGGTTCAAGGACTGTGAAGGCTTACTGAGCCCTTTTCAGAGCTGCTAATCTACCTTTACTGTCTACATGGTATTCAACTCTAACCTGTGGTTCCAAGAAGCTGCAGTATGGGCAGCAGTCACATGCTGATAAACCATCTCAGTAGACAGGCTAACTCATGTTGAGGGTAACTGATAGGCCTCAATTTCAATGAAGCCTATGGAGACTTCCCCTAGTGGAAACAGTGGATGAGAACAATGTATTCCAACAGGCCATGAAGGTGGCTGAAGCTTAGAGCTTGTCCAGACATTGAAGATTACAAGGTCATCCACTGCATCCCAAGTCATTACTAGTCATTTTGATTTATTTTCTTGCCACTGGACCTCAATGAATCTGGAAGAGAAAGTGATGCTGATGACTTTGTGCCTCACTTCAATACAATTCACCCACAAGTCAAGACTTCACTCTGTGATGTCATTGGTCCTCTTCCAAAGAAAAGGACAAACAACAATCCTCATGGAATCAGAACTTTCAAGTTACCCATTCTGGGCTCTCGTTTTTAGGCTATTTCTGCCACTGCCTTGCAAAGCTCGCCCTGCATATTCGTTTTTCTACTGTCTCATTCCCACAACAATACCAATTCATGCAGGTAACAGATAACATTGCCAGATGATAGGTCATATCCCCCCAAAACTTGTTCCTGATTATACAACCTAATATCTCAATATCTAATATCCTCCTTCTGATTTCCTTCTTTTCTTCATTTGCCTCCAAATTCTCCTCTCTAGGTCCAAGTCCTCCCTTTTGTTATGGAGGTGATCTGTGAATTCTGTCAATTGGCAGTTTATTTTCTATGTTCAAAAGTGCTGGGAAGTTCTTTTCCATTATTTCCTTCATTATGGTGTTAAGGTTTTTTTGTCTCTCATGTTTTTTGGGAGATTGATGATCCTTACGATGTCCTTACACATTTTATTCTTTGTGATTCATATGTTTTGTTTGCATAGTGAGTGCATTTTCTTTTTTTTTTAAGAAATTGGGGTTAAGTAACTTGCTCAAGGTTACATGGCTAGTCATTATTTATGTGTGGGTGCTCATTTTCTGAGGCCGGATCTGATCTCGGGTCATCCCAACTCCAAGGCTGGCGCTCTTACTCACTGCGCCACCTAGCCGCCCCTTTAGGGCAATTGGGGTTAAGTAACTTGCCCAAGGTTACACGGCTAGGTTTTTGTTTGTGTGGATTAAGTGTCGGAGGCCGGCTCCGAACTCAGGTCCTTCTGATTCCAGGGCTGGTGCTCTATTCACTGCGCCACCTAGCCGCCCCCGTGCATTTACTTTTGATATTATATTATTATTATTATTAATTATTTTTATTTATTTTATTTATTATTATTAATTAATATTATATTATTATTATATATTCTTATATTTTGCTTCTATTCTTCTGCATAGTCCTTTTACCCATTTATTTACATTCCTAATCTGCTATTCTCTTTTTCCTTTCTTTTTTATGACATGCCATCACAGATTCAAGTTTTTTTTTTATTTTATCCATTATTTTTGGCCATAAATTTTGTTCTAATAATTCTCATTGCTTTTTCAAACCACATGGTTCCATGTTCTCCTCAATTGCCACAGGGTCTTCTGTCTCATCAGATATAGGATCATTTTGTTTTATAGTACTTATTCATGGATACTTGAATATGTTTACTAGATCTGGAGGCCACATTTTCTTCTGCTGTTAGTGTTTTCCCCATTGATTTATTTGCTTATGTTTCTTTGAATTTTCTGCCTTTGAAATCTTTGGTAATTTTAGTCTTCCCTCCAACTTTATTTTCTCCTATTGCTTAGTTTCTGACTCCCTCTCTTCTGACGGATCTTAAAGTATCTCGGTCTCCTCCAATGCTGGGCAATTCATGATTCACTTGCCTAGGTCTTTGTCCTAAGTGACACAGCTGGAGGCTGAGTCTTTCCATGAGGTTTAGTAAGTATAACACAGCAGCCTCCATACAATAAAATCTTGTTGTAGTATGTTATTTTGCTCTCTTTCCCTCCTCACTTCTCTGGCCCAGCAATGCCAGTTCAGAGTCCTACCATGTTGCTGCTATGGGATTTATTTCTTAGTTATCTCTGAGGCTCTGGGAAGAGGAGAGGGTGCAGTTGAATTCTATTTCAAGCCCAGACACTTTTCTTTCCCCTTTGGCTGTGTTTTTCTGCTCCCCTGAGGCCACTGCTGTGCTTTCCGTCAGAGCCCTGGCAAGCTTCTGGCATCTAGAGTGATGCCAGGGTTTGGACTGTCTGTTGTAGCTCAAGCAAATATCCACAGCCTAGAGTAGGGATGGTACTGGAAAAAAAGAAGGGACTAGGTTGCAGTGTTGTGTTTTGTTGCAAGTCCACGTGTCAGGACCTTGGGTTGGCTCTCTGGTTCTGTGTCTCTGTGTGTCTCTCTCTCCAGTTCCTAACTGACAATTGTCTGTTTGAAATCTCAACTTGGATATGACATATACATTTCTTTGTTGTATTGTTGTCTAGTTTTTTGTTTTTAATTGTGCCCAACTCTTTGTGATACTTTTTGGGATATTTGTTGCAAAGATACTAGATTGGTTTGCCATTTCCTTCTCCAGCCCATTTTACAGATGAAGAAACTATGATCTGGGTAAGTCACTCTGTCTCTCTGAACCCTGGTATCCTCATCTGTAAAATGAAGGGATTGAATTAGATAGCTTCTAAGGTACCCTACAGGCAGCTAGGTGGTGCCAGAGTAGACAAAGCACTGGGTCTGGAGTCAAGAAGACATGAGGTCAACTCTAGTCTTAGACACTGTGTGACCCTGGACAAGTAACTTAACTTCTGTTTATCTCAGCTTTTTCATGTAAAAAATGGAAATAGCAATGCCACCTGCCTCCTACCATTGCTGTGAGACAATAATTGTAAAACACTTAGACATCTAGCACATGGTTAGCACCATATAAATGTTATCTATTATTATTATCATTATAAAATTTTCTAGCAACAAGGAGTACTCTTGGAATGAAACCTATGGGCTGTACTCTATAGACATAATATGAGTAACAATAATATATCCTATATTAATAATATTAAAATGTGAAAATAGCCTATTATTTTAACTTAGGGGGTATGTCTCAAACATGGGTTTCATAAGCTCTTTGGAACTATCTCTCTAGAACACCCAATGAATTCATATCACAAGAAGCTTCCAACTGCAAAAAGTTTTCAAAGGCATTTGGCCTTCAGGCAGTGGCTGAACAATAAGTTGCTTGGCATCCTTGTGGTTCCTTTCCTGACATGTATGAGTTGGATTAAATGACAGTTAAGGTCCCTTCCAATTCTCAGTTTCCCTTATTCTATGAAATCTCAAGAAGGGCGAGATACTGATTTAGAGAATCAAGTGAGAAAGAAGGGAAGAAAATGACAGCTATGTAATGATCTCTGGCATCCCAACTAGAATTTGATCATGATGGTAACAATTATGGCAGGCAATGGCATTCAGTATTCCAGTGATCAGATAGATTAATGCCTTCAAGCCTCCCCTTGAAAATGGGGATGGGACCTGTTTCTGTGACAATCTGATTTGTGTGAAAAAATCCAGTGTTCCCCAGGCTAGATCAAATTATCCTACTATTTTATATGATGTATTCCCTCCCATTGTGTTGGGGAAGACATAGTAGTTATTCAGAAGGTAAGGTGCTAGGAAATAGAGACAGTAGTTACTTGGGAATT
Source organism: Gymnobelideus leadbeateri (assembly GCA_011680675.1). Lineage (NCBI taxonomy): Eukaryota > Metazoa > Chordata > Mammalia > Diprotodontia > Petauridae > Gymnobelideus > Gymnobelideus leadbeateri. The sequence continues at coordinate 192,839 of WOXC01010279.1, forward strand.
GATGCCAAAAACAGTTATAATGTTGCTTCCTATTACTGACTTGTAATTCAGTCCATGAAACGCCTTTGCTTTGAATTCTTGGCTATACCTCTTGATATGATTTAAAAAAAATAGTATTAGAAGGATCATGAACACAGGTTTGAATAGATAATTATCCCAACAATACCATGCACTTTGATCAAACCGAATGAGGGTCAGATTGAGTAATCACCAGAAATTACCCTTATGTTAATGTGGCATTTTATATTTTACATTGCCCTTTCATAGCCAATATCTCCTTTGATTCTTATAACATCCATATGTTCAAAGTAATAGAAGGATTATATCTTCCCTTTAAGTATGGAGAAACTAAGATTCACTCAGAGAGGTGACATGATTTATACAAGGTCACAGAGCTATCAAGCGTCAATGTTGGGATTTGAACATGGGTTTCCTGACCCCAAGTCCATTGATTTTTATGCCATAATGTAGGAATTACTTATAAATCATGATGTCAGACAAGCTTGATTCTTTTTAAAAGGATAGAACTGGCCTTTGATTTCACAACTAAGCTAATTTATCACTCGAATAATCACCTATAGGTGATTGAAGTCTTCTAGTTAGGATTTTTCACCCATTTGGTCATGGATCTTGGCTGCAGAGCTAGGTAACTTTGATGGCTTCTAAGTGGGCTCATTTTTCCTATTTGCCACCAAGAATATCTTCAAAGTCTAGCTTTTTAAAGCCTAACTCCTCTGGCAAATAAAAAAGGAATTATATCCTGAAATGCCTAGAGAATTTGTAGTTTGTGGGTTTAATTTGTCTTTGGGAACAGTTTTAGTGACTTTTTTAATGCTGGGGGAAAAGAGCAAAAGAGAATGATTGCTTCAGAAAGGGTTAGGGGGAGACCTATTTCACTAATTTGACCTAGACTGAACTCATTGTTTATTTGGTCAAAATATTTGTCACTCAACCTTAGTCAAAATATAATATAAATGTCCCAGGTTTTTTCATAAAGCTGAAAGAGTAGGTGAGTGACCTGTCAGATCAAGATGAGCTGTCTGTCCAGACAGAAAATTGTCTGTTCTTTTAGGACATAAGATAGATGTAACAGGCCCTGAGATGGGAGGCTTGAGGAAGAAACATAGTAGCATGATAGCAGTCAGAGGCTGCTAGGGTTGGACAAGATTCTAGAGAAAATCATACAGACCAAGTGTTCTTAACCTGGAATTGATAAACTTAAAAAATTATTATAGCTGTCTTTTAATATAATCTGCTTCTCTGTAATATAATATATTTATTTTATGTATTAAAATTATTTTGGGGGCGGCTAGGTGGCGCAGTGAATAGAGCGCCGGCCCTGGAATCAGAAGGACCTGAGTTCGGAGCCGGCCTCCGACACCTAATCCGCACAAACAAAAACCTAGCCGTGTAACCTTGGCAAACAACCCCAACCCAAACCACCAAAAACCCCCCAAACCCAACAACCCCCAAAAACACCCACAAAAAAAACACCAACCAGCAAGTTACTTAACCCCAATTGCTTTAAAAAAAAAAAAATTTTGAAAAGAGGTTCAAAGCTTCACCACACTGTCAAAGGAGTCTATGACACAAAAAGGCTGATAACCCCGTGATATGATCTAAACCACTTATTTAATTGATGGGAAAGCTGAGTATGTAGAGGTATCATGGAATTAAAAATAATTTTGTGTTTTTCCAGTTTGACAGATAAGGCTCACAGCTTTGAGAGGTAAAATGATTGCTTTGGGACTTGGCTTTAGAAAACCATAACAAAGTGCTCAGGTTTTGTGAATGCTATAATATATCAGTTAAAAAGGGAAACACAACCTTCCCGTGTGGTGTCAGTCAGATTCAGGATGCCTGCTGGGGTCCAGACTTTCCTAAGTACCAAAGTTGGCTTATCTTGTGGTTGCTGAAGTAAGAGGAAAAGAGCAGGTCATTGCAAAGAGCATTTCAGGATCAGCTAAGGGCCACTAAGTTTAAAGCACTTCTATAGTTGGGTAGCACCTTCCTGGGTACGAGAAAACAGAACCCTTGGCGCTTACTAAAGAAAATGGGGAAATTTGTGGTGAGAAACCTGCAGTTTCTTCAAGGCTAATAAAAGAAAGTTTTGAAAATGGAAATACTTAAAGCTGGCTTATGTAGCGGTGAAATGTCACAGAATTAATAATATGTCTTTCTAGGATCATAGATTTAGAGTTAGAAGATAATTTAGAGGCCATCTAGTCCAATCAATTCATCTTATAGGTGGAAAGATTGAGTCCCAGAGAGAAGAAGGGACTTGCTAAGGTCAAATATGTAGCAAATAGCAGAGATTTCATCTATTTTTTTTTTTTGCTTTATGGGGGGGGGGGTAACGTAGGGCAATTGGGGTTAAATGACTTGCCCAAAGTCACACAGCTAGTTTTTTGTATTAAGTGTCTGAGGTCAGATTTGAACTCAGGTCCTCCTGATTCCAGGGCTGATGCTCTATTCACTGTACCACCTAGCCACTCCAAGAGATGTCATCTAAACTTAGAATTCTTTTTCAGTTTTTATCTGGAAACTATAATAGTCCAGTGGTTTGAGGGTTCTTTGCAAAAGTGTGAAGAACTCAGACTGATAAATCTCAAATAGCTCTACTCTGAAACTCATGCATCTACCCTAAATATTAAATAGAAAACTGCAGTCAGCTCCAAGTTAAGACCATAATCTGGTCTATATTTAAAGCTTTTAGGACATTCGTTTTGCCTAGTTTATGATTTCTGAGAAAGGAGGACTGAAAAATAGTGAAGATTAATGGCTTAATGGCTAGACTCAGAACATGAAGTGATATCAATGGGACTATTCAACATTTGTATTAAAGTTTTAGATGAATGCAATAGAAAGAATGACATGTTTATCCAATTTGAAAATGTCAGGAAGTTGGTAGGGCCAGTTCACAATTTAAATGGCAGAATTGGGTTCCAAAAAGAGATTTCAACAGGCTAGTGGGATAAAAGAGAAGTCCTACATTTGGGTTAAAAAAAAAAAAAACCAAAGTCAATGGAACTATAGCAAAGTCTCAGAAGAAAACATTGAATACCATGTCATACTTATAGAATTTTAATATGACAGGAAGCTGGTAGGATTAGCTAACAGTTTATATGGCAGAATTGGCATCCAAAGAGATCTCAATAGGCCAGAAGGATGAATGTCAAAGCCTTATGCTTGGGTTCAAAAAGTCAACTGTGAAAGATGTGGGAGGCCTGGCTAGAAAATCATTTATATAAAAATGGTATGGCTTTTTTAGGACTGAGAGCTTAATATTATTCATGTGACATAGTTGACAAAAGACTTGAACTTTAAGCTTATTTGTGACAGCTGTATGAAGGATGATTGGAGAGAGGAGATAATGAAGGAGGGAGACCAATCAGAAGACTTCTGAAAGGTGAGGGGCAATGACAGGCTGAACTGGGGGTATGGTGGGAGAGAGCTGTCTGTGAGGAAGGAAGGAGAGATTTAGGCAAGACAAAGAAGATGATTTGGTAAGGCATTTGACTGGCTATGAGAAATGAGGGATAATAACAATTCAGCCTCTGTGTTCAGAAGAATGGTGATGTCTTCAACAGAAAGAGGGAAATTTGAAGGAGGATTAACTTTAGGAGAAAAGATATTAAAGTCTGTGTTTTGACATATTGAGTTTGAGATACTTATTAGAAGGGAGGAAAAAATCTTTAAAGAGGAACCTGATAACTTTCTTTTGAGTATTTGAAGAACATTCATGTTAAAGAGGGATTAGACAAATGTTTTGCTTAGGCCCAAAAGCAAAGCCAGGAATATTAGATAATAGTCAATAAACATTTATTTAGGCACCTACAGTATGCTAAAGGATAAGGATATAAATGAGAAAAAGACAGTCCCTGTCCTCAAGGAGCTTACAATCTAATGGGGGAAAAAGATACACAAAAAAGAAAACTGAAAAGTGGAAGGGAGGGGTGGCTGCCACAGGGTACTTGTGGAAGCATGAATTTTATGAGGTTAAAATAAAACAAAGCAGCTGATAGAAAATGAAGAGTTTATTTGGAAAGTTTGGAGCCTTATATAAAGGAAAACTTTGGGAGGAGATGTCACATGTCAAAGGTGTTTCAACAAGGATTAGAACTGGCTTACTTATTTCCATGTGAAAAAATAAATAAATAAAAGGCTATGAAGAAGCCTCCTGCACATTGTATAGGACCATTGGGGGTGGGGACCATTGATACACTGTAGAATTAAGTGCATTAATGGAGAGTCACAGAAGCCAAGGTAATTTAATCTTTGATTTTTATCATTAATTAAGTTTCTGTATTCATTTTATCAATAAAACATGTGAAACAATTAAATTAAATTAAATAGCAAGATAAAAATTTTTTAAAAATTCAATGTGAGAATTTAAACCTTGGAAATAAAAAAATGCTTCTAGTCAAGGCTCAATTCACTGTTTGGTAGATTACCAAGACTTAAGAAAGTGGTGGAGAAAATATAATAATGTATATTAAATGTAAAACTGTGCTGTATGTACATTTTCCCCCAAGAGAGCATATTGTTAAATATTTAACAACAAACTGCTAAAGAAAACACAATTCTCCTGCTTTGTAATGTGAAAGAACATCAAATTTGAAGTCACCAGGTCTTGGTTCAAACCTTGGCTGCAGAGCCATTTACTACTTTTGTGACCTTGTACAGGAGACTTCAGATATGAACCCCAGGATCTAAGTCTGTAAAAGAAAGAGGTTGGTCTAGGTGACCCCTAGGATTCCTTCCAGTTCAGTAGCTCTGATCCTACTTTCCATTTTTCTGAGGCCTGGTTCAGTTTATCAATATGAACATCCTGGCCTCAGATGGAAAATGATTTGAGTGCAGAACACAGTCATTTCTTTCTAAAGGAACTACTGATTAAGTAGTGCAGCAAGAAAGCATCCAGAACTCTAGGAAAGATTGTAAAACTCCTGGAACAGAATCCTTGGCCTGTAAGTTGTTGAGGTATCTACTCTTTGTGTCTTCCAGTACAAAAAGGATTAGACAGCTTTGACTCATCCTGGATCTACAGCTTCCTTATTCCTCATTCATTCTAAACAGCAGAAACACACACACACACACACACATACACACACACACACACACACACACACTTCTACTAGGTGATACAGGTCGTGGGGTCAAGTCTAAGGGCTGCCAGTTTTCAGCCATGCAATCTTGGACAAAAAATTTCATTTTTCTCAGCCTCAATTCCTTAATCTGTAAAACAAAAAGGCTGTACTAGTGGCCTATAGGATCTCTGACGTTCTATTTTCTATGATTTTCTTCTCAGTTTAGTAATTAGTCCCCAAAAGACATTTTCTAAAGCACAATTTAAAAAATGACTCCAAAACACTGCAATAGGAAACACGTGGAGACTACCATGTAAATTCTCATTTCCCTTTATCTTCAATCTCTCTACTCTCTCAAGGTATTTGTGCAGAGTGGAACAGAGGATAGAGTACTGGGCCTGGAGTTAGGATGACCTGAATTCAGATTTGACCTCAGACTCACACTAGTTGTAAAACCTGAGAAAGTCACTTAAGCTCTGTTTGCCTAAGTTTCCTCAACTGTACAATGAGGATGCCAATAGCACTTACCTCCCACAGTTGTTCTCAGGATCAAATGAAATAGTAACTGTAAAACATTTAGCACAGTGCCTGGAATATAGAAGGTACTTAAGTTCTTCTCGCCTTCCTTCCCTCCTTCCCTTCCTTCCTCTCTCCCTCCCTCCCTTCCTACTTTCCTTCCTTCCTTCCTTCCTTCCTTCCTTCCTTCCTTCCTTCCTTCCTTCCTTCCTTCCTTCCTCCCAAAAGTATACTAGAGTTAGAGTTGGGGAACCTGGATTCAGATCCTGGCTTGTGTCCCCCTCCTCATCCCCCCACCTCTGCCCCCCACCTCAGATAGGTAATTTCTAAGATCCTAAATCTATGATTGTGATTGAAAGTCTTTTAGGACCAGTACTGTGGTTCAGATTGTTTAGGGCTGGCTGAACCAATAGTGCGTGCTAGGCAGATACATGTTGTTTGGCACTTTTGATAAAAGTATTATCATCATCATCATTACTGTAGTAATGTGTACAATAATCCCAAGAATTTGGAGAATTGCATTCCAGTCATAATACAGACAGCTTTTGGATTTGTACCATTGCAGAACTGGGCCTGCAACCTTTGGCTCCTGTCTGTTGCTTCACAATCATCAGGGGTCCAATTCACATTCCATTTATCTGCCTATGAATGATTTGCAGGGCCAAAATGAAGGTCCAAGAGAGTAAAACAAGGAAGATCATAGGATTTAGAGTTGGAAAGGACTACAACAATGATTTTGTTCAATCTCTGATTTAAAAAAAAAGTTAGCGGTAGAAGCAGAGGTAAGCTGAAGCCAGCTTGAAATGCCTCTCGAGAGTCAATTGTTCAATTATCAGTGTAGCCTTTAAACCCCAGCAAATGTTACAAATCAGGATTCTAAAAGAACTGTCCGGACTTCAGAAAGCAATGGAAAAATATTTTTAATGTAGATAAAATTTGCAAACCTTAAATTTTGTATAATGCTATTATTATTATTTCCATTATGACTAGTCCTAATAATAATAATCCCACCTTTGTCACAAACAACCTATGTGCCTGTGGCCATGTCACTTGCCCTCTTTGTGCCTCAGTTTCCTTAACTTAAAGGTATTGGGCTAGATTTCTTTCAGGATTCCTTTGATCTCCAAATCTGTGATTCTGTAATCTGGTATAATAAGATTTAAGTAGGTCACTATCATGTCACTAGGAAGAGGAAAGATCTCACTATTATTTATTTATACCAGTTTGATAAAAATCCATATTAAGAGACCTCAGTAGAGAGTAATCAACCATTTATACTGTGTCTTCTCCTCCTGTCCATTACTGGATAGCTTCTTATCTGACAGCATCTGCAGCTCCATTATCATCATTCCTTGGAGAACAAGAAGTTATTTCTTCTAGCTTTCTCCTTTATAGAAGAAGCCCCATTGCTTAGCTCCAAATATTCAGTGGTCCTTCTTCCTTTCCTTCTCTATGTCACATCTTTTGTCCATTCAAACTCTGAGATAGATTAGCATATAGGACAGATATTCAGTTTCAAGTATCAGTCAGTAAGAATTTATTACACACTTACTATATTCCAAGAATTATCCTAAACACACAGAAGCAGACAGTTCCTGCCATCAAGGAGCTTACATACTAATGAGGGAAGACATCACATAAAAGGAAGCTCGAGGGCATGGGGGCATGGAAGAGAAAATCCGGAGGGGTAACTGGAGAGGAATAAGACACTACTGACCTGGCTGTCCTGTTTAAAGAAAGGTTCTGCAAGAAACCTTCCAACCAGAGGGAGAGGATGCAAGGGCAGAAAGTACTTCCCACGGATGAATTCCAGGGATGGAATGAGCCTCCAAAGATAAAGAGGTTTCTAGGGCATGGGAAAGAAAAGGATAAGGATTGGGAATTGACCTAGTAATTGAGGGATGCATAGCAAATTTAGAGAGAATATTTTCAGTAGAGTGGTGTTTTGGGAAGCCATATTGCAAAGGGGAAAGGAAATGAAGATTGACAGGAGCTACAGGGTTGAAGTACTGCTAAGAGACTAGGCAATATATGGGAGGAGGGATATAGGACGATAGTCTGTGTATTAGGACATACATACCTCATACATGGCCATTTAGTTAAAGACCTTAAAGACCTCTTAGAGAGGAGGGCAAGGAGGAGGATGTTCCCTCCAGACTCTACCCATTCCACTCTCAGACTTTGCAAAGTTTTGGACAATAATGCCTTATGTCAAGTCTAAATCTGTTTTTTGGCAACAAACATGTTACAATTTCTTGTCATTGAGGCCAGGCAGAATACATTTGATCTTTCTTCCAAATGACATCCCTTTTTAATACTTTTTCCATTTCTTTAATATTCCAGTAGTCTTTCAAACCACAAAACATCCCAAGATGACTTGTGACCTCATACTAATGTCATGTGAAGAAAAAAAGAATGAGGTTTGACAGACTAAGGATTCCCAGACCCCCAGAGACTGGTGCCTGTTTTTCCTTTGGAGAGAAAGAAGGAAGATATGCCCTGTAAGTTCAGAAATGGAATAATATTTGATTTAAAAGATCAAATGAGATCACTTATTACAAAGTGCTTTGTAAATTTCAAAATGCTATTACTGTCACCGTTGTTGTTAATACACTGTGAAACATCTTTGTGGCCTACACTAATTCTTGCCATTTAAGCAAAACACTGGATCTGGAGTTAGTAAACATAGGTTCGGATCCCAACTTTGACCTTATTACCTATTTGACCTTGTTCAGGTTCCTTTATCTCTCCAGGAATCAATTTTTATACTTATAAAATTAGGGAGCTGTGATGGATAACCTCTAAGATTCTTTCCAAATACTTTGCAAACATTAAAGTATTATATAAATGTCTCCTCCACCCTCCTTCTCCATCATAATCATGACTATCATCATCAATATCATTATCATCACCAGAAACAACATAGCATAATAGAGGGCCAGCCTTTGAGTCAGGATGACCTGAGGCTAAGTCCTGTCATACATTTAGTCAAGTGATCCTGGACAAATAATTTAACTTTTCAATGTCTCAGTTCCCTCCCTTAATATGGGAAGTTACACAACTCTTGTTAAGCATCATTGGTGGAAAGAATTCCCTTGCCTGATGCCACTACACCAATGCTTCTACATGTGTTCCTTATATTAATGAAATTATAGGTCTGGAAGATATATACATGCATATACCCATAAACCAACCAGTGTATACATAAACATCCTATCTTATCAATAAGGGGAGTCAGTGAAGAAATCATTTGTATGAGGACCTGGGGTAGGAAAAGTGGGGAGAAGAGGAAGGAATTTAAAGGTACAGAGAAGAGGAAAGAAGAAAATGCAAAAGGAAAAATAGATTCTCTGCATGAATCATTTAACCTTTCTCAATCTAAGTTTTCCTCATCTATAAGAATAATAACTACTTCATGGGGTTGTATTAAATGAGATGTAAGATGTTTGGTGAGGGGAGGAGATCTGGTCAATGGAGGAGGCAGTCCTTGCAACAGGTTCTGATAAGCTGCTAATATTCCCTGCTTTGTTTAAGTACTTAGACCATCCATAAATGTTATTTTACTACTTGAAACTGAAACAGTTAGGGAGGCATGGTCAGCTTACTTCCGGCTTTGAATAACCAAAGGCATAGTAGTATGTGACAACAAAAATGTTGACCTTTTTTTCTTCTTTCCTTCTAAATGGTGAATGAGGCAAAACTGCTATAAACTTCTACGTGGAGGAAAAGAGTCATTTCACTATCTCCTGCGCAGGTGACATGTCTCCATGAGCACACGGTGCCTCAGATTTATTTGTGTTTACTCTTTCCTGATCTCAAAAATGATTAAGTATTCTAGAAAGGGGCTACCAACGTGACTGGGAGATGTATCTGAACTGAGATGAAAAGACAGTTCCCTGAAGATGGTGGCAGGTTTAGGATTTGTAACTAGCGAACTACAAATATATAAAGAGAACCCCATGAAGCTGAGGAAGGAGATTTCAAGGACCCAAAGCTGTGAAGTATTTATTGGCCACATGTGTTTTCTATGCATGAGTCTTTACTATTATACTATATATTTAAGACCATTCTTTTCATTGACCTCATTTGCTCAAAAGTAATATGTCCCACATTGAGAGAAAAATTTTTTGTACAAATACACTGCTATATCTTCTCAATAAATTCCTTTTCCAAATGGAAGCACAGGGACTTGTGAGTGGTACTACTAAAAATACCAGTCCCTCAGGGTTATTGCTAGAACCATGAGACCATGAGGAGGATAATAATATTGAGCCACTTTCTCAGAATCCACATTGCCATTGCTAGTGGGAGTTGAGAGATTAAGCTAAGAGTGGGTACTACCTATGTAAAAGTATTTTTTTAGCCTCAAAGCATTATATAAACATTGACTATTTAAAAGCCCATAGAACTGGAAGAAGATGAAGGACAGACATGAGAGGGGAAGATAAGGTTCATATGAAGTCTTAGGGGAAAAAGGAAAGAAATAAAAAAGAGAGATCTCTGTAGTAGGGAGTAAGGAGAGTACCACAGGACACCAATCTAATATGCCATTGATTATAATAACATGTCTAGATAGTTAGATATGGCACTTTGTAATTGTGTGTAGATAACTGATAATGCAACAATAAATGACACTTATATAGATATAGCGCTTTAAGATATTCAAAGCACTTTAAAATATTATTTCATTCAATCCTCAAAATAACCTTCTAAGATTCATGTTATGGATACTACTTGCCCAAGTTCAAATACCTAGCAGGGAACTGAAGCAGTATGGATGCATTTGTGTGTATATATGTATGTGTGTATATATACATATATATGTGTGTTTGTATATGAATATGTGTGTATTGTATAGATACAGTATATATACTGTGTATATGTACAGTACATATAGTATATATGATATATGCTTTATATATGTACAGTACTTATTTATGTGTATGAATATAAAACTTATGGAATAAAACAAGCATTTCCACAACATAGTATAATAACAAAAATGATTGTACATGAAATGACAAATCTATTGTGAACAACTTGCTATTCCTTTTAAACAGATAATAAAGTTATGATGTAAATTTCTTTTTTCCTCTTTTTTCCCTCACCACCATAGAGATGGCTACCATTAGACATGAATATGGTTTATAAATCATTCTATATGTACTTCTATTTATTGATTCTTTCTTTGAATGCAGATAGAATTTTTACCACACAACATCTCTTGATAGAAGGTAAACATATAAACTATTTTCCTGACTTAACAGATGAGAAAACTGAGATTGAGAAAAATTAAGTGACAAGGTCAGGCTGAAAATAAGTGGCAGGAATGCAGTGGTATGCTGGTGATTGCTTAACAACTAGTTCTCTAAAACACAGACCACATCTTTAAGTTTAATCTGGATTACTGATATTTGCTCCATCACTTTCTTAAGTCTAGAAATCAATAAAATAAGAAAGCAAGTCGTGATTAGTAGCCTCAACTAATTTCTGTACTGTAAATGGTCCTACTGAAAATTTAACAAGTGGTTCTAATTACGAACCGATCCCAACATATGCCTTCAGAAATGGACTTGATTCCAGGGCTTCTGATTCTAAATTCCATCATAACGCATTTCACAGTGCTTGCAGTGCCACATGTTGCCTTGGTTTCAGATAGCTGATCAATCCTGTGCCCTCTGACTCACTCTGTGGCTAAAAAAATTATTAATCTTGTCTTTCTTAAATGTGAGAAATTCTCAAAACCCAGCATAAGCTGTATTACAGTGGCATATTCCAGAATAGTTGGGGACACAAAGACATGAAGTCTTTCTCTTTGGCAACCAAGGAAAATTTCCAATGTGTAATGTGTTCAAAATTGAGTTGATTTTCTTTCTGGTACACTACAAGGCCAGTATATGGTGACTAAAACATGAATGGAATCTGAGACTGCATTGATAAGCCTTAGTAGGCAGGATTTGGGAGCTCACAGCCCCACTGTCTCTTGCTCTAGTCAAAACACATCTGGAGGTGTTATTCAGTTCTGGGCACCACATTTTTGAAAGGACATTGGTGTTCTGGAAACCGTCCAGGGGAAAATAACCAAGATGATAAAGAGCTTTGAGATTATGCCATGAGAAGACTTGTTAAAAGAATCAAGGAATTTTAGCTTAGAGAGGAAAAGAATTGATTGGGCATGACTTCGATTTTCATGTTTTTTTTTTTTTTAATGGAAGAATTAATTATTTTCCCCCTGCTTAGTCCTAGAGAGTAGAATTGTTTAGAAGTGCTTAATTTTTTTTTGTATGTCTTGGACCCATTTGACAGTCTTGTACAGCCTATGAATCCCTTCTCACAATAACGTTTTTAAATGCACAAAATTAGTAAGATTACAAAGAAAACCAATTAGGTATGTAGTAAATGTTCATATATAATATGTATATAGTAACATGAATATATGCCCATTTATTTATGGATACATATTAATGCACATGGCAACATGAACATACATATCACATACACACATGCATATATGACAAAACCATGTGTAGCCATGGATATATCTATATGTATATGGGAATATGCATACATCCATGCATATGGACCCATGCATATGCATATACTTTTTTTCAACGTGGTTTGAATGCAAAATTTGGAGTAACATATAACACTGAGGAAATATTAGAATAAAATATTCCATTGAAAAACAGGCAATGGGCTGTTCACATCATGTAAATAAAGGATACCAGATAGATAGCAGTAATGGTCAGATCTAAATGCCCCAATAATGCTCAGAAATGTTGGCACCCTAGAGATATATGATGCATGGCCTCAAGACTCCCCACTATTCTATCTACCATATAATGTCCAAAGTGATTCTCCTAAAAGCAGAAATCTGATCATTTCATCCTCCCTTACCCCACCTCAAACAAAGTCAAATGCTTGCCCTTTGCCTGTAAGACCAAATATAAACCCTTGCTTGTGATCCCTTCACAACCTGGCATCTTCCTCCCTCTCTAGTTTACTTAAACATTATTCTTCTCCTTGCATTCTATTTCTAGCCAGAATAATCAGCTTACTGTTGTATATATATGATGCTATATCTATTATCTCCATGCCTTTGATCTGGCTATCCCCCATCCCTTGAGCAGCACTCTTTCATCTCTACTCTCCAGGATACCTGGTTTCCTTCAAGACTAAGTTGACGCACTGTCTACAGTTTTTAGACTTCCCTGATCCTCTTCCCTTTCCATTGTCAAGGTTTTCTCTCCTGAAACTATCTTGTAGAGTCTTCATTTTGTAGATAGTATGTATTTTCTTATATACACATATGTTTTCTTCCTCCATTAGAATGGAAGTTTCTTTAAAGCAGTCATTACTTTGCTTTTGTCTTCCCTCAGCCCCAGCATTTAGCATAGGGCCTACCACTTGATAAATGCTTATTAATTGGGAATATTTTTGTGAAACCATATTATAAATCATGGCACTGTGAGTCCCTCAAAATGCTACATTGTCACTATTGCCATTTTGTCTAACCTCGGAAAAAATGCCATCAACCTAGAACTACCATATCAAATGTATCAGAAAACCTCCATTAAAGTTCTTGTGTGGTGCCTTCCTCTAGCATAGAAGTAGCTCTGATTTCTGGAAAGCTGTGTGGCTCAACCACAAGCTAAGGCAAATCTTGGCTCACTGGACAGGCCTTGAGTCTAGACTAAGTAATGGGCTTTATAGCTTGTCCATTAAACAGTCTAGTTCTGAGAAACTCATTACCAGTTGGGCCACAAATAAATTCAGTTTTTGGCCACAGCAACTGGAAGACACATGTATCTAACATAGTCTAATGGAGTTATGATCTTAATAAGTCAAAAAGTTCCCATTTTGATCAAATAATTGATTTCTATAGAGAATCAAAATAAGAAGAGGCCATAGAATCTTCTTTCTGAAAGACATTTACAAATCACTTAACCAAATGATTTTTATGAAGTATTATTGAGTACTAACCTTATGTTATAGCTTGAGAGAGAGCAGAATGGCTTAGGTTAGAGCACCAAGCCTTTCCAATGATTCTTTTATATTTTTAAAAAAAGTTTTATTGATGTGTTTCATCTGTATAATTCATTCAAAGATCACACCCATCATGAGTGGTCTCTTGTAACAAAATAAAACAGTTAAGTAAAACAATTACTACACAGTGATCTCATCTGAAAGTGCATTCACTATTTCATATCTGTATCACACCCTTCTCTTCTCTCATATTTTTGAATGGGCAAAAATCTTTTCTCTCCTACCTACCCCCACTCCATTAGAAAAGAAAAAAGAAAAAGAAAAAAATAAATTTATTTCAACAAATATACCTAGTCAAATTATGGAAATATTTTGCATAACTACACATGTATAACCTATATTGAATTGCTTTCCTTCACAATGAAAGTGGGTGGGGAGGGAAGAAGGGAGAGAATTAGGAAATTGAAGTTTTAAAAAACAAATTTTAAAAATTGTTTTTACATGCATCTGGGAAATAAGATATGCAGGCAAGGGGATATGGAAATCTATCTTGTCCTTTAAGGGCAGGGGATAAGAGGGGATGGGATAGAAGAGAGGACAGACTGGAGGAAGGGATAATAAGAATATATGCCCTCTCTGGATGGGGGGGAAGAGAGAGATGGAGAGAAAATTTGGAACTCAAAATATTGTGGAAATAAATGTTGAAAACTAAAATAAATTAATAGGAAAAAATATACCTAGTTAAGCTAAACAAAGTTCCTCAATGGTGGGAGAGAGAGAGAGAGAGAGAGAGAGAGAGAGAGAGAGAGAGAGAGAGAGAGAATCTTTATATCTCTCTGCCTCATTCCATACCTTAAATCTGTCACCTTTCTCTAATCTTTCCAATGATTCTGCTGTCAACTCTAACTGCTGGCATTTTTGGTAAAAACAAAAACAAAACAGAATCAAAACGGATAACCACCAAAAAAGAAAAATAAAAACCCACTGAAACAAAAATGAAACCTGACACACACCGCAAGTAAGGCAAGATGTGTGGGGGCTCAGCATAAAGTATTGCCTGCTAGGAAATCCAATCTAGGAGCTCCTACCATTCACCCTACAAAAGGCAGGGAAGCTGGCAACATACTCTGCATTTTACAAATTAGACTTGACCTTTGATTCTCCAATAGCTTGCTATCATGATATTAGTTTGGGCCTCCCAAGATGACAGTTCGGAGGATACCACCAAAGCAGTTACCATGTAACTTTTGGGGTGCTGGATTTGATTACACATAAAATTAAAAAAAACACATTTGCAACCCAGGAAATTTGGGAGAAAATTTAAAAATAAACATAAAATAGTCTGTTTCCAACTGTTTTTTATCCTGACTCAAGATTTTTATTCTTTTTTTTTTCATTTGTACCATAGCACAAAAGACAAATCTCTTATTTAAAATATCAGTTGTAGCTGGTTCTAAATGCATAAAAAAGCACAAAATTATCTTAGTTCCTAGCTTTACATTGTGAGAGCTGCCTGTGGTCATATCTCTTGTACTCTATACAATTAGTTAAGTTAATTAGGAAGACAGAAACCTAACAAGTGGTTAGAAAGGGAAGCTGATTCCACAGTGGGCTTAGCAAGATAAACTGCCCTAAAACATATGGCCCACATACCATCATCATTCAGCGAAGAAATTATGTATAGGTTAGTGATCTCGGGGAAGGGGAGGTCCAGGGCTAGAGATTATTGTCTGTTCTTGAAAATCCAAGGAGCCAGAATGTCAAAAGTTTAATTATGCAAACACATAACTATCTGGGTCTTTATCTCAAGCAAATCCAGTAAGTCTTAATTTAAATCAGCTTTTCTCACTTCAGTTTTATGGGCAGAACAGAATTATTAAAACAAATTTGTAGAGGTGGCTAGGTGGTGCAGTAAATAGAGCACTGGCCCTGGAGTCAGGAAGACTTCAGTTCAAATCTGGCCTCAGACACTTAATACTTACTAGCCATGTGACCTTGAGCAAGCCACTTAACCCCAACTGCCCCACTTAACCCCATCCAAAAAGAAAAAAAAGTAATTAAATTTAGTGCTATAAATTAAATGTCCTATTTTGTGAACATTTCTCCTGCTTGTGAACTTAAAGCATGCATTTTCTCATCCATTTTGCCTTGATTTTGGAGCCAGTAGGTGAAAAACCACTGTTTTGGAGTCAGAGGACCTTGATGCAAATCTCTGTTCTATCAGCTATGTGACCTTACTCAAGTCACTTGATATCCTTAGATCTCAGTTCTTCATTTGTTAAATGAGAGGATTGGATGTTATAGACTCTAAAGGCCCTTCCAGCTCTAAGTGTATGATCTTATGAGCCCTGGCTCAGTCACATACTACCTGCGTGAACTTGTGTAAGTCACTAACGTTTGACACTAATGAGTTGTGTGATCTTGGGTAAGTCAACCTCTCTAAGCCTCATTTTCTCATTTGTATTATTGGGATAATAATCATAATAAAACCTGCCTCAGAGGCTTATTGTGAGGTTTGAATGTGATAATGTACATGAGACGTCTTATAAATTCATTATATAAAAGTCAGCTAGTAAGAACCATAATCTTCAAATTCACAATATTTCTGAGCATCAGTTTTCTCATCTGTGAGATGGAAATATTTATATATGTACAACCTACCTCACAGAATTATTATCAACACAATAGTAAAATGTAAAGTATTATATGAAAGTGTGTTTTATATTATTGCTATCAGATCAGAGAATCATAGATGTGGAGAGACAGAAGGGACTTTAGAACCCAGCTAGCCCAACCCAGTCCTGATTTCCACATACAAAATCCCAGCCTCTGCTTGAAAAATTGCCATTGTCAAACAGCTACAAAAAAAGATCAAATGAGACAAAGAACTTTCCAAATCTCAAGACTCCATGTGCCTGGCCCATAGTAGGCCCTTATTAGTCAGTAGAGCATGAGCTGACTATATCTTATATAAATATCTTTCCCTCCCACTTTGCTGAACAGGAGAGACATTTTGGCCTATGGGTTTAGAGGAAGTTATCTTTTCCATTAAATATGTGTATTCATGTTGCCAATTCATCTGACTCTATTCCCAAAGAGTAAACTTGGTTTTATTGGCTTCAGCTGTTGACCTACTCCATCATTTACTTATCTGTGAATCTAGCACAATGTGCTAATTTTCCATACCTATGCCCAAGGCATCTAATGCTTTTGAATTCAAATATGTTAAGGGAGTGATATAATTCTATATTGAGGAAAAACTCAGAACTTTTTAGATCTAAAAAAATGTATATTTGTCTTAATCATATTAATATGTCTCTACGGTGCTATTCATTAGTTATATAAAGTGTCTTAAATATATTATGGAGATCCATAAACATATGCCTATGTTCATTATCAGGATACTCTAATTGATTTTTGGAATTCAATGAAGGAGAGAGAACATTAGACTTAGAGTCAAAAGACCCAGGTTCAAGAACTGTCTCGGGTGCTCACCTTACTATGATCTTGAACAAGTTATTATTTATTTTTCCTGGGCCAATATTCTTATTGGTAAAGTGAGGGCTTTGGATCTGATGATCTCTACAATCCTGTCTGGTCTGGTAGTCTATGAGTCTGTATGTTCTATAAACAACTTCTTGATTTACAGAGAACTACAATATGATAAAAATATATCTAGCATGAAAAATAGGCTGGGCATAACTGAACCTTTCTTTGATTATTTCAAAACTCCTTGCAAGATCTGTGTTGTAGAAACCTAAACACCTTGCATGTGGCATCATGGCTTCAAATTCCAGGATCTGAAAACGACTAGCTCAGAAAACCTGGGTAAAGACACATTATTTCTCTGAGCCTCAGTTCCCTCATATGTAAAATGTGAACCATAATAATACTTGTATTACCTACTGAATGGAAAAGCAAACTTCCTCTAATCCAACAGGTCAAAATGTCTCTCCTGTTCAACAGGGTGGAGGAAAAGATATTTATATAAGATATAGTTGGCTACCTCCTGCTCAGGTTAATTGCCTTTTGTAAACCTTAGAGCATTATAGCAATGTTAGTTGTTGCAGACCTGGATTTTGGTCAATCAACAAATAGTTATTAAGTGCTTAATATTAGTGCTGGGGATGAAAAGAAAGACAAAAATATGGTCTGTGCTCTAAAGGAGTTCTGAGATAATTAACTATGTATATTGTTATTAGTAAATGTAGTATCTAACCCTATATATATGTATATATATACATACATATAAATATATGTCCATATTTAAAAACTCATTTATACATACATATGTATATATAGTATAACATATGCATATATACACACATGTTATGTGTATATGTGTGTTAGTACACATGTTCAGTCTGCTATTTTTCAGTCACATCTGATTCTTTTTGACCCTATTTGGGATTTTCTTGGCAAAGTTGCTGTAGTGGTTTACCATTTCCTTCTCTATAGCTCATTTTATAGATGAGGAAGCTGAGACAAACAGGGTTAAGTAACTTGCTGAGGGGTCACACAACTTATTATGTGTATGAGGTTAGACTTGAACTCAGGAACACTCATGTTCCTGATTCTAGGCCCAGTGATCTTTACACTGATTCATCTATCTGCCCATGCATGTAGACAGACTATATTATAGAATATATCATATATAAAATATATGTGTTACATATACATATATGCACATATATACATAGATAGCTGGCATTCATACAAATCACTTAAACATACATTCCCATTTCATCTTCAGTGTGAACAATCCTGTGAAGAATACACAATAAAGCTGGATTTTCCTATGAAAAAACAGGCTGAGGTCAATTCAATGACTAAATTCAATGCTGCTAGAATAGGCAGAGCTAGGAGTGAATCCCAAGCCTTCTGACCCCAAATTTAGACGTCTTTTCTCCATATAATAGCTCGTTTCAATAAATACTTGAAAACATCCTGTTTGTTTACCCTTACCTCTTCTCATATTAAATGACAATTGTAAGGAAAAAGAAACAAAGTCTTACTGTTTGAGTTTTCTGGTTGTTTGGACTCTGTATACATAGGATAGCATAGTACAGTATGTAGGTTTCAGACTCTTGGCCTACAGGTCAAGGGTCCAACTAGATTAAAATACAATTGGGAAATGTTTAACAACATAAAATATAACATAGACAATGTAAATTTGTAGTTTTCTAAATCACTCCACGGTCTGCAGGGATCTGTTTCTATTTGAATTTAATTACACTAGTATGTATAGGGCATGGACTTGGATTAAAGAAAGCTTTGGTTCACGTTCCATCTCAGCCACTCTCTGTGTGACTGACTCTGGGAAAGTCAATCTTTATGAGCCTCAGTTTCCTCACTTGTAAAAGAAGGGAATTAGATTCAATGTTGATTTAGCCCCTGCTTGAAAAACTGGAATGATCAAGCAACTGAAGGTCTGAGAGCCAAATGAGATAAAGCATTCTGTAAATCCTAAGATACTATGTGCCTGCCACCTACTATGTGTCTGATACATAGTAGGCATCTAACATATTTAACAGCTCTAAATCAGAATCTATAATCTTATCATCTTTTTCAAAAGCATGAATTCTCAGCAATGGAAAAGATTTTTAAAGATATTCCCTGTAATTTATACCTGTCAATGGGGCATTCTATTATATTGCCAAAAACCTTTACTTGAAGACCTCCCAGGATGGGGAAACCACTTTGTCCTGAGGCAGTCCACTTCCTTCTGGGACAGCTAATTGTTTAAATGTTCTTGCTTATTTCAAGCTTAAATATGCACTTCTGCAACTTCTGCCTCTCTGCCCCTCAGGGTTAGGAAGATCAAGTCTGATCCCTCTACTCCAAGAAAAGTCTTCAAATTTAACAACAACATTAACGACAAAAAACCCAAGCTGTTACCCACAGCTCAATGTCCATTTGCATAAGATCCTCCTCCTTGGCAGAAATTCATTACTGTGTTCTGTACCTGTATGAAGTTCTGTTTTCCAGGTTTGAAAGAGAGAAAACCTGGGTGCCACATACTCTTCATGTCTCTAACCAGACAGAAAGATTCTGGAAATAAGCCAGCATGTAAAGGAGCTAGTACATCAGTCATGCAAGCTTTCCAAACAGTTTAGAAGTATTTAGCAATTAAATCTCCAAAATTGAGGGGAATCCCATATAAATGGGTTTTGAACTCAGATTAAACAGTTATAACAGGTCTCCCAAGTCTTCTCTAGGTTAAACATTCTCAGTTCCTTCAACTTTTCCTCATATGGCATGACTTTGAAGCCATTCGCCTTCTGGTCCATTCACCTCTAAGTACACTACTTTATCAATGTCTTACCAAAAAAATGTTGCTCAGAACTGAATATAAATCTCCAGATATGTTCTGACACATAACAGAATGCAATAAAAAGGACCACCATTTCCTTTAATGTAGCCAAATATTGCACTGGCTTTTTTGACTACCAACAATAGTATAGATATATTGGATTTTCAATTCACTACTATCTCCCAATCTTTTCCAAACCAAGTTCTATCTAGTCATACTTCTCCATCTTGACCTTGGGAAGATGATATTTTAAATGTGAGTGTAGTAATTTGGTTTATTAAATTATTAAGTATTATCTTATTGAAAATTGACTCAACATTCTCTTTTGGGATCCTGTCTTTTCTAGCTTTCTATCATCTAGAAATTGGATAGCAAGGCATCATTGTCTTAATATGAATTACTGATGAAAATATTAAACAGCACAGGGCCAAATATAGATCCCTGGGGGTCTCCACTAGAGAAATTCTTCTAAGTTGTCACTGAACCATTAATGACTAATATTTGTGTCTGGAGCTCACTCAGTTCTAAATCCACCTAGGAGGACCACTTTCCAGGCCACCTACCTCTATCTCATCCACACTAATAGCATGATGGTCACTGTCAAGTGCTGGCTAAAATCTATGTCTACAATCTAGTATAATTGCCAAAGTGAGAGATGGAAAAAATAAATTCTACTTGAGGGTAGAGGGAATAGAGAGGAGGAGGTTTGTTGTAGAATTCCCTTGACTTAGAGCTGATATCTTGACTGAGATCAGGGGGATTTGAGCTAGATTTTGATGAATGCATAACATTTGTGTCTGTAGAGACTATTAAGGAGGGGACATATTCTGGTTGGGGAAAGGGACAAGCAAAGATGCCCAGGAAGAGTTGAGGCTGCCTGCCAGCAAAGAACGGGAGGTGAGGGAAGTTGGTAAAATAAAGCCTATTAGTATCAAGTTGGAACTCTGGTCATCTTGCTACTCTCTGTCTTGCTAACTCAGTAAAGCTGTGTGAAGAATAAAGTAGTGATGAGTAAATTAAAAGCCAGGGAAAATTGGAGCAAGAGGTAAAAAGAAACAATCAGGGTTCAAATAGAAGGCTAAAATCCACTCCAGAGAGGAGGGTTGCTGGTATCCTCCTTATCCTCCTAGACAGAATGTAAGAAACTTGATAATGAGGACTATTTCACTCATTGTATTTGAATAATCAGTGTCTAGCACACAGTAAATAATTAATAATAATAATAATAAAGCTTGTTGATTGAATCATTGATTTAATAGTTCTATGACAAGAGGTCTGTGTAAAGTAGAAACTGCTGAATTTGGAGTTCAAGGAGCATGAGTTCAAATCCTGAATTTAGCATTTATTATCCATGTGATGTTGAACGTTTTGATTCCATGAAGATTATCGTTTGTCCTTTATTTTTGCAAAGTTACAATGGCATCATGGGGTGAAATCTGGACTTGTGCATGAACGGGATTTAAGCAGAGTTGTGCAAAGTCATTAGCCTCACTCTCTCTTCTAGATTTATCAAAGTCCAGTGGCAGTACCAAAGTCAAAATGACTGGCCATGGTCCAAGAAGCAGTGGATGACCTTGGCATTTTTGAAGAATGATCAAGCTCTAATTACTCCACGGCACCTACTTCAGCTACCTTCATGGCTGTTGGAACAAATCACTCTCATCCACCCATTCTACTGGGGTCTTCACATGCTTGAAGAAGAAATCCTTCCAACTCATCAACAAGTTTGAGGCTTGTCACTTACCTTCAACATGCTTTAGATTTCTGTCAAGACTTCAACCACTTAGCACAGTGTCCGGCACACAGTAAAGCTAAATAAGTGCTTATTGACTGATTGGCAATACAGGGATTGTGGCTGGACACTTACTCCTTTTCTCTCCTATCTCAGAGAGATACTGGGCTGGAATTATATCTGCCTCCCTTTGAAAATATTGATAGTCTAAGAATAAAAGTCTGATTCAAAGGGAAAGCTCTTGTTACTTTGTTGAAAGGCAATGCTTAGCTTACAACAACCAGATCAGCTCCTTACCAAGCACCGGTTATACAAAAGGTATGTGGTGAATAATAAGGGGAGAAGGGGAAACATTTTCCCAAGCAAAATAAGAAGAAGCAATTGGAGTTCTACAGATCAGTATATACCAGAAAAAATGGATAGGTTCTTTAGTCATAAGGAAGATAATGCTTCAAATCAAACTAGGAGAGGGTTGTATCCCCCAAGAAAATCCATTCATGCAGCCTACACCCTATAGTTGGCAAGTTGGAAATTGTTGACATGCTGAAGAGCCATCCTCACAGATTCCTGCTTCAGGTGCATCTGATAAAGAGCATATGAAGCCACTCTTGTCTCTTTCCCACATGTTCTGGCAGCAATTCAGTTCCTTATCCAGGTACACGGTGTCACACTTAGCATCCTCTTGGCCAGTTCTGATTGGAGTCACATTTACCTCAAGATGTGTGACAGCACATAAAATACCCCTGGGCTTAGTGAGAAGCTCAGTTACACAAGGCCAGACCTTCTTAGAGTAAGATTTGGGAAAAGAAAGGTGCTGGGGGAGTGGAATAGTTTAATTCTCCTGATTCACTCAAAGGAAATGAGATGATGGTTACAATTTTATTTGTGGCCAGGGTCACTCTGAGAACTCAGCTTGGATCTGAGGTAGAAACAGGGTGGAACGAAGAAGAAAACAGACTTCCTTTGAGAGGCCAAATGTGAAGGAACTAAATTTAGCACAAACTGTGCACTAGCTACCAGCTAGAGGTATCATAACTGAGAGGTCTCTAAGAAACACGTGTCTGGACTCTGGCCTTACTCCATGTACTTGTAACCACCATGTGCTTAAACTTGAATCAGAAGGGAGATAAATAACTAAGGTGAATTTGGGAGTAATTTCAAAACACGTTATTTCAGAAACATAAACAGATATCTATATTGGGGGAAAATGTGAGTAGTACTTAATACCCACACCTCCAATTATTTTTATTTGTTTCATTGATACTTTTCATCTTTATAGTATAGTTATTCCCCCACCCTTGTGACTAAAACATAAACACACACGCATACAAACCAAAAATATCTATACAATGACCAATGAATAAGCAAAAAATATCTTAGAGGACTACTTATTCACTTTGGAAGTTAATTTTGGCAGTTGAGATTAGTCAAAATAGCCCTAGGAGTCAGCACACTGGCTCCAAATCCAAGCTTTGCCTCTAACTCTGTGGCCTTGGACCAAGTTCTCATTTCTCAAGACCATTCGTCTGAAAAAAGGCATTTGTGTCAAGGGAAACCAGTATAATGTAGAGGAAAGGCACTCTGGATTTGAAATTAAAGGGCTTGAGTTTAAATGTGAATATTGTCACTTATTACCTGTGTGACCTTGGGCAAGTCACTGCAGTGCCCTAGGTTTTAGTTTCTTCATCTAAAAGGTAAGGGAATTAGACTGAATCATCTCTAAGGTCCTTTCCCACTATGAATTATGATTCTGTGATTAGATCTCTGAGCTCATACACTCAAACGTGTATCTATGTATAAATAATATGAAGTGGTTTTCAAAGCACTGTGCATATATCATTCTCAGGTGACCCTTGTGATGACTCTGTGAGCCTGATGCTATTTGGTTTCCTCATTTTACAATGAATTTGAGGCACAGAGATGTTAACTGCCTTTCGCAGGGTTACACAACAATTCATAGCATCAGTGATATCAACTTCAAATAGAAATGAATCCCTGAACAACTCAAATTGATTCAGAAAATCACAAATTAATATGATCTATCTTGTATTATATTTTTATTTATTTTGTTAAACACTTCCCAATTTTATATATGTACATACATGTAATACATATGTCCATACATATAACATAATCAATACCATATCACATCATACACACACATTCACATGCACATACACATACACATACACATACATATATGGAAGAGGCAATAGCAATTAAGTGACTTGCTCAGAGTAGCAAGTTTCTGAGGCTAGATTTAAACTCAGGTCCTCTTGACTCTACCTACTATGCCATCCAACTGCACCTCCAATTATATTAATATAATTTCCACACTGGGGAATTGGGTCACTTGCTGCTAGAGAGTTTTGGACACCTCTGCATTATTCTATGTCTATGTATCACTCTGTAAATGATTCTGTAAAAGTAATGAAAGTATGTAGTGATGCACATGTTGTTGGTAAGTAATGCCTACAAAAAATAAAAATTCCTCTGGTTTATTACCTCTCCATTTTAGCTTATGACCATAGCAATAATCCCTAAAGATGTAATTGTTTTTTGTTTTCATTTAAGACAATATTGTGGCACTTGAGACAAAGTTGCACCTGAGTGTGATGCTATTGGTGACATATTTAGTGCATACAGAGAGGAGGATTTCTCTAGAGCTTGAGTAATATGATTCTCTAAAATTAAAAAAAAAATCTTCAGACTCCACCCATGAAGATATTCTTGTTTTCAGGTTGGCCCGAAACCAGGTGGGTGATTATTGTGCACCAACCTGGAAAGATCTTTTTGAGTCATATGCATCAGTTCATACAAATCTTCCCTGGTTTCTCTGAAATTTCATCATTTCTTATACAACAGTAGGATTCCATCACATTCATATGTCATAATGGGTTCAGCCATTCCCCAACTGATGGACAATCAACCCCTCAGTATCTAATTCTCTGCCACAACAAAAAGAGCAAAATATATTTTTATACATTCTAATTTAGAATTTATTTTGCTTTGGACTAATCCCTCCCTTAATCTATTCTCTCTAATTTCCCCTTTCCTCTTCTCCCCTTTTCCTCCTAACTCCCTTTTGAGGAAATATATATTTCTGTACTCATTTATATATATATACATATTTTCTTCCTCCTTTGACCATTTCAGTTGAAAGTGAAGTTCATGTCATCTTCTCCACCCACTTCTTGCTACATATTTGTATAGACTTAATGCCTGAGCACCTCAATTATGTGGAATAATTTTCCCTAACCTTCCCCTCCCTTTCCTCTCCTAGTGCATTTCATTTCCTTCATTTTTCCATTCTAATTTTAAGATCATCAAGATTAGGACATCAATTCTCTCTTTCTGTTACTTCATTTGCTGATCTCATCAGCTCCCCTGTATTTAATTACAATCTTTATGTTGATGATACTCAAATCCATCTTAACTTCCCTAATCTCTCTGCTGACCTCCAATCTCACATCTCCAGTTAGCTTTCAGACATCTAGAACTGACTCTCCAGTAGAAATCCTAAACTCAATGTGCCCCAAACAGAATTCATTATCTTTCCCCCTAAACCCTCCTCCCTTCCTTGTTATTGTAGAGGACAACATTACCCTCCCAGTCCCTCAGGCTCACAGTCATCCTGGATTCCTCACTATGTCTCACCCCCTATATCCAATTTATTGCCAGTGTCTGTTTATTCAACCTGTAAGCATCAGATCTGGGTGCAATATTCTGAGGAATTTTCATTTTGATAATCAAGCAATAAATAATAGATTTTTTCTATTTCTACTTCCTGAGTCTATGAGATCTGGGCAATTTCAGATTAAGGATTCTTGAAATACAATGCTTTTGTCTTTTCTTTTTGTTTTTATGGCTTTCTGGAAGAGGTTTGCTGGCAAATGTTTAAAGAAAACCCTACTTTTCAAAGATGTACAGCATGCTTTTAAATTTAATCTGAATTTTCACATTTAATCCATAACTTTCTTAAATCTAGACCATTAAAAATTCCAATAAATCAATCCTAATCATATTTGCCAAATACTGAAATGTAAATGCTCACATTGAAAATTTAATATTTGGCTCTCATGAGCCTGTACAAGTTGGTTCCAGTATATCCCTGCTTCCAAGTGGTCTGGAATTCCTTTGTATTTTTCCCCCTCCATTCGTTTTGGAGGTAAGTTGTTTTTATTATGAGCTACCTTACACATTCTATTTGTGCCCAAGTCATGTTTTTCTTTTTGGTTTTGCTTGTAGATATTTTGAAGTTATTCTTTTCTGGTTTTGTACCTTGAGCATTCATTTATCCATAATCACTTTTCATTGTGGAATTCTTTTTTTGTTTGCTCATTTTTCAATCAACTTCATGTCTTTAGACTTTATTTTAGATCCAGGCTTTAAAGAAGAGTGTCTAGGATTATCAGGCTTTTTATTTCTTGAGGTTGTAAGTGCTATATTATTCCAGAATCCCAGTGACAGCTCAGGCTGAGGACATGTAAGTTTTCAGTGCTCCTAAAGGGATCTATTCTAGGAGAAAATATGATCATTCCCTCCCTGGTCTGACTTCTGCTGTTCTAAGCAATAGGACTGTGGCCTTGCCTATTTGGGGTTTTCATAGATTGCTGCCAGGATCTTCCATTATCAGCCACCAAGCAAGCCCTATTGGTTCATAGTGATAGTATGACCAGCTTTTCTTTGATCAGAAAATTCTGCTGTATTTATTCCTCTTGGACCTTCAGTCTGGGCTAGAATCTGAGAATTTTCTTTGTTCCTGGAGCCCAAGTCACAAAGCAGCTTACTGCTTTTCAACCTGCTTCTTGCTGTATACATAGTCTGTGACCATTCCTTACTCTGGAATACTTCCCTTCCCTAGGCATAGGTCCCCTCCTCAGTACAGGCCGGATCTGTGACCCAGTGAAGTAGAAATGCCTGTTGGTATCTGCTACTGCAGGCTGCATAAGGTCAAGTTCCTCCATTCTGGATTTGGTACCTCTATCTTGCCCTGGGGCACAGCCTCTCCCTGGGCTAGAATTCTGCATATAATCCATCCTTGGCAGAGTCAGTCTCTTTAGATTTCTCTCTGTCTATCTCCTTATGCTAAACTAAGATAGAAAAATAGCTCATTATGATTTATTTTCTTAGATTTCCTGAACAAAATTTGGTCTGATACATTTTCTAGATCTGTTTAGAAAAAGTTTTTCAAGGGAGGATTTTAATGTACTCCTTCCTGGTACTCTTTTGATGCTCCTCAAATTATGGCACCCAAAGATGGCTGTCTAATCTGCTTAACCCAAAGAACCAGACCTAGGTGCAAGGGTATGATTAAGATGCGTAGGAGGAACCCTCTCTCTTTATTCTTGGTTTTGTTTTCTTGAATATTTGGGTTACAATACCCTTTAATGTCTGTCTCTGTGAAGTTTTGTGGATTTCATTTGCAAATTCTAATAGAAATGTAAACTGAGAGCAGGAACTTTGTATCCCTGGAACTCAATACTGTCTGATCAATAGTAAGTGCTTAATGTTTTTTTTGCATTGAACTGAAGTCATAGTCATAGGCAACAGTACAAGATCACAGATTTAGAGCTGTAAGGGACCTTGGAGCTCATCTAGTGACTAGATTCTAGTGCATAGGTTCCAAAAGTGGGTGATACTATCCCCTGGTGGGGCACTGGAATGATCCAGGGGGATGTTAGTAGCCTCAGGTGCAATTGGGGGGTGTTGAATAAAAATAAGGGGGGTGGTAGAAGCATAAGGAAAGAAGAGAAGAAAATTTGGAAAAACTGTTCATACACGATTCATCTGTTGTGTGATAAAGTCACAGTGATTACATTATTTTCCAAATAAGCACACAAAAGGCAAGTTATAACCAATCAGTGGATCAACTCCACTCTGCCAGCAGGGCTTAACAAGCAGGTGTTGGCAGGTGAGTATGTTACACGTTGTCGGCAAGTCCAGTATGTATCTGCAGGAATATAT
The DNA here is from genome assembly GCA_011680675.1 of Gymnobelideus leadbeateri. NCBI lineage: Eukaryota > Metazoa > Chordata > Mammalia > Diprotodontia > Petauridae > Gymnobelideus > Gymnobelideus leadbeateri. The sequence continues at coordinate 220,443 of WOXC01010279.1, forward strand.
GCTTGTAATGACTTGTTTAAAATAGGATACTATATAGTTACATGACACAATATTGCATTATTAAAATTTCAGTGCAGAAAAAACCCACAAATTTACAATAAATTATTAAATTAAAAATATATTATTTAAAAATATTTATATATTTTTTAAAGTGCAATTAAAAAAAAACCATTAAAGGGGGGTGGAGCCAAGATGGAGGAGTAGAAACAGCTCATCCAAGCCACTCTACCCCCAGATTCCCCCAAATTATGTAAAAGGGGACTCTGAACAACTTCTGGAGCCCCAGCACCCACAGAACAACACAGAGAAGCTAACCTCCCGCTGAGGACAGCCCAGCAGCCCTGCAAGAAGGACCAGCACAGCGGTCTGGGAGCCGGCAGTGTGCAGCCCGCAGAGCACAGGGAGCCGAGAGGAGCCCAGGTCCCTGTGAGCCGAGGTTTTAGCCCCAGGGCAGCAGGGCCAGCAGCCAGCTGGAGAGACCCTAGAACACCAGCACCTGTGGCGACTCCAGAATTATAAACATAGACATGCCTAGGACAAAGTAAGAGGTTAGTGCCCTATGGACTTTGGGACCAGTATTTGGGGAATGCGTCAGCTCCCTCCCCTGGGGGCTAGAAGCCAATGAGGAGACATGCCATTTTGTAGTTTTCAGACACAGCTCCAGCTCCTGGCCTGCGAACTGTAGGGAGATCCAGTGATCAGTCTTGGGGGGTAATCGCTCTTGCTTTAACCTCCCTGGATCTGGATTGTGATCTAGGGTGGAAATCTTTGGTGGGTTTACAGCTTGCCAGAAACGGAAGTTGCCCTCCACACGTTTGGGACGAAAATTCCTCTATCTGGCCTTAAAGCCATAGTGTGGCAACAAGCCCAAAAGTCAAGTAATTAAGTGGCAACATGCCAAGGCAAAGGAAATGGAAAAATGCAACCCTATACTCCTATTTTGGGGGCATAGAGCGGGAAAAGGACTATGAGGTCAGAAGTCCTGCTCCAAAAGCCCCAGGGGAAAACATGAGCGGGTTGCAGGCCATAGAGGACCTAAAGAAGGACTTTAAAAATCAAATAAGAGAAGTGGAGGAAAAATTGGAAAGAGAAATGAGAAGGATGTAGGAAAAGTATGAAATGAGGGTCAACAGCTTGACTGAGGAAAACAACACCTTAAAAAATAGACTAACTCAAATGGCAAAGGAGGCCCAAAAGGGCAATGAGGAGAAGAATGCCTTAAAAAGTCAAATTTGCCAGATGGAAAAAGAATCTCAAAAGTTCACTGAGGAGATTCATTCCTTCAGAGTTAGACTGGAGCAAATGGAAGCTAATGACTTTATGAGAAATCAAGATGATGTTAAGCAGATCCAAACAAATGAAAGATTAGAAGGCAATGTGAAATATCTCATGGGAAAAACCACTGACCTGGAAAATAGATCCAGGAGAGACAATTTAAAAATTATTGGACTACCTGAAAGCCATGATCAAAGGAAGAACCTAGAAATCACCCTTCAAGAAATTCTCAAGGAAAATTGCCCTGATGTTTTAGATCCAGAGGGCAAAATAGAGGTTGAAAGAATCCACAGATCACCTCCTGAAAAAGATCTCAAAAAGAAAACTCCCAGGAATATTATAGCCAGGTTCCAGAATCCCCAGATCAAGGAGAAAATACTACAAGCAGCCAGGAAGAAACAATTTCAATATTGTGGAAACACAATCAGAATAGCCCAGGACCTGGCAGCTTCTACACTGAGGGATCAAAGGGCATGGAATATGATATTCCAGAGGGCAAAAGAGCTGGGACTGAACCCAAGGGTCACCTACCCTGCAAAACTGAGTATTTTGTTTCAGGGGAAAATATGGTCATTCAGTGGAATAGAGGACTTTCAAGCATTCTTGAGTATAAAACCAGAATTGAATAGAAAATTTGACATCCAGACACAAGAAGCAAGAGATGCCTGAGAAGGTAATCAGGGAAAAGAAATCAAAAGGAACTTATCAAAGTTGAACTAGGTTCTTTCTTTGATCATGGATTTCGGGTAGTCCCAATAATATTGGAAGGTGATTAATGTATAATAAGTCTAGAAAGGGAATTAGCAGCAGAGCCCATGTTCTCTGACCCCAAATCTAATATTCTTCATATTGGTATGAAAAGTCCAAAACTAGCATAATGGCAGCAGAGGCTAATCATTTTGTCACAAGTATTCATTGACTTTCCTGTCTTTTTCCTCACTTCCTTGGCAGTCTGGAATCTTTCAGATAAAAGATATTTACTGCAAAATCACCATATGTAGAGATCTATGCTATCTTTTTTGGGAGGAATGTAAAGAAGCATAAGGTAGGACTCCTATAGTCCATTAGGGCAGATAAGACAAATACTTATGAGAAGATAACTAAAAGCCCAAGACAGTGTATGTTAAATGTTAATTTCAATTACATTTAGCATTTAAAAACCTACATTTGAGGCATTATTCTGCATTGATGGGTATGCGCAGATTGAAGTCAGGGAGAGACAGGGACAGAGAGAAACAGAGAGAAAGACAGACAGAGAACGAAGGAAGGAAGGAAGGAAAGAAGGAAGGAAGAGAGAGAAAGAGAGAAAGGGAGAGAGGGAGAGAGAAAGAGGGAGGAAGGGAGAGGGAGACAGAGAGAGAGAGAGAGAGAGAGAGAGAGAGAGAGAGAGAGAGAGAGAAAGGAAAAGGGAAGGGAAGAAAGAAGAAAGAAGAGGGAAAGAAAGAAAGGAAGTTGAAAGAAGAGAAAGTATTTCTTCCCTCTAGAAGTTTATATTCTACTGGGTGAGAGGCTAGGAAAAACACCACATAAACTCATAAATAAAAGCAAGGTTCATGACTCAGTAAATGCTCTGTATTGCCTTAGTCCAAATACCTCCTTTTACTCATGAGGAGGGAGGGAATAATAACAATTATGGGGATGAGGAAAAGGTTTCTCTTAGTAGGTGACACATGAACTGACCCTTGAAGGAAAGCAAAGAGTTTAAGATATGGAAGTGAGGAAAGCCTGTACCCTAGGCTTACACAGTTATTGCAAACACACACAGATGGAAGGCAGAGTTTCAAGTTTGAGAAACAGATAGTCTGCCTGGAACATGAAGGTGAGTAATATAAGATAAGGCTGGAAAAGAAGATTGGAGCTTGATCCTTGAGCCTTAGAAGCCAGGCTTGTATTTTAACCTGGAGGCAAAGGGGACAATAAGATCAAGGTCTTAGGAAGATTATTTGGGAATCTGTGAAGAAGCAGCAGCAGCAGCAGCAGCAGCAAAAGAAGAAGAAGAAGAAGAAGAAGAAGAAGAAGAAGAAGAAGAAGAAGAAGAAGAAGAAGAAGAAGAAGAAGAAGAAGAAGAAGAAGAAGAGAGATGAGAGGCTGGAGGTAATTACATCAATGAGTAGGTTATGATATTCATCCTGGGAGATGAAAGTCTGAATAAGCTGAAAGCCCTGTAAATGAAGAGAAGGGACTGATTGATAGAGATATTGTGTTATAGACCTGGGAAAGGATTATGGATCAGAATCAGCAAATGATTGAAAGTAGGGGTTGAGGAAGAGGGACTGTAGGTGACTTAGAAGATGATAGTATTGGGACAGCTAGTTAGTTCAGTGAATAGAACACTGGCCCTGAAGTCAGGAAGACCTGAGTTCAAATCGGACCCCAGACACTTAACACTAGCCCAGTGACCTTGGGTAAATCACTTAACCCCAATTGCCATGCCTTCCCCCCTCCAAATAAAGAAGAAGAAGAAGATGATGATCTTATGCTTGGGCAAAATGGAGAAATAAGGAAGGTGAAAGGTCAGTTTAGAACCTTGATGCATATCCTCTTCAAGGATTAGGAGATAGATCTGAACCAGGAAGAGACTAGAAAGGAGCAGAGAGGACAAGTATGAGGAGACAGAGGAAAAAGTAATATATAAATAAAAATTATATATATATATATATGTATATATATATGTATTAAACATATAAATAAGAAATAAAATAATAAAAGCCAAAGGAGGAGACACTCCAAGGAGGAGTGATCCAGGGTATTGAAAGTCTGAAAGAAGTGAAGGAGGAGGGGACAGAAAAAAGGCCACTGAGAGAGTATTTTTAGTTCAGAGGCATGGTTGTCAGCTTTGCCTCTGGAACATACTACGTGTGTGACCTTGTGTAAGTCAACCTCAGTTGCCTCATCTGTAAAGTGAGGAACCTCAGAGGACATCTAGTTCTAACATTAAATCAATGCTGTTACCATAAAGCTGGTAAAGCTACTATTGCTAGTAGGTAAAAATACTATTGCTACTATGCTAGGAAGGACCTTCTAGTCCAATCTCCTCATCTTACATCTAGGATAAACCCTTGAGGGTTTGGATGGATGAAAAATGGGAGTCTGTAATCATCAGGGAAGGAATAAGAAGTAAGTGAGGTGAGGAGAAGGTGAGTAAGGAAGGAGTAGTAAAGTGAATTTCAGAGAAGGGGATCCATCATTGCAACATGGGGTTCAAAGGAGATATAATTTGACTTTGCAGGCAGGATATTTCAGTGGAAGGAGCACTGGAATAGAATTGAAGCCCCAGAGTTTGAATCTCACTTCTGCCACTGCCTGGCTCTTTGACCTTAGACAAGCTTTAGGTTCTGAATTCATAAAATGAAAGGATTGAACCAGATGATCTCAAGGGCCCTTTCAATTAAAGTAATCTGTGAGCTGGGTTTTGAAGGAAAAGAGAAGGGAAGGAAGTAGTGGCACACAAAGATATGTAGGTGGGTGTATACAATGTGTGTTGAAGAACAGTGTTAAGGTTGGAACAGATTGTGTTGGGCAGGGGAAAAACTCTTTCTACGACCCATCCAAATTCTTAGTTCATCAGCATTCTAATGGTGGAATAGTCCCCTGACGAATCTTCTCCTTGTTCAGAAGTTTGTCTGGGATTGCATCATTCATGCAATTAGACAGTAAGTGCCTCTGGGTCTAGGCTCTCTTATTTGGCTTGGCACAATTCACATTAATCTGCAGGGAGGTGAACATTTTTTAACACTATAGAAATATTTATATGATGGGATTATTGTTATTAATGTTATCTATATTTTCCACCAGCCAGACTAATGAGTTTCCCGGGATGAGCTCAGCTTTGTAGAGGAGAAAAAGCACCAGCAAGGGAATTAGAAAATGTAGCTTCTAGTTTAGGTAGCTCATTTATCTCTGGCTCTCAGTGGTTTCCTGAACTGCAAAGTAAAACATTTTATATTTTATTTTAATGTATGCAAAGAACTTTACATATATTATATGATATTTGACTCATAACAATTCTATGAGGCAAGAGATAATACCCATTTTACAGACTGGAAAACTGAGACTATGACTTGATGTAATGGTAATGGTAATGGTAATTTGAAGATCTTCCCTGCCCCTTAACAGACCAAATGTAATCACATGGAGTGGGGGGTGGGGAGAGAGAGGAGCTTACTGAAAGGGTGGAACAGGAAGGGTGGAGTAGGAAAGAGCAGGAGAGAACCAGAACAGCTTGGGAGCAAGCTGAATAGAGGCAAAGCAGCTAGCATGAGGGGGAGAGGGGCATTTTTGCTTAAGAGAGACTATTTTGTTTTGAAGGCCTGATGGAGGGAAGGATTAGGAATGTTGATGTTCACTGCATTGGTCAGATGTACCAACTTCTTGGTTGTTATGATGGATTTGGCTTTCTGGTTTTGGGATTTAGCTTTCTGGTATTTGAATAGATGTTTTGCTTCTGTATTCCATGTGGAGAATCTGTTACATTTTGTGATTCACAACTACACCAGCATATTCATAGCTGCTGTGGGCACTATGAATATCACATTGACGTTATACTTGGCTAGGTTCACATATCTAGTTAGTGTCTGTAGTGCCAATGTAATGTTTACAGCACTGGCTGTGACTACAAATTTTCCATACAGTGCTCGATCACAAAATATAGCAGACTCTCCATGTAAAGGACACAACCAAAACATTTATTCAGACACTAGAAAACCAAATCACACCATCAGGAAACCGAATCCATCATAGCAGCATATAAGTTAGTGTAGCACAATGTATCAGAGAGCCACACTACCCTTTAGCTTTCCCACAAACCAATATAAGATCAATATTTACTCACAAACCTCTCTATCTCTTTGCCTGAGCATTCCCTCTTTTCCATCATCTCTCTGGCTCTGACTCCCAGCTTTCTATGGACTCTGCTCCACCCTTCAGGAAACTCCTACCACCACAGGCTCCATGTGACTACATTCAGCTTATTAGGGAGCAGAATTTGTTTTCAAATCAAGGAATCTAGATCTTTATCTAGATAAAAAAATTCATCAAATCTAGATCTTCAAATTCCCGTTGCCATTACAGTGTCTGGGGCAGTATTTATTTTCCTAACTCTTTGTTCAGTTTTATATCAACAATAATACCTAGGACATATAAACTATATCAAACTGTCTACAATTTTTAGAAGAAAGGAAGAGAGGAGGAGAGGGAGAAACATTTGGAACAATCTTATAAAAATGAATGCTATTTTTTTGACAAGCAACTAGAGAAAAAATAAAATACTATTAAAAATAAAATAAAATTATAAGCCTTAAAATACTATCTAGACACATAATTAGACTAGATGGATTATAAATTCTCTTTTAGCCCTGAAATTTCTATAATTCTTTGGTTCTCATAAAGCATTAATTTCTCAATCAATCAGATTCATAGACTCAGAGTTGAAAAGAATTTAAGAATTTATTGAATCCACCCTTCCTCTCATTTCATAGATGCAGAAACTGAGGTCCAGGGTAATTCAATGACTTGTCCAAAGTCATGAAAACATCAGAGGAAGAAGTTAAACACAAGTATTCTAATTACAGAGCCAGTGGGTACAAATTTAGCTGGCTGGAATTAGCAAGGAGTACTCTGTCATCCTCTGAGATTAGAGAGATGGAGGAGAGAAGTGAAAACTGAAAAACTTGGAGGAAAAAATAACTCCTTATAATTGTTTTTATTTCATCTTTGTTGAGGGTATATTCACCCTTTTCATTTCTTTTTTTTTTTTTGCTTCTGGGGTGAGGGGAAGTTAGGGCAGTTGGGGTTAAGTGACTTGGTCCCTTGTTAAATATAATCTTCATTTCATTGTGATCTAAAATGTACATTTTTCATATTTCTGCTTTTCACTTTTTAACCATATTATTTTTTATGTACCAATATCTTTGTAATCTTTGTAAAGGTACCATGAATCACTAAGAAGAAAAAAAAAAGGTGTATTCTTTTCTATTTCCATTCATTTCTTCCCAGATATCTATCATGTCTAGTTTATCTAAAATTTTATTAATTTCCTTTGCTTCTTTCTTTCTTTTCTTTTTTCTTTTTGGTTAGATTTATCTAATTCTGAGAGGAAAAATACTATGTATCTCCACCTATAAACCTGTAATTCATGAACTTTTCTTTTAAAAATTTAGATGTTATGGTATTTGGTGTATGTAGTTTCAATATTTATGTAGCTTCATTGTCTATGATACCTCTTATCAAAATGTAGTTACTCTGTTTATCTCTTTTAATCAAATCTATTTTAGCCATAACTTTGTCTGAAATTGTAATTGCTACCATTTTTGCATCAGCTGACGCATAATAAACTATACTCCAACACTCCATTTTGACTCTGTGTGTATTTCTTATTCTTAAGTGTGTTTCTTGTAAACAACATGTTGTTGGTATCTGATTTTTAATCCATTCTATCCATTTCCATTTTATGGATAAGTTAATCCGATTCACATTCAAAGCTATAATTATTATTTGGAAATTTCCCTCCATCTTATTTTTACTCACTATTTTCTTCCTGTCTCCTTTTTTACCCTATCCCTCCCCTCACCCTTTTATTCCTTATTTCACCCACCCCTCTAAAAGTTGCTCCCTTATTTACTCACCCCACCCTCCTAATCTTAATCTATAATTCTTTCTAAAAGTCCTTCCCCCTACCATATCCCCTAGATTTTTTCTCACCTCTCTAGAAATTCAGAAGATTTTTAAACCTCTTCAGATGTTTATGTTGTTTCCTCTTCAACCAAGATGAGAGTAAGGTTTTAATATTACTGGCCCTCCACCCCCACCTTCTTCCTTTGTATTAGTTCTTCCTTTCATGCTCCATTTTTTTTGAGATAGTTGCTCCTTTTAACCTTTTCCTACCCAATTTTGCTTTTTAGAATCACTTCATCATGTACAACTCAACCCCAATATAACTCAAGGAGTTATTTTGCCCAATTATATGTCATAAATTTAAATATTTAAGTGAAATGGAAGAATGTTTACAAAAATATGAATTACCTCAATTAACAGAATAGACCTATTTTAGAAAAAGAAACTGAAGAGACCATAAATGGACTTTTTAAGAAAAACACTATCTTCATCCAAAAAAAAAAGAACCGATAAGTACATGTATAGAATAATTTTACATATATTTATGTCTATTTGTGTATAATCATGGCCAAATGAAGGTTGGGAGTGGGGGAAAGAAGAAAAAATGAAGAAATTCACATGATAATTGTATTTTACATTTGAAAGGAATAGCAAGCTGTGTATAGTAGATTGGCAGTTTCATGTGCAAATCATCTTTTTTATTGCACTATATTATGGAAATGCCTGTTTTATTCTATAAATTAAAAATGAGAGAATAAATGAAAATATAACAACTTTTCAGTTAAAAAAAAAAAGGAAATTAGAGATCTGGAGGAATGGAGGGGAGAAAGTTCACCAGGGCTTGAATAAGGGTGGCTGGATGACCTCAATCTTCTCTGTGAACTAAGAGGCAAAGTCATCATCTCCTCTTCAGTGTCAAGAGAGAGGGAATAGAGATTGGGAACAGTTGAAGAGAAAAGTTTGGGTAGAGTCATTGTATGGAGTCTGATAGGGATCTGTAACTAAACACTGATGTATTATTATCAATTTGAATTTCCTCCAATTATCCAGAATGTGACATATCTATTCCTGATTATCTTTTGAAATTTATTCATTTACTCCCCCAAAGTTCACTCTAGAAAGTCTACCTCTCACAACAGAGACCATCTTCACTCTCTCCTTGATAGTCAGTTAAACACCACCAGAGATTAGGCGTTCACTTTTCATCTTTTGGTCCCTGACTCTTACTGGCGAGCCATCAGCTTTAATTTTCATGGAACCAAGCCTCTCCAACTTTTCTGGCCAGGCCTTCAGGAGGACTGCAACTTCTCCTTTCCTTCTAGTTCTATTTCATGTGTGGTTTTCCTCTATTAGAATGTAAGTTCAGAGATGGCAGTGTAAAAAATTGCTTTGTTGTTCGTGTAATTTCTCTTTCTGCTATTTTTAGGCAACTCAAGCTTTACAAAAACTTCTGTCTCCACTTTTCTCATGAATAGTTAATTATTGAACTCTAAAATGTATGCTTACAAAGTCATACATGACTTAATTTTTGTGTATATGCACACAGTTGTATACACACATATATGAATGTGTCTATTATAAAGATTTCACAATATCTTTGGGGCCATAATATTCTTTCATCTAAAAACTAAGTTGATCTGGTATTCTGTCCCTTCTTTTTTCTTAATAGATAGTGCCATCACCAGCTGTTTCTTTCCACTCCCATCAACCCTAGATGAGTAAATAGGAGACACTAACAGCTGCTTAGTCATCTTTCTGGCACCCACAGTTCTGACATTGGTCTCCCTCAGTTAGAAAAATATTTGGTGTATCCCTGGTTCAACCTGCTGCACTCATATTTACGGTCAGGAAACACAGTCCTCTTTCTTAAAATATCCTTGTAATGAGAAATGCACAAGAGTGAAATATCTGGGGCTGCAGCTTGGGGGACAAGGAAGAGAGAGGTAACAGACCTCTAGGGCTATGTTTTTTGAGTAACCTCTTATTTAACAGCTCCCAGGAAGAATTTTTAAGTCTTCTTCCTAAAATACCATGTGCCTTTATGAATTCACAGGAAGATGATGTGAAACTCAAGCTTATTTTTCCCATGCATTTTATTTGATTTAAAAAAAATTATTAGTGGAAATTAAGTGATTCAAGTATTTACACAACTGTCCCTTCCTAATAATCCACTCCAACCCAACAGAATGATCCCTTATGACAAAGAAACACATGCTAAGCAAAGAAACCCATCTTTAAAAGTTAAAAACAAAAACAACTTAGATCCTACGGCATACCATCTCTTCACAGGGGAGAGAAATATTTATTTCAATATTGATTGACAGGAACCACAATTGATGATGATCTCATCGAATTGGGATTCTTAGGTCTTTATGCATTGTCTACATTTGCATATTAATGTAAGTTGTTTCCTTGGTACTACTTTCCTCCTTGACATTGGCTCATCCAAATTTTTGCAGGTTTCTCTGAATTTATTATGTGTTAATTGTCACAACAATATGCCATTATGTTTTATGATTTTTTCAACCATTCTCCAATCAATAGGTAACCACCTTATTTCTAGGTTTTGCTATCAGTAAGTTTTCCTCTTAATATTTTGTCATTGGTAGAATATCTTATTCTGTTTTTTTTTAAACTTCCCTGGGTTTTATGTCTAGTAAAGAGATTAGTAGGTCAAAGGCTATAAACAGTTTAGCTAGTTACTTCTCTAGCAGAATTCCAAATTCTTTCCCAGAATTCTTTGACCAAATTCACAACTCCAACATTAATGTATTAGTTTGCTTTATAACCTGGTACCCTTTAGCCCCTCCAATGGTGACTATTTGAGTCATTTATTATTTCCAACAATTTACTAGACGTGCAATGAAATCTGAATGATTTTTTTTAAACAAATGCTTTATTAACTTCTGTTTTACATCATTCATTTCCGCCAGATCTTGAGTTACAATCATTTTCCCCCCATTGTTCCCCTACCCAACCTCCCAGAATAGCAGTCCCACAAGACATTGCTTCCTCCAATCTGCTCTCTCCCATACCTTCTCCCATACCCCCATCGACTTTTCCATTAGAGGAAGATGAATCTTTGTGTCCCAATGCCTGCACATCTCATCTCCCTATTACAAGCAAAAGAGTATTAATAATAGTATTTATATATATTTGAAACATTTAATGTTACGACCTCGAATTTCAGATCCATTCCTTCCTCCCTTGTCACCCATTCCCTCTTGGGAGATAAGTAATTCAGTATATGTTGTACATGTCTAACTATGCAAAACATTATCATAGTAGACATATTGTACAAGGCTGCTTATAATTCCCTCCCACTCATCCCACCCCCCACTTGGTCCATTCCCTACATAACCTTGTCCCTCTTCTATAGTGGGTACTTCCAACCTCCCCTCACCCCAAGGATGCCCTCCCATCCATCATCCCTCCTCTCATCCCCCTTCCCCCTATCCTGCTGCAGGTTGAGATATCCCATTTAGTATGTATGTCATTTTCTCCCTGAACCAAATTCAACGTGAATGTGGTTTTGCCATTTTAGCCTTCCTGATTCTCCCCCTCCTTTGCAACCACTTCCCCTTGCTTCTTCTACATGGGATAGTTTACCCTGCCCTGTCTCTCCCCATCTCCTCTTGCCACTTTCCTCTCTCACATCATAATTTCATCCCTTGAGTATTCTCCCTTCCCAACAAATTCAACCTATGCCCTCTATCCATATATAACTGTAACCATATACACACACATTCACATATGTATTCATATGACCACCCACCCTTCTTCCATTATTCTCATACTGAGAAAGGTTTCCTTAGTCACAGTTGTTTTTCCATATAGAAATGTAAATAGTTCAACTTTGATAAGTTCCTTTAGATTTCTTTTCCCTGATTACCTTCTCAGGCATCTCTTGCTTCTTGTGTCTGGATGTCAAATTTTCTATTCAATTCTGGTTTTTTCCTCAAGAATGCTTGAAAGTCCCCTATTCCACTGAATGACCATATTTTCCCCTGAAACAAAATACTCAGTTTTGCTGGGTAGGTGACCCTTGGGTTCATTCCCAGTTCTTTTGCCCTCTGGAATGTCATATTCCATGCCCTTCCATCCCTCAGTGTAGAAGCTGCCAGGTCCTGGGCTATTCTGATTGTGTTTCCACAATATTGAAATTGTTTCTTCCTGGCTGCTTGTAGTATTTTCTCCTTGATCTGGGGATTCTGGAACCTGGCTATAATATCCCTGGGAGTTTTCTTTTGGGGATCTTTTTCAAAAGGTGATCTGTGGATTCTTTCAACCTCTATTTTGCCCTCTGGATCTAAAACATCAGGGCAGTTTTCCTTGAGAATTTCTTGAAGGGTGATTTCTATGTTCTTTCTTTGATCATGGCTTTCAAGTAGTCCAATAATTTTTAAATTGTCTCTCCTGGATCTATTTTCCAGGTCAGTGGTTTTTCCCATGAGATTTTGCACATGGCCTTCTAATCTTTCATTTGTTTGGATCTGCTTAACAGCATCTTGATTTCTCATAAAGTCACTAGCTTCCATTTGCTCCAGTCTAACTCTGAAGGAATGAATCTCCTCAGTGAACTTTTGAGATTCTTTTTCCATCTGGCAAATTCGACTTTTTAAGGCATTCTTCTCCTCAATGCCCTTTTGGGCCTCCTTTGCCATTTGAGCTAGTCTATTTTTTAAGGTGTTGTTTCCTCAGTCAGGCTGTTGACCCTCATTTCATACTTTTCCTGCATCCTTCTCATTCCTCTTCCCAATTTTTCCTCCACTTCTCTTATTTGATTTTTAAAGTCCTTCTTAAGGTCCTCTATGGCCTGCAACCCACTCATGTTTTCCCCTGGGGCTTTTGGAGCAGGACTTCTGACCTCACAGTCCTTTTCCCGCTCTATGCCTCCAAAATAGGAGTCTAGGGTTGCATTTTTCTGTTTCCTTTGCCTAGGCATGTTGCCACTTAATTGCTTGACTTTTGGACTTGTTGCCACACTATGGCTTTAAGGCCATATAGAGGAATTTTCGTCCTGAACGTGGTGGGGCGGGGGCAACTTCCGTTTCTGGCAAGCTGTCAACCCACCCACAACTTCCACCCTAGATCCGCTCGGCTCCCCGAGCTCTGCGTGCTGCCAGGTCCCAGACCGCTGCACTGGTCCTTCCTGCAGGGCTGTTGGGCTGTCCTCAGCGGGAAGTTAGCTTCTCTGTGTCGTTCTGTGGGTGCTGGAGCTCCAGAAGTTGTTCAAAGTCCCCTTTTACATAGTTTTGGGGGAATCTGGGGGCAGAGTGGCTTGGATGAGCTGTTTCTACTCTGCCATCTTGGCTCCGCCAATCTGAATGATTTTAAGTATTTTCCTTGTTATTTGTCACTTTTTTCATTATTTTTTTCCCTATCAGTTTTTCAAATTATTTTTTTTTAATTTCTCCTTTTGAATTATTTTTTCCTTTATGTTTCACAGTGGAAACTATCATGAGAGTAGTTACACTTGTTAAAAAAATTGTTTGCATATGTTGGATACCATAGAAGTTGCTTCCATGTTCTGAAAGCATTTCTACTTACTCTCAACACACATTCACTCTGAAGCTGATAGCCTAGGGACACTGCAACATGTTCAGTCTGTTTCCTATACTTCTTGCCTTAGGTGAACTATTAAAAACAATGATCTGGGCATTTTTACTCCCCTCATTCACCGCCAGTCAAGACTATTCAATGTTTTTTAATTTTTTTGTGTGTGAAGCTTACTGAAATTTTCTATTACTCTACTGGGAAAGAACTAGTAGATAGGTATTTATACTGTGAGAGAAGACGTGACATATAGCATTTTCTATGTAAAACCTGAAATTACCAAGAAAGTCTTTTTTATCAATTGAGGCTAAAATATCTAAAGATAAAACAATTTTACTCTGAACTTTCAGGCTACAAACATCATCATGTTCTAACATCATCAGAAGTTCTGTTTGTTTAGATCAACTAGTATTCCATAAGCCCCTCCTTCAGGCCCTCTAAATCTGGACACCACTCACAAGTGAACTCATAATTTCCTTGAATCTCTTACCATGTCAGATCTAAGAACTGATCCTCTGAAGAAGTGTGTTTGTACCTCACTTATATACTTACACTGTTTTATTTTGTGTTATTGATATTTTTTTTTAAAGAAATCAATGTTTTATTTTCAATCAGCATTTTTCCAACACTATTAGAGCATCTGGGTTTTAAGACCACTCTGTAGTAGTTCCTACCCACTCAGTGGCCTAAGCAGTAGGAGCCACAGACCAGTCCTCAGGAGCTGGCTGAGCACTCCAATCTTCGGTGGGGAACTGCTGAATGGGCACAGATGGCACCTGTACTCCCTCAGACCAATCAGCCACCTCTGGTTGAGTTGCAGTGAATTCTGGGGCGGGTGCAGTCCATTCACCCTGAAACTCCTCCTTTGTCACTGCCTTCTCAGCTTCGGCCTGCTCTTCCTTTTTAATCTCCTCTGGATCCCTGTAGGAGTAAAGATCAGGCATAACCTCCCATGGGTGTTCCCGGGAGATGGTACCACGAATCCACAGGACTTCACAGGCCAGCATCCACCACATCAGACCCACAGAGTGAGCTCCATTGTTGTTACATGGAATGGCAATGACCACATAGCGAAGTGGGGAGTCTGTGTTGCACAGGGCAATGGTTGGGAGGTTAACATACGATGCTTCAGTCAGAGGCTGGTGATCTGCCCGAGGATCAGTGACCACCAAGAGGCGAGGCTCCCTGAAAGCTGCCTGGATCTGATTGGTGAAGGTGCCCGGTGTGAAACGTCCAGCAATAGGTGTGGCACCAGTGGCAGCAGCGAATTTCAGAACAGCTCTCTGGACAGTGTTCCTGGATGAGATGACACTAACATCAGCTGGGTTTTCAATGGCTACAATGGCACGTGCTGCCAGCAGAAGTTTTTCCCAAGTTCTCTTCAGATTAATGGTGTAGATGCCATCACTCTTTCTCTTGTAAATATATTGTTCCATCTGGAAGTCCAGATTGGTGCCGCCCAGATGGGTTCCTGCAGCCAGGAACTTGAGGACATCCTCCTCCTTCATCTGCAGGACATCCAGGGCTTCAGATATTGTGAAAGTTTCCCTTTAAAGTTACGACAGAAACCGAGAACAATGCCGTATGGAACCCTCTTCTGGGCAGCACCGAAAGGGCTGTTGTTGATATTTTTGCATGTGATACTGTATTCTTAATAGATTGTTAAATTGCATGGAATGAAGAATATTCCAGTTGGGAGGAATGCCAAAGATGGCCTCAATAAGACCACACATGAACAGCAGTTCCCACTATAACATCCTTGACAAGTGGTCATTTTGACTCTATTTGAAAAGTTACAGTAATAGAGAACTCACAACTTTTCAAAACAGGTAATTTCATTTTGGGGAGCTCTAATTGCTAGGAAGTTTTTGTTTGTTTGATTAACTGCTTGTTCCATTTACAAAAAGCTTAAATCTGCTTCTTAACAACTTTACTGCCTATTGCTCCTATGGTCCAGACTTGAACAATCCCTTCTCCATGTGACAGCCCTTCAAAGAAAAAAAAAAAAACAAGTCAAAAAGCAAACAGAGCATTCATTGAGCATTTATTGTATACTAGGTCTGTGCTTAGTGCTGGATTAAAATTTTTAAAATGGAAAACAATTCCTGCTTTCAAGGGGCTCATAATCTAATGTAGGAGACAATATGACAACAGCTATGTACAAACAAGGTATGCTGTTGCTTGTCCTTCCTTTCTCCACAAACTTGACTTGTGTGTAAATTGGATTTAAGTGAGGCAGAGACACAGGTGAAAGTTGAGTGAAAG
Source organism: Gymnobelideus leadbeateri (assembly GCA_011680675.1). Taxonomy (NCBI): domain Eukaryota; kingdom Metazoa; phylum Chordata; class Mammalia; order Diprotodontia; family Petauridae; genus Gymnobelideus; species Gymnobelideus leadbeateri. The sequence continues at coordinate 236,151 of WOXC01010279.1, forward strand.
GTATATGTCAATAGTGGATGGGAATCCCTGAAAAGGTGTGGTAGGTGCTAGTCGTCCCTGTATACTCTATATACATATACTCCATATACATATACCCTATATACTCCACAAAAAAGCTATATACAGGATAAATCGGGGAGCATCTTGGAAAGAAGGCACTAGCATTAAGAAGCATCAGCAAAGACTTTCTGCAGAAAGCAGGCTTTTACTGAGACTTAAAGAATTTCAAGGAAGTCAAGAGATAGAGAAGAGGGGAAGAAGAACTCCACAGCCAGGGGACAATGCATGAAAATACATAATCAGGAGATAGAGTGCATTGGGAGAGAAACAATGAGGCCAATGTCACTATATCATAGAGTCTATAGAGGGCATTAAGGTGTAAGAAGGCTAGAAGGTAGGATGGGCCAAGCTGTGAGAGACATTCTTTGAACACCAAAGGATTTTATATCTGATCTAAGAGGTAATAGGGAGCCACTAGAATTTTTTGAATAAGAGGTGACATACAGGGGTGGAGCCAAGATTTCAGAGTAATAGTAGGAACTTGCTTAAGCACCTGCACCAACCACCTTTGATACCTGTAAAATTTGAATCTAAACAAATTTTAGAGCTATAGAACCCACAAAGTGTTTAGAGAGAAACAAATCTCCTGCTGAAGCAACCTGGTCTATCACACTGAGGTGGGAGCCAAGCAGAGCCAAGCACAGTCCTGGGTGAGCCACAAGGGCCTGACCTTGGGTGGCCCCAATCAGTGGCACAGACCAGCCAGAGCAGACTTCAGGAGAGTGAATAACCAGCAGCTGTATCGGTTTCCAGAATTCTCAACCCATAGATGCCAAAGAGAAAGTAAAAGGTCAGTGGGGAACTCTGCTGGAACTAGGTGACAGAAGAGCATGGTACAGCCCCTGCCCCTGGGGTGAGAGGTAGCATAGGTGCTCTGGCAGCTTCTGCCTCATGACTGTCTCCATAGCTCTTGGCCTGCAGATCCTAAGGGGACCAAGCAACCATTCAGAGGGTAATTACTCTTGCTTTTACCTTCTTGGATCTGGATCAAGGTCCTGGGCAGTACTCCTGGGTTATGTGGCCAGTGTACCAGAGTTTGTGGGGGTTGTAGAGAGGGAGCCTCCACAGACCTCTGACAACCAGACTGACAACAACTTGAAAACCCCAACAATTTGGGACACAGCTCTCTCCACTCTGGAAGCAGAGTTCTACTGTAGCAAAGAGTTCAAAAGTCAAGTAATTGGCTGGCAATATGAGCAAGCAGAAGAAACACAAACAGACCATAGAATACTTTTTTGGGGACAAAAAGGATCAAAACATGGAACCAGAAGAAGACAACAAACTCAAAACTCCTGCGTTAAAAGCTTCCAAGGAAAATAGAATTGGTTGCAGGCCATGGAGGAGCTCAAGAAGGATTTTGAAAATCAAGTAAGAGAAGAGGAGGAAAAAGTGGGAAGAAAAGTGAGAATGGTGCAAGAAAATCATGAAAAGCAAAGTCAACAGCCTGCTAAAGGAGACCAAAAAAAACACTGAAGAAAATACCTTAAAATGGACTAACTCAAATGGCAAAAGAGGCCCAAAAAGCCAATGAGGAGAAGAATGCCTTAAAAAGTCATATTGGGGGGGGCGGAGCCAAGATGGAAGAGTAGAAACAGCTCCTCCAAGGCTCTCTGCCCCCAGATTCTCCACAAACTATGTAAAAAAGGACTCTGAAAAACTTCTGGAGCCCCAGCACCCACATAACGACACAGAGAAGCTAACCTCCCGCTGAGGACAGCCCAGCACCCTGCAGGAAGGACCAGCACAGTGGTCTGGGAGCCAGCAGCGCGCAGAGCGCAGGAGCCGAGCCGAGCCCAGGTCCACGTGAGCTGAGGTTTTAGCCCCAGGGCGGCAGGGCCAGCAGCCGGCTGGAGGAACCCCAGAACACCAGGAGCTGTGGCGATTCCAGAATTATCAACATAGACATGCCTAGGACAAAGTAAGAGGTTAGTGTCCTATGGACTTTGGGGCCTGTATTTGGGGAATGCGTCAGCTCCCTCCCCTGGGGGCTAGAAGCCGCTGAGGAGACACGCCATTTTGTAGCTTTCAGAGGCAGGTCTGGCTCCCAGCCTACAAATCGTGGGGAGATCCAGCGATCAGTCTTGGGGGTAATCGCTCTTGCTTTAACCTCCCTGGATCTGGATTGTGATCTAGGGTGGAAGTTGTGGGTGGGTTTACAGCTTGCCAGAAACGGAAGTTGCCCCCCACACGTTCCGGACGAAAATTCCTCTAGCTGGCCTTAAAGCCATAGTGTGGCAACAAGCCCAAAAGTCAAGCAATTAAGTGGCAACATGCCAAGGCAAAGGAAACAGAAAAATGCAACCCTAGACTCCTATTTTGGGGGCATAGAGCAGGAAAAAGGACTGTGAGGTCAGAAGTCCTGCTCCAAAAGCCCCAGGGGAAAACATGAGCGGGTTGCAGGCCATAGAGGACCTTAAGAAGGACTTTAAAAATCAAATAAGAGAAGTGGAGGAAAAATTGGGAAGAGAAATGAGAAGGATGCAGGAAAAGTATGAAATAAGGGTCAACAGCCTGACTGAGGAAAACAACACCTTAAAAAATAGACTAACTCAAATGGCAAAGGAGGCCCAAAAGGGCAATGAGGAGAAGAATGCCTTAAAAAGTCGAATTTGCCAGATGGAAAAAGAATCTCAAAAGTTCACTGAGGAGATTCATTCCTTCAGAGTTAGACTGGAGCAAATGGAAGCTAGTGGCTTTATGAGAAATCAAGATGCTGTTAAGCAGATCCAAACAAACGAAAGATTAGAAGGCAATGTGAAATATCTCATGGGAAAAACCACTGACCTGGAGAATAGATCCAGGAGAGACAATTTAAAAATTATTGGACTACCTGAAAGCCATGATCAAGGAAAGAACCTAGAAATCACCCTTCAAGAATTTCTCGAGGAAAACTGCCCTGATGTTTTAGATGCAGAGGGCAAAATAGAGGTTGAAAGAATCCACCAATCACCTCCTGAAAAAGATCCCAAAAAGAAAACTCCCAGAAATATTATAGCCAGGTTCCAGAATCCCCAGATCAAGAGAAAATACTACAAGCAGCCAGGAAGAAACAATTTCAATATTGTGGAAACACAATCCGAATAGCCCAGGACCTGGCAGCTTCTACACTGAGGGATCGAAGGGCATGGAATATGATATTCCAGAGGGCAAAAGAGCTGGGAATGAACCCAAGGGTCACCTACCCAGCAAAACTGAGTATTTTGTTTCAGGGGAAAATATGGTCATTCAGTGGAATAGAGGACTTTCAAGCATTCTTGAGGAAAAAACCAGAGTTGAATAGAAAATTTGACATCCAGACGCAAGAAGTAAGAGATGCCTGAGAAGGTAATCAGGGAAAAGAAATCAAAAGGAACTTATCAAAGTTGAACTATTTACATTCCTATATGGAAAAGCAATATCTGTGACTGATGATATCTTTCTCACTATGAAAATAATGGAAGAAGGGGGTGTGGTCATATGAATACATATGTGAATGTGTGTGTATATGGCTACAGTTATATATGGATAGAGGGCATAGGTTGATTTTGTTGGGAAGGGAGAGTACTCAAGGGATGAAATTCTGAGGTGAGAGAGGAAAGTGGCAAGAGGAGATGGGGAGAGACATGGTAGGGTAAACTATCTCATGTAGGGGAAGTGGGTACAAAGGAGGGGGAGAATAAGGAAGGCTAAAAAGGCAAAACCACATTCACATAGAATTTGGTTCAGGGAGAAAATGACATACATACTAAATGGGATATCTCAACCTGCAGCAGGATAGGGGGAAGGGGGATGAGAGGAGGGATGATGGAAGGGAGGGCATCCTTGGGGTGAGGGGAAGTTGGAAGTACCCACTATAGAAGAGGGACAGGATCATGTAGGGAATGGACCAGGTGGGGGGTGGGATGAGTGGGAAGGAATTATAAGCAGCCTTGTACAATATATCTACCATGATAATGTTTTGCATAGCTAGACACGTACAACATATACTGAATTACTTATATCCCAAGAAGGAATGGGTGACAAGGGAGGAAGGAAATGGATCTGAAATTCGAGGTCGTAACATTAAATGTTTCAAATATATATATAAATACTATTATTAATTCTCTTTTGCCTATAATTGGGAGATAAGATGTGCAGGCATTGGGACACAAAGATTCATCTTCCTCTAATGGAAAAGTCGATGGGGGTATGGGAGAAAGTATGGGAGAGAGCAGATTGGAGGAAGCGATATCTTGTGGGATTACTGTTCTGGGAGGTTGGGTAGGGGAATAATGGGGGGAAAATGATTGTAACTCAAAATCTGGTGGAAATGAATGATGTAAAACAGAAGTTAATAAAGTATTTGTTTAAAAAAAAAAAGTCATATTGGCCAGATGGAAAAGGAATATCAAAAATTCACTGAAGAGAATAATTCTTTCAAAGTTAGATTGGGGCAAATGGAAATTAAAGACTTTATGAGAAATCAAGATACTATTAAACAGATCCAAACAAATGAAAAAAAAAAAAACAAAAACAGAAGGTAATGTGAAATAACTCACTGGAAAAACCACTGACCTGGAAAATAGATCCAGGAGAGATGATTTAAAAATTATTGGTGTACCTGAAAGCCATGATAAAAAAAGAGCCTAGACATGATCTTTCAAAAAATTCTCAAGTAAAATTGCCCTGATATTCTAGAACCAGAGGACAAAATAGAAATTGAAATAATTCACCAATCACCTCTTGAAAAAGATCCCCTAAAGGAAATTCCTAGGAATATCATAGCCAAATTACAGAGTCCCCAGAGCAAGGAGAAAATATTACAAGCTGTCAGAAGGAAACAATATTAGTATTTTGGAAACACAATCAGGATAACATAAGATCTAGCAACTTCTACATTAAGGGACTGAAGGGTTTGGAAAATGATATTCCCAGAGGTCAAAGGAGCTAGTATTAAAACCAAGAATTACTTGCCCACAAAATTGAGTATAATGCTTCAGGGGAAAATATGGTTATTCAATGAAATAGAGGATTTTCAAGTATTCTTGATGAAAAAACCAGAGCTGAACAGAAAATTTGACTTTCAAATACAAGAAGCAAGAAAAGCATGAAAAGGGTAAACAGGAAAAAGAAATCATAAGGATCTTATTAAAGTTGAACTATTTACATTCCCACATGGAAAGACGATAATTTTAACTCATGAGACTTTTCTCAATATGAGGATAGTTGAAGGGAATATATGTGTTTGTATATGTATATGTATATGTATATGTATATGTATATGTATATGTATATGTATATGTATATGTATATGTATATGTATATGTATATGTATATGTATATGTATATGTACATGTATATGTATACGTATACGTATACGTATATGTATATGCATGTATAGGAGGGTACATGTGCATATGAACACATAGGTGAGTGTTTGTGTATATGTATGGACATGTATACAGAGATAGAGGGCACAGGATCAGTTGAATAGGAAGGAATGATATCTAAAAAATAAAATTAAGAAGTGAGAGGAATATAATGAGAGAAGGAGAAAGGGAGAGATAGAATAGGGTAAATTATCTCATATAAAAGAGGTAAGAGAAAGCTATAATACTAGAGGGGAAGAGCAGGAAGGTGAAAGGGAATGAGTCAACTTTAATTGAATTTGGTTTAAGGAGGGAATAACATACACACTTAATTGGGTATCTTACCCTGCAGGAAAGCAGGGGGTAAGGGAATAAGGGGGGGCATTATGGAAGGGAGGCAGATTGGGGGAGAGGATAGTTAGAAGCAAAAACTTTTGAAAAGGGACAGAGTACAAGTAAAAAATAGAATAAGTAGGGGGCAGGATAGGATGGAAGGCAATATAGTCAGTCTTTCACAATATAACTACTATGGAAACATTTTGTGTAACTACACATGTACAACCTATCTTGAATTGCTTGTCTTTCCAGTGGGGGTGAGTGAGGAGGGAAGAAGGGAAGTAATACGGAAATCAAAGTTTTAAAAACAAATGTCAAAAAAGAGGTGACATACAAAGATTTGTACTTGAGACATGTCACTTTGGGAACTGAATGGAGGCAGCCCTGAGGCTGCCTGAGGCAGGCAGACCCAATAGCAGATTATTGCAATAGTTCAGGAATAAAGTTGATGATAAGAACAAAGACCCCACTTGGGGCTGATGCTCAGGGTGGTACCAGTGTCAGAGGGGAGAAGGGAACTTATAGGAAATATATTTCAGAGATATAATCTATAGGTCTTCACAACAGATTGGATATGGAGATGGGGTGGGGGTAATAGAATGAGAGACAGTAAATAACTGAGGGTGACACCAAGGTTGTGAACCTGGGGGACTGGAAGAATGGTGATACTCTTTATAGTAATAAGGAAATTTGATAGAAGAAGGAGGAGGTAGGAAAGGGAGAAGGAGGAAGGGGAATTCGGGGTAAGAGGAGGGGGGAGGGGGAAAAGGGGTGTGTCATAGTGGTGTAATGGAAAGAGCACTGGCTTTGGAGTAAAAACAGCTGGATTTGAAGCCCAGCCATGTTAATCACTTATCTGTGTGACTGGGCAAGTCACTTTGTTTTCCCCCAAGTCTGTTTTCCTCAACTGTGAAATGAAAAGGTTAGATTAGATGATATTAAAAGTCCCTTCCAGTTCCAAAATCTACGATTTCATGATCCCTTGATTCTATGACATAATAAAAGACAGCTTTCATGTCCTTTTATTAAAAGTTTTTAAAATTAAAGTGCTTTGTCTGCCCCCTTTCATTATTTTTATTGATCTATCTAAATGTACAGTTTTGAGAACTTATTCTTGAATGATATGGTTCTGATCCATTCACCATTCTGGGTATTCACTTTTAAACATAGCTTGTCAATTTAATCCCTTCTTATTAGATTGACCTACTTCTGGCTTCTAGGGGGAAATTGTGGGAAAAGGAGCAGTAGAAGAGAAGACAAGCCAAATAAAAAGAATGAAATCATATAGATGATTTGGAGGAGTTGGGAGTAATAAAATTATCTGAGTTTGAATTTTGGAAGGACACCATCTCCAGGCTGATACTGCTCCAGATTCTCCTTCTGCATTGAAAGAATAGGATCAAGACAATAAAGGAGGATATAAAAGGAATGTAGAGAATAGCAGGGTTCATTATTTGATCTTTGGAGTCATGAATGATCATGGAATTGACTGAAATTTGTGTGGGGCAGAGCACATTGGAAATGCTGTTTCTACTCCGCCATCTTGGCTCCGCCCCCCCATCATGGAATTGATAATAGTACTTTTAGTTTTCACTGTTGCTTGCTTTTACAATGTTTTTGTTTGTTTGTTTGTTTTTGTATAAATTGCTGTGCTGGTTCTTATAATTTTGCTCTCCAATTAATAGAAGTCTTCAAAATAGTTCATACTGATGGTATAGTATAAATTGTTCTTCTGGTTCTATTCACTTCATTCTATCAGATTTTAGGGTACTCTTTCCATGTCTTTCCAAAATAATTGATTTTCTCATTTCTCATAGAAAAATAGAAGTCCATTGTAATCATGTAACATGAGTTATTCAGCCACTCCTTAATTAAGAGGTATCTTCTTAATTAGCAGTTTTTTTTATCACAGAAAGATCCTCTTTCTCTATTTTTTTAATATAATGAACCTTTCCCTCTTACTTTGATCTCTTTTGCATATAGGTCTGGGGTCCATCTCCAGTCATACTGATCTGTATCTTGCCACTGGACCCAGATGACTTCCTAGAGAGTGAGGCTGGTGAGTTTGCATAGCCCTGCTTCACTTAAATCCAATTAACTTGCAAATCTTGATGTCTGTTACCTTCTGGAGGTCATTAATCCTCTTAGAGAAGGAAGGACAAACAACAAACCTATAGGCCTCATAGTGATATAGATGTATTAAAAAGGTATACATTAATTAGTAACTTTTGTGCATAATTACAAATTGCTTCCAAAATAGTTGCACTCATTCACAGGTCCACAAGGAATGTATCAACATGACTTTTCCCCACAGCCCCTCCAATCGTTTCCAATTTTTAAAATCATCTTTGTAATTTTAATAGACTGAAGTGGAATCTCAGATTGTTTTAATCTGCATTTCTCTAAATAATAGTGATTTGAAGCATTTGTTTAATATGTGATTTGAAGCATTTGTTTAATATGGTTATAGATAGCTGTTCATATCTCTAGACCATTTATCATTTGGGGAATGGCTCTTTTTCTTATAATTTGAAAAAGTTTCTTATATATCTTGGAAATGAGACCTTTGTCAGACAAATTGATTCTAAAGATGTATTCTTAGTTAATTGCTTCTGTTTTAGTCTTAGATATATTAAATTTAATTTTATGTAAACAAAGTTATGCACCTAATTTTCTGTTATATCTATTCCTTATTAGGTCATGAACTTTTCTATTAAACATAGATTTGATAGCTAATTTTTTAAATTTAGGTCTTTGATTTATTTAATTTGTTTGTATTGTGATCTTTTGTTTCTAGGTCACAAATCCATTTGGAGTTTTTCTTCCTATAAGGTTGACCAGGTGTGCATCTAAATTTAATTTATTTCATAGTTGTCCATTTTTTCCAAAATTTTTGAGTCCTTATCCCACTCCCCAGGGTTTTTGTGTTTACCAAATATTAGTATATTAGATACATCTGCTTCTGTTTGTTATATAATTAATTTTTTCCACTTACCAATCACTCTATTTTGAACCAATACCAAATTGTTTTTAATAGTTACACTTTGTAGCAAAGTTTGAGATCTGGCACTGCATTATTGTTTTTTACTTGTCTTACTTTTTTTTTTTACAATAGACTTTTTATGAAGTGGGAGTAATTTTTGAATGTACAGAAAAACATATCAATTATTTTATTTTTAAAATGTTATTTTTAATATTAAAAAATCTGAGTTCTAAACTCTCTCACTCCTTCCCATCCACTGAGAAGGCAAGAAATATGACATCAACTATATAAGTGAAATCATGCAAAATGTATTTTCATATTAAACACATCATGCCCAAAAAGCAAGAAAAATAAAGTGAGAAAGCTATATTTCAATTTGCACTTGGAATTCATTAGCTCTTTCTCTGGAATGGATAGCATTTTTTCATGAGTCCCTAGGAATTTTGTTGGTTCATTGTATTGATCAAAGTAGCTAAATCTTTCACAATCAATCATCATTGCATTTTGGTGTTATTGCATACAATGATCTTCTGGTTCTGCACACTTCACAGTTACTACAGGTTTTCCCATGTTCCCCTGAAATCATCCCCCTCATTATTCCTTATAGTACAATAGTGCTTCACCACAATCATATGCTACAACTTATTCAGCAACTCCCCACTTAAATGTTGTTCACTCAGTTTTGTTTTTTTTCTGCCACAAAAAAGGAGCTGTTGGGGTGGCTAGATGGCATAGTAAGACACACTCCCAATTGTCCTACTTTCCCTGCTCCAAAAAGCAAAAAAAAAAAAAAAAAGCTGTTATAAATGTTTTTATACACATAAGTCCTTTGTCCTTTTCCTTTGATCTCTTTGGGGTAGCGATCTAGTGGTATAGTCTCTGGGTAAAAGGGTATGCATAGCTTTATAGTCTCCAATCAATAAAAAAAAAAAAATAGACCAAGGGGCGGCTAGGTGGCGCAGTGAATAGAGCGCCGGCCCTGGAGTCAGATGGACCTGAGTTCGGAGCCGGCCTCAGACACTTAATCCGCACAAACAAAAACCTAGCCCTGTAACCTTGGGCAAGTTACTTAACCCCAATTGCCCTAAAGGGGCGGCTAGGTGGTGCAGTGAGTAAGAGCGCTGGCCTCGGAGTTGGGATGACCTGAGATCAGATCCGGCCTCAGAAAATGAGCACCCACGCATAAATAATGACTAGCCGTGTAACCTTGAGCAAGTTACTTAACCCCAATTGCTTATTAAAAAAAAAAAATAGAACATCGGGTATTGGGAAGGGTTGGGGAGTAGAACCTTAAGGAAAAGATTCAAGAGGAAAAGGAAAAGGATTGTTAAGAGAAGGGAAGATAAGCAAGAAGGAAACAAGCCTTTATTAAGCACCTACTATATGCCAGGAATTGCTTTAAACTTTTTATAAATATTACCTCATTTCATTCTCACAACAATCCTGGGTGGTAGGGACTATTATTGTCCCCATTTTATGACTGAGGAAACTGAGGCAGACAGTGATTAAGTGACTTGCCCAGAGTCACAAAGCTAATAAGTGTCTGAAGCTAGATTTGAACTCAATTTTTCCTGATTCAAGACCAGAGTTCTCTCCACTTCAGCTCCTAGATTAATTTGAAAACACAAATAAGAAAGAACACTTAAAGTTGAAAAAAAAAAGAATTGAATTGATGGGTGCAGTAAATTGAAGCAACATATATGATATTGGTAAAAGGCTGAAGGAGGAGTGGGTATACTGAATCCCACTCTTTGGAGTTACTGAAATTAAGGAAAGGAAGTTGAATAGAGCTGTCAATTTATTAGGAGGTGATAATTGATTGTAAACATTTTAACCAGGTGTTTAGTTGTGAATACCCACAAGCAGTTTTTTTAAATGTTTTTATTGATGTCTCTTATTTTTCTTACATTGACATAGTTTCCTCCTCCATCCTAGGGAGACATTCCAAATAACAAATGACATTTTTTAAAGGTAAAAAATGAAAAAGAGGACAAATCTGTGTAGCAGATAACTACATCAAAAGTGTCTGGAAAAGGTGCTGAGCTCTACTCCCTAAGTATTTTTGAAAAGACTAAAAATCTTAGCCCTTATGAAGAATAAATGAAACTATATGCAATAAACTTCATCAAAATTAAAATATGTGTACACAGTTACTGCTCTCTGTGTTGTAAGTGTATTTTAGGATCTCCTTCCTTGAGGACGTGAAGGGACTTGAAAAATTCTCCACAATTCAGGTTGCAAGGTTGAATTGAGTTTTCCTGAAGGAAACAGAAGTGAGAATTTAATGGGAGAGGAAAAAGAAGGATCTGAGGGAAGGATAACTTTGACCATTTGTTAAGATGTTGGTCAGGGGAAGAGGGTTAAGGAGGGGCCAAAGTAAAGAAAAAGGGCAGATGTATATTTGACACTTAAAAACTGATTTGAGGCCCTCTCTGCTGAGAACAAGTTGAGTGATCTGAGGAAGAAGCTATTTGTCCACCAAAGAAGGAGTACTAGAATCACAGAAGTTCTCCTGTGAAAGATCATTTAGTAAGGGTCAGAGAATGAAGAGGAAAAAGAGAAGCAATTGGGAACACTTCCAAATAACTTCAAGGAAAAGGAAAATGGACTGTGTCTGAAGAGACCATTGTGCATGCTTGGGGAACTTATCAAACAATTCAGATGACAAGAAGAAATATGTATAAGATGGAAAATGGATAGGTAATGAAATGTGATTAAAAGAACGTGGCAAAGATCTACAAAAATAGCAGGAGGAATGCTACAGCTCAGAATCAGCTGAACTGGTGAGGAAATCCCAGGGCAATAAAAAATGAGTGGCTCTAAAGGGGAGGAAGATAAGGGTCAAGGATGGAAGAGGATACTTTCTTGGACTTGACAGGATGATTTTAAATGAAAACAAAGAGGGGCGGCTAGGTGTCGCAGTGAGTAGAGTGTCGGCCCTGGAGTCAGAAGGTTTGGATCCGACCTCAGACACTTAATGCACACACAAACAAAAACCTAGCTGTGTGACGTTGGGCAAGTTACTTAACCCCAATTGCCCTCCAAAAAGCAAAAATAAAATAAAATAAAATAAATGAAAATAAATGAAAACAAAGAGGAAACAGCACCTATCAATTTTTATTTGCTTTTTTGTCTACCATGGAGAATAGCCTTTGTAATGGAAATCATAGAACCAAAGACTTGACTAATGGGAAGTTAATAACCAAAATAAGATAAGTAAAGAGATAATACCAAATTATATCCTCAGGTATTGAAAGAATTGACAAAAATGTTTCCTGAGACATTTATAATATTCTTGAAAATTCATAGGAAACAGAAGTATCATAAGGTAGAGAAGGGTCAATGCTCTGATGAAAAAAGAAAAATTCTGGCAATATAAGCAATATTCAAAACCCTTGGTCCCTCCCCTCTGCAAAGAAAAATAAGGGAAATAAATGTCTTCTCATATCTCATATTCAGGGCCAAGTGTAGTCATCGTAATTCTTCAGCATTTGATTTTCACTGTTTTGTTAATATTATTGTTCCTTTAATATATATTGTGGTTATTGTTCTACAGTATCTTGTTCTGTTTACTTTATATCACTGCATGTCTATATTTTCATGATTCTCAGTGTTTCTTATATTCATGATTTTTTAATGAAACACTCCATATTGCCTTAGCAAAATGCAATAAGCCATGTCAATGGACATCTACTTTGTTTCCAGTTCTTTATTAACAATAAAATTTATCTTATAAATATTTTGGTGCATGTTGAGACCTTTCATTTCTCACATTGATCTCCTTGGGCATATATGCCTAGCAAGGAGATCTTTGGGTAAAGGGATCGGATTATTTTTAATCATGTTCTTTGCATTAATTACAAATGCTTCCCAGTAAGTTCAGACCAATTCACAGCTACCCCAATCATGCATTATTGTACCCATATTTCTACAACTTATTTAATGTTAACTACTTCCATGTTTAGTTTCTTTGCCATTTTGCTGAGTATGATTGAAATCTTAATACCGTTTTGATGTGCATTCCTTATTAGCAGTGGTTTGGAACATCTTTTATTTGGTTGTTAATCATTTGAGAACTGTTAATTTCTTTCAATAATTGTGTACTGAAGAAAGGTTTTTGGTTATACATACATATGTATACACTCACATGCATGTATATTCATGTGTGTATGTATATATGCATCTATATAAATTAAAAGCAATAAAACCCCAAAACTGTGTGTGTGTGTGTGTTTAAATAAGTAGTAACTGAGGCAAATGTCTGGTTCACTCTCTTACTGGGTTTGTGACTGGGAACAAATGGTTCATTTTCAGTGCAGCAGGAGGTCTTTATTGGAGCATCCTGGGGATTTGTACTTGCCTTGTACTATTTAGCATTTTTCTCAGTAACTTGGATAAAGTCACCACAGGAGCACTCATAAAATTTACAGGTGACACCAAGCTGAGAGGGATAGCTATCACAATGGATGACAGATAAACTCAAATGTTGGGCTAAAGAGAATAAGATACATTTCAACCAATCAATAAACATTTATTAAGGACCTACTATTTGCCAGACACTGTGCTGAGCACTGCTTAATAGAGATAAACACAAAGTTTAACACGTGAGTACAAAACTATCAACTTCATAAGCATATGTAGAAGGATAGTTAGATAACAATTCTAAAAAATTATCAGGACGATTTGGTGGATTACAAGATAAAATATTAGTCAGCAATGGGATGTGCAATCTTGAACTCCATTAAAAGTTATAATTTCCAAGAATACAAAGAACATAGGCAATTCTTATTCTGCTCTTGTCAGATCTCATTTGGAACACTGGATTGAGTTCTGGGTGCCATATCAAGAAGAACATTGATTACCTGGAGAATATCCCTAGAAGGACAACCAAGCTGCTGAAGAGCCCAGAGCCCATATTATATGAGGATCGATTGAATATGTTTAAGCTTGAAAAGAGATCACTCAAATGAACGTCTTAAATATATTAAGGGTTGTATTTGCCGTGTGGAGAAGATATACGTTTTCTGTCTCACTCCATAGGACAGAATTTGTGTTGGGAGTAACAAAGAGTTTCAAAGAATTGTATTTAAACGTGATGTCAGGAAAACCAAATAAAACAAAACAACTTCATAATAATCAGGATATACAAAAGTGGAATGGTCTGCCCTAAGAGTTAGTGAGTCCCCTCACCTGGGACATCATTAAGCAGAGGTTGGATGACCACTTGTTAGGTAAGTTATCCTGGAGATTCCTTTTGTTTGGGGGTTGGACTAGACAGTTGCTGGATTCCTTTCCAATTGCCAAATTCTTTGATTTTGTGACTCCCCAAATTGAATACCATGCTCTGGATCTGGTTTGACCTAGGCAAAGAGCAATGAGGCAAACATTTCCCTTGGACTGAATGCTGCATCTATTAATATAGCTGAGGGCTTGGACACAGGAGTGTTCATATTTGTATGTCCTCAGTACTTAATATCCTGTACATTAGAGAGCAAAGCCGATGGTGGTTTTTTTGTCTTTTCATCCACAGATTCCAAGACAGTGTTTGACACGTAACAGGTACTTAATAAATGCTACAGAACTGAAATCAATAGTTGAATATATGTTTTCTGGGAAAAAGCAGAAGAGATGAAGTCAAAAGAGTGCTCTATTTAAAGTCAAGAGTTGGGTAGAAATTTTGGCCCTGTCACTTAATACCTGTATGGCTTTGGGCAAGTCGCTCAAGCTATTTCTTCATTTGTCATATTACTTGACTTGACTGGCAGATCTCCAAGCCCCTTCTGGTTTTCAGCTTCATTTATGCATAATTTTTATAAAGTTATAAACAAATAAATGGATACAAATAAGTTCTCTTTTCTCTTCCTTCTTTGCTGCTTTCTTTTCTTCTTCCCTCTCTTCTTCTCTTTCCCCCTTTCTTTTCCTCTGTTTCTCTCTTTTCCTATGTCTTTTCTTTCTTTCTTTCCCTTTCTCCTTCCCCCTTTCCTTCCTTTTCCCTTCCCTCCTTCTTATCTTCTCTCTCCTTTTTCTTTTATCTTTCCTTTTTTTCTTTTTCTTTCCTTCTTTTCTTCCTCCCTTCTTTCTTCCCTCCCTTCCTTTACTCCTTCCTTCCTCCTTTTCTTGCTCCCTCCCTTCCTTCCTTCAATCCTTCTTTCTTTCCTTCCTTCCTTCCATCTTTTCCCAAAATTGTCGAATACTTTATATTAACATTTGTAATCTCACAAATTAATCCAGAATACACAGAAATAAATTTACTATCTAGAATTAAAAGGTATTTATGAGCATATAGGGAAATGAGATGTGAAGTGGGGGAATTGATTTAAGGATCCGAATAGCCTGAAGAAGAAAAGATCAAGTGTGAGCATTATGTATGGGAAAAGGATTGTTGTCTTCAGAGGGCCAGACTTAGAATAAAGGGTGAAAGTTCCAAAGACACACATTTACTGAAGCTAATCTTCAAAAGTGCTTCCAGGATACAAAAACCTCATTGCAGTTAGAGCAGTTCACAAGAGTAAAGGGCTGCCTCAGAAGATGGGATGTGCCCCTCACTGGAGGTCATTAAGCAGCCCTCTTTTTAATTATGTCATAGAAGAGATTCTGTTTTCGGGTCTTCAAAGATCCAGACACCCATATGTATCATGTGAGTCAGATCATGGGAACTATTGTCCACCAACTTGCAGATCACTCTCTTCTTCCTCAACTTCGGTGTCTACCTGTCTTATAAGCCAATTTTTGCTCTTAAAGGGCTTAAAGGGGGGACCTTTAACATATAGAGTGTACCAAGCACTCAATTGCTGAGGATACAAATGAAAAAAAAAAAAAAAGAAAAGGTAGTCCCTGCCCTGAAGAGGTTTATACTCTAAAGGTCACAGAAAAACAGGAAAAGAAGCTGAAAAGTCAGAATAGGGGTCATGGGGGAAGTACCTAATTGGCATGGTCCAAAAACCAAAGAAATCCCAAGTGAGAAATGATGAGATGTCTGAGCTGAGGTGTCTCTATATATGGGGGTTTGGAATTCATGGTTTTACCCTCCATCAGAGAGGCAGAAGGTAGTGATGAGGTGGATTAACCAATCTGATGAAAACACACCTGTGGATGTCCCCACCCCCCCAGATACCCTAAACTGCTTATTCCCTATTATCCTCAAATTCTTTGACTTATTCCTTCACTTTACCTCAGCTACGGCCACTGATGGCCACATAGTAGATTTAGCCATTAGTCAAAACTATTATCCTTCCTGGAAGAAAATTCTGACTTTCCTTTATTTGATCTTCACTTCCTGTCATTCCATATCTCCCTGCCCATTACCCTTCCTAAAACAGTTCTTTGTCCTCACTATGACCTCCCATTTCTCTACAACTCAGTACTTTCCCTGGTCACCATCCTGACTCTGACTTCACCATCTTCCCTTCCCAATCCCAACTTTATTGCTGATAAATTCAACTCTACATCATCCTCTATCTTTCAGTCTCTTGCCCCCTTGTACTCTTCTTGATCATTCCTTACAAAACTCTAGCTCTGGATTACGCCTAATATCTACCTCCTCTGTTTTTACTCGTATATTGCAAAATGAATTTGGTGGAAGTTATGCAATCTCAATTTACTCAATAATACTCTCAATGTAGCAAGGGTATTTTTTCTTTTTTTACTTCTCTCTAATTCTTTATCCTACTAAAATGCAGAACATTTTCTTTTCCCTTCAAATATCTCCCACCTTCTCAATCTTCACATTCTCAACTGAGGACCTCATCTAATACTTTAAGGAGAAAATACAAGCTATTGGCTTTGAGCTTCTTCTTCCCTTTCCCATATGTAAATAACCCTTGATATCACCTCTCCTATTCCTTTCTCCATTAGTCTCCAATAATAAAGTTACCCTTCCCTTTGTTAAGGTCAGCTACTTTATATATGCTTCTGAGCCTCTTTTACCCTTCCATCATCATTCATCATATTACCTCCTTAATTATCATCCCACCCTTAGGCTCAAATATCCCCTAATCTACTGGTTCCAACCTATCTTTCTGCAAAGATGCCCAACTATATCGAGAGGTATTAGGAGTTTGAAAACTGACTGTCACTGTCTGATTCATAGTTCAAAGAGAAAAAAGCAATCCTTAGTTTTAAGATTCATTTAGGACTATTGGGATCTTTAAATTGGAAGAAGGATTAAAGTCATACACAGAAAACAGACATAGTCTTTAAGATACAGACTGAAAAAGGAGTACTTGGGATTTTTTAGAGCATCAGTAGGTAGGCATTATGCCCAGCCTAATCCAAGATTTAAGGAGCTGAATCAGAAACAATTGCCAACACAACGGCAACAGGTGAAAGGAGAAATCTGAAAGAGAGATTGTGAAAGGAACAATGAACTGGAACAGAGAAAGGAGATATCCAGGAGGATATTGATACAGGCATCTCTGACAGCAGAACTCAGGTTGAAGTTACTGGATGTATAATTTTTTCTCATCAAGGTTTAAGAAAAGTTTTTGAAAAAAAGACAGTCAAAGCAAGTCAAAAAGTTTTAAGTCCTGTGCCAGGAACTATGTTAAGTGCTGGAGATACCAATTAAAGCAAATAATAAATAAATAAAATGAAATTTTAAAAAACTGAATTGGGGAAGGAGGGAAAAGATGGACACCCTACCATGAGATCATGATGAAAAAAGAAGTCCTGAGAATCAGAAGCCGGGCTAAAGAGGATTGAAAGCTTGAACACACTTGATACACTTTCTCAGTTTCAATTATTCTTGATCTCTACTCTGCTTGACATTTCAAATATCTATCTTTTCCTGGATACTTTCTCTTTGAATTCTTGTGACACTACTCTATCCTGATTCTCTTCTCAGTCTGAAAACTACATCTTCCATTTCCGTGCCTTTCCTCCAGTTATCTCTAGTACTTGGATTATATACCTTTCTTCCTCTGTTTCAGGTAATCCCTTACTTTTGTCATATCTCAGTTTTCTATCTTCTACAAAAAACATTTCTTAACCCACTCCCACCACCACCACCACCCCAGATGTTAGTGCCATCACTCCCAATATTACTTTGTATTTTTATTATTATTTATTCTGGATATATAAACATCAATGTGTTTGTATGTGTATATGTGTATACACACATACATTTATATGTATATATGCATATATATGTGTGTATATGTATATATACATAAACATATATTCACATGACAGTCTCCCAATTTCCACTCCTTCTCCCATAAATAATAATAGAATGTAAGCTCCCTGAGGACAGGGATCATTTTGTTTTGCTATCCCTGGTGCCCAGAACAACCCTTGGTATATTGTAGGCCCTTCTTAAATGCTTTACTATTAATTGATTGATTGATTGAATTGGGTGACTTCTGAGATCTATTTCAATTCTGAGGCTCTAGGATTCTTTAAGGAAGAAAGTTACCTTCTGAGATATTTGCCATATAGAGATGCTGTGAAGAGAGTATAATGAGATATGAAATAACTATTAAAAAGTTACATGCTACCATCCTGTTTCAAAATACTACATTATTATCTTTTAGAAAGGCAACACTTCCACTTCCATCAATTGCTTTAAACCTTGAGAAGAAATATTAGCCAGAGAGAGGAAGCAAGTCCACTGCCTAAAACACCCACACTGGACCACATGTTTTCCTGGTTTTATTCCCAGAGCTTAGTTCTCATTATGACAACTATGAATGTGACCATAGAAGGGAGATTTGGTGAGAAAGAAAGGAACATGACTTTCTGACTCAGCTGAAGAGCATTATAGTATGTGAGGAAATGGATGATACTATTTGATTTGCATTTGTTTGTTTTCCAATAAAACTGTCTCCTAATTAAGAGTACTAGTTGTAAGTTCCAGACAATACCCACCCATCTTAACTGGAGATCTGAGGAAATTATAGCCAGATGTCCCCAGCTGCTTCTAAATGGCAACCAGTTGAAATAAAATTGCCCTAATGCATAAAATTCATGGAGGCAAAGGCCATGATCTCCTATATAAGTTTGTTGAAGAGAGGGGCAACAGGATAAGTCAAAAACTCACTGGATTTGACAACCAAAGAATAGGGTTTTGAATCTTGGTTTCATACATATTTACAATGTGACTCTGGGGAAATAATTTCATTTTCTGAACAGCAGTTTATTTATTGGTAAAGTGGAGATAATAGTTGTGCTACCCAATGCAGAGGACTGTGCTAAGGAAAACATCTAGCAAACAAATGCTAGATAAATGTGAGTCATTAAGGCATACAAAGGCACATGGTATAGTAGATAGATCTCTGCACTTAGAAATAGGAAGGAAATCTAGCTTCTGATTTTTGTTAGCTATGTGACCCTAGGTATTTCAAGAAGCCTCTACACACTTCTCTAGAACTGATCTGTCATAGGTACCAATCCTACCTTGAAGAAATCATGGAATCATAGATTTAGAGCCAGAAGAAATCTTGGAGGTTATTCTGAAGAACTGAAAGGATCGTTTTATTTCCTTTATCTTTTGTTTGGTTGAGAATCCTCTCCTTCATCATAGTTGTTAAGATACCTCCACTCATTTTCCTTTAATTTTTAGAATGATATAACCTTTTCTATTTAAGTGATATAACCTTTGCTATTTAAGTTGATTTTCCATTTGGAAGTTATTGGGGGTATATTGTGTAAGATGATCTCCTAAAACATTTTCCCCAAAACTGTTATCCATTTTTCCCAGCAGTTTTTGTCACATGAGAATTTCTTCTTCTAACAGTTGTGACCTTTGGTTTATCAAACACTGGGTTATTGAGTTGTTTTTTTTTTCCTTCTTATTCTTGCTTACTAGTCTGTTTAATAGGGTAAAAAGATTTAAAGCTGGAAGGGACCTTAGAGTTCTTCTCATTCAGGGATGGGGAAACTGCAGCCTCAAGGCCACACACGTGAGTTCAAGTTCTACAGAACAAATCCTTGTATTAAGGGGATTGGATTCAGTCACAAGGCCACATTCAAGGACCTAGAAGGTCACATGTGGCCTCGAGGCCACAATTTCCCCACCCCAATCTAGTTCAACCCTCTCATTTTACAAATGAGTAAACTGATATCCAGAGAGGTTAAATAATTTATCCAAGGTAATAGTGATTTACTTTCACATTTAATAAGTTCCAAATTATTTCATTTTTTTAATGAACAAAAAAACATATTTTCTCTCCCTTCTAACTCTTTCCCATATTGGGAAAAAATAAAACAAAATAAAAAAATAAAAAAAATTAAAAATTGGGAAAAAATAAAACAAAAACCTTGTAACAATATGCCTAGCCAATCCAAGCAGATTCCCTCATTGATTATTTCATGTACATACATACATGTATACATACATACATGCATGCATATATACATACATAGACATAAACACACTCATACATACACATATACACAGATGTTTGTGGGTATATATTATACATACACGTGTATAAATGTGTAGATATGTATGTATATATACATGTACTCATACATGCATACACACGCAGTACCTCTCTACCAGGAGGTGTGTAGCATACTTAACCATTGATGCTTTGAAATTGTGAACACCAAATAATTTTGTTTATTACTTCTCAAACACTCAGTTATAATAATGAGCTCATTTCAAGCATTGGATAATAGCTCCCAAAGTCTATATTGTTCCTTTCTTTGGGGTGAGGGGGGGGGGGCTTTCACAAATTGATTTTAGAGGGAAAGTTTTTAATTTAGTCATTATCACTCCCAGACTTCATTAGGAAAATTCCCAATTTTTAGGCCAGGGTTGGCTTTCTGTCTAACTTTAAATATATAACTATCTCTAATAAACCTCTGGCCTCTTTGTTGTTGAAACAAATTTCAAGTGACTGGAAATAGCTGAATAACAGAACAGCATATTATGTGGAAAGAGAGGCAAATTTTCTTGGGACTTTCCTTATTCTTTGAGGAGGTAGTTACACTGGTAGCATTAGCCTGAGTCTTCTGCTTCAAAATGGCTTTAGAACTGCTGATGATCATCCTCAGTATCTTGCTTCTCTGCCATATCTTAGTTCTATCTTCTTTTCCTGGTTGCCCCATGGTTACCATGGTATAAACTAGAATCTCACTCATTTCTCTCCACTTTCAGACCATCAAAATCAGTACATTTTTTTTTTTAGGGCAATCGGGGTTAAGTAACTTGCCCAAGGTCACACAGCTAGGTTTTTGTTTGTGTGTGTTAAGTGTCTGAGGCCGGATCTGAACTCAGGTCCTTCTGACTCCAGGGCCGGTGCTCTACTCACTGCGCCACCTAGCGGCTCCAGTACATTTTGTTTTATGGAAAAGCCTACTGGCTATTAGGCAAATCAGTTTCATTTTCAAGTTTAGTGCTTTATTATTTACAAAGCATTCTGAATTTGAAGTCAATGGACCTGTATTCAGATCTCAATTTTATTATATCTTCTGTATGCCACCAACTACTTTGGCCCTCAGATTCCTCATTTGTAAAGTGAAAGGGTAAGATCTTCTTGATCTGATGATTTCCATCTTTTGATGACTTCTAGCTCTCTTCTCTCAAGTTTCATTGTACATGATTCCCATCTTCCCTAATGACATTGTGGTTTTCTAAAGGGCAGATGACAGATTTTCTATTTCCTGCTATTCCTCAGGATAGTAGCACAGTGTTGGATATATAGCAAGAGTTCAGCAAATATTTGTCAAACTGCCTTCTGGAGAAGATAAAAGTGTCCAAATGTAGAAGAGTTGAGAGGTATGGATGAAAAAATCCTTTCTTTTTTCATGACTCTGGAGTTTTCTTTTAATTGTGAAGTATGAGCCACATATGTCTTTTAAATCAGAGTAAAATTTCACAAAACCAGAATCTGAATAATGTAACTGGAAAATAGGGTCAGTTGGAATTAGTGAGAATTCTGGATTGTTGGTTGCTTCACCTCAGTGGAATTCCCACCAGAACAGATAGCTTGGTCAGGATAGGGATCATTTTGCTTTAGTCTATGAATTTACAGGGCTAGTATAACATCTTTCATCTAGGAGGTACTTAATAAAAGATTGATGAATTGAATAGAATTTCTTTAAAGGAGAACTGCTTTATTACTATTGAATGGACCTAATAGCAAAGCCTGGTCAAGTAGAATTTCTTAAAAACTTATTTTAATAAATAAATATTAATTGGTCAATTTAACAATCTTCTTAGGTGGGTTGAACATCATCTCTCTCCCGTCTTTTATTCTTAATAACCAAATTGAAGCATATTTATAGCTCATTGGCAGCTACATGATGGAGTAGATCTCTATCTACTCTATCTATATCAGGTCAGGAGACCTGAGTTCAAATCTAGTCTCAAATACTTAATAGCTATTTGACCCTAGCTAAATCACTTAACTATTATCTGCCTCGGTTTCCTCATCTATTCTGTTTGCCCTTCATTTTTTGAAGAGGGTCATGGCATCAGGGAAATAATGACAAGACTTGCAGTTGACTTTATCTGAGAGAGGAAGGTCTATGCAAGGTCACCAGCCTCACTTTCTCCTACAGAGCCATTCTGATCCAGTGACCAGATATTCATCAGGATGACTGGATATAACCCAGGATGCAAGGGGACACTCTAGCCCTTTTAGGCTTAGGTCTTTTCAGGTACTCACTTAGAGTGAGGCAACACCCATTCAGTGAATAGGCCTCTTTAAGAAGTGAATAAAGAATGTCTCTTTTAATTTGAAAAGAAGAAAAAAAAACAAAAGGAAAAATCGAGCTGGGAGGGAAAGACCCTCAGGGTTGCTGTTCCAAAGAGAAACAGTTAGCATTGACATTTCTCATCTATAAAAATGAAAACATTACTGATTTCTCAGAGTAGTTGTGAAGATCAAGTTCTTTGCAAAACTTAAAGAGCTATATAAATGTTACTTCTTCTTGGTATTATCATCATCATCATCAGGCTAGACAGATCTTTTATTTTTTAAGGTCAACTTTAATCCAAGTCCTCTCTCCTAATTCCATTTTTTAACATGAATTCCAATTTCATGTTACCTGAACTAATAAGGAATCAATAGGTTTTTTTTTTCAATTAAATCAGTATTAATACTTACAGTCTTCCATTTGAATTTTGAAGAATTAGAAGATGGTGTATAAAGAGTAGACGGCTCTTGCTGACAGTGTAGGTGGGTCCCGGCACATCTGGTAACATTCCTTTAATATCAGGGATTCTTATTTTTAATTGTGCTCACTCAGAAAGCCAGGAGAAGGAATTCTTGCAACATTTTTTTCCCACAATTCATATCTGATTATGTTAATTATTTCAGTACCGGTGGCAAAAAGTATCCATTATTTCTCCCACCACAGAGCCATTCTTAAACTTTCTTTCTTGGGCTTGTCCTTGTGTAGGGGAAAAGAGAGAAAACTATTACACATGGACATGGGTGGCTCACTGATGAGCTGGAGACTGTCCATAAAACATTTCAGAAGACGGAATTTATAATGTCATAGATCTGTCCAGAATACTCTTCCTCTCAGATTCCCCTAAGGGTGGAACACTTAGAGGCTGGAAGCCAATTTGAAGATACCCTAAGTCTATCTTGATTTTGTCTTCTCCTTTTTTTTTGTCTAAAAGGCTTTTTTTCTTTTCTTTTTGATTAGAAGCAAAGGGCAAAGAGAGGCTGAAAGGCACGCATGACTAAAGTTCCTTGGTAACATTATTAAGTAAACCTGAGGCCATAATAAAGTGGCAAAATTTTGTCAGTTAATCTCAAGCAAGACTGGTTCTAGACATAACCATAAAAGACCCAGTCTGTCTCTAGAGTCTGTCTATTGAATAGAACTATGACTGACAGTGTTGGAAACTAAGACAAGTACTCCACAATGTCTCCTGGTTCACATGTTGCAAATTCACTTGGGGGAGTATGGAAAGACTCCAGGGAGAGATTTCAGAACTCGAGACAACAAAGTTCCAAGAAAAGCAATGTCCCTGTTCCTAACAGGAAAAGCAGGGTGAACCTGGTGCCTAGAAGGGTTTATATGGGATGTTATTCCTAAGAATTAGAAGCAGGCTATTTGGTAGCTTCTTTTAATGAATAATTGTTGCTGACTGACACTGGCTGTCTTTTCTACCTACTGAAGGAGTGTAAGAACTATAAGCACCCTTTAAATTTTAGGGCCATGTGATTGAGTCCCAACCTAGTTATATCTTTGCTTATA
Organism: Gymnobelideus leadbeateri; assembly: GCA_011680675.1. Lineage (NCBI taxonomy): Eukaryota > Metazoa > Chordata > Mammalia > Diprotodontia > Petauridae > Gymnobelideus > Gymnobelideus leadbeateri. The sequence goes on from WOXC01010279.1 coordinate 260,016, forward strand.
TTGTCTAACCCCATCTTCAATTTCACTGTCCCACCTGATTTTACCTTTCTCAAACTGCAGCAATCTGTGTCTGCCAGGTTCCAAAACTTTCACTCTCCCATGTCTCCTAATCTCTGTCAGTCTGCTTTCTAATTTTAAACAATGGCTCCAGACTCACCACACCACTGTTCTAACTCTATGGACTATTTTTCCATCTCTGCCCTAGTGGTTTATACACAATGAAAATTCCCAGACACCTGGGGCCTTTTCCTCTAACTGATGAGTTTCTCTTTGAAACCTCCCTCTGAAGGGGGACCTTTATGAGCCCTACTCACTCCTAAATCTGCTCAGTTCCTGCCTCCTCAGATTACTTTCCCACCTTGCTACCCCCTTCTCTATTTTTCAGATCCCTTTAAATGTGTTGCCTTCCTCCATTTGAATGTAAGCTACTTAACAACAAGACTATCTTTCAGCATAGTGCCTGGCACATTATAAGTGTTTAATAAATGCTTTCCCAATCTATTGATAGTATACAAAGCAAAAGTTTGATCAAGGTCACTGAAAATACATTTGTCTTTACTACCTTTCACCACCATGGGTTCTACTTATTTGGTCCTTTCCTGAGCAGGATGACAGCCCTTATTCAGGAGAGACCAGAGCTGTCTAGAGTCTAGAGCCATAGGCTGTTTATGAGTGTCTCAGTAGGGAGGACTAGCATCAGTTTATACAAGGGAAAACAAAAGGTCATATGCCCTTTGTACAAATGTTCCACCTGCCTCACCAACCATTGCTTCTGTTTACCTATTTCCTATTTCCATTTGGAGATACACAGCATGAGTCTCCATCAAAACTAGTCCATTTTCAATTCCATTCCGTTAGGGCCCTGCTATATGACTTGTTAAAGTAATAAAGGAATTCACAGGGGAAATGAAGACATCGTACAGTGAGGAAAGCATTAGATTGGTTATTAGAACATCTGGGTTTGAATTTTTTGACCATAACATCTATATGACCTTCAGCAAATTATTTGACATTTCATGCCTTAAGGAAAGGGGTTAGACCAGATTATAGTCACTAGACAATCTCTAAGGTCCTTTACAGTTCCAAATCCCATAATCCTAGGTCAGGGGAGGATCACAGAGGAATATACTACATGCTCCTAGATAACAGATTGATTGCAATTCTAATAGTGACATTGAATACTTTAACAAAAAGGAGGAAAAAAATTGGAGAATTTAACTTGTGTGGACAGGGTTATGTTTTTGGAGTTAAGCCTTTCATTACCGTCCAGATCATTCAGTCTATGTGGTTACCTAACAGATCAAAAGTCCAGAGTTTTAGTCATTGTCCCCTCTCTCTGGCATACTGGATGGTCCAATGTAAGTTGCCTATCCGAAGAGCCTTATGTCTTCGGCTCTTGTTTTGTTACCAGAGACATTCAATAGTATGGGCAAAGCACTTCAAAACTGTCTGATCAAAGGGTCATTGGATCATTGATCTAAAGCTAGAAAGTATCTCAGAAGCCATTGAGCCTAAGGGACTTTATACATGCCCCCAAAGGTTGTCTTTCCCCAGCTTTCTTAATCAACTTTGGGGAATCATGATGAACTCTGTCTAGTCTGTCAACATGCATACTATGAAACAGACCTGCCCTCTCTTAGACATTTTCCTTCAGATGCTTCTCTATCACTTGTAAAAATTCAAGTTCTAGAGGTGACCATTTTCTTCCACCTATCTTTACTGTTTTATATTATGTTATATCCCTTTCCAAACTCTTTGATGCCATTAAACAGGCCTGCTAACTAGCTACTCATCTAACTTGTCTTCCATACCTGGAAATACTCCCCTGCCTCATTTCTATCTGTTATAATCCATTCCTTTCTTTAAGGCCCTGCTCCGGTCTCCCCACCTCAGTGAAACCTTCCTTTGTCCTAGCCTTTGTTAGCGGTGAGGACCGAATGTTTTCTCCTCTCTTTCTCTTACTTGTCATGCCCTCCAGTACGATATAAGCTTCTGGAGAGGACAGCTGATTCTGCTTTTGCCTTTAAATCCTTAAACACTCAGCACAAAGCTTGGAATAAAATACAGTGGACATTTGCTAAGGGGTTCATAATTTGAATGGAACTGTAGGGCATGGAGAGCCAGGGATATTTGGTTAGAGTTGAGAGACTGGAATTTTTAAGGTTTTGTTTTGTCTTTATGTTGCTTTTTTTCCCCTTAGCTCTTTAGTTGGTTCTGCTTTTTACAGCTATGGTATTCAGTAAAGGCATAATGCTCAGTGAAGGTCACCTAGAACCAGTTCACCAAGAGATGGCTGGAAGACATGTAGACAGATACTTACAGGACCTGGTGAATATCTAATGCAACCCAACATGGATTACATTGCAGCTACACCTAGAGTAAGTGTTTAATAAATGCCTGTTGACTGCCCAACACGTAGTTTTCCTTTCTCAAGCCAAGCCAAAGTGTGCCTCAGGATGACTGATGAAGTAGATGATGAAGTAGAATTCCCATGCCTTCTTCACTAAATGTGTTTATCTACTATCAGTAAATCTTATGGTAAGATTAACTTTCTGTGAGGCTTTGTCTCTGTGTCTTGAAATTCTGAATCTGTTTAACACAATACTTTGGTGTTCTTGAAGAAAGACCTCTTTAAATCTTACTTCTGACTAGATTTAGAGCTGGTAAGGTCCTTAGCAATAACCTATTCCAACCCTGTCATGTTACAAATGAGAAAACGAGGGGCGGAGCCAAGAGGGCAGAGTAGAAACAGCTCATCCAAGCCACTCTGCCCCCAGATTCCCCCCAAACTATGTAAAAGGGGACTCTGAACAACTTCCGGAGCCTCAGCACCCACAGAACGACACAGAGAAGCTAACCTCCCACTGAGGACAGCCCAGCAGCCCTGCAGGAAGGACCAGAGTAGTGCTCTGGGAGCCGGCAGCCCACAGCACACAGAGCACGGGAGCTGAGCCGAGCTGAGCCCAGGTCCCCCTGAGCCAAGGTTTTAGCCCCAGGGAGGCAGGGCCAGCAGATGGCTGGAGAGACCCTAGAACACCAGCAGCTGTGGCGACTCCAGAATTATTAACATAGACATGCCTAGGACAAAGTAAGAGGTTAGTGTCCTATGGACTTTGGAACCAGTATTTGGGGAATGCATCGACTTCCTCCCCTGGGGGCTAGAAGCCACTGAGGAGAGACTCCATTTTGTAGTTTTCAGAGGCAGCTCCAGTTCTTGGCCTGTGAAATGTAGGGAGATCCAGCGATCAGTCTTGGGGGGGAAATAGCTCTTGCTTTAACCTCCCTGGATCTGGATTGTGATCTAGGGTGGAAGTCGTGGGTGGGTTTACAGCTTGCCAGAAACAGATGTTGCCCCCCACATGTTTGGGACGAAAATTCCTCTATCTGGCCTTAAAGCCATAGTGTGGCAACAAGCCCAAAAGTCAAGTAATTAAGTGGCAACATGCCAAAGCAAAGGAAACAGAAAAATGCAACCCTAGACTCCTATTTTGGGGGCATAGAGCGGGAAAAGGACTGTGAGGTCAGAAGTCCTGCTCCAAAAGCCCCAGGGAAAACATGAGCGGGTTGCAGGCCATAGAGGACCTTAAGAAGGACTTTAAAAATCAAATAAGAGAAGTGGAGGAAAAATTGGAAAGAGAAATGAGAAGGATGCAGGAAAAGTATGAAATGAGGGTCAACAGCCTGACTGAGGAAAACAACACCTAAAAAAATAGACTAACTCAAATGGCAAAGGAGGCCCAAAAGGGCAATGAGGAGAAGAATGCCTTAAAAAGTCGAATTTGCCAGATGGAAAAAGAATCTCAAAAGTTCACTGAGGAGATTCATTCCTTCAGAGTTAGACTGGAGCAAATGGAAGCTAATGACTTTATGAGAAATCAAGATGATGTTAAGCAGATCCAAACAAATGAAAGATTAGAAGGCAATGTGAAATATCTCATGGGAAAAACCACTGACCTGGAAAATAGATCCAGGAGAGACAATTTAAAAATTATTGGACTACCTGAAAGCCATGATCAAGGAAAGAACCTAGAAATCACCCTTCAAGAAATTCTCAAGGAAAACTGCCCTGATGTTTTAGATCCAGGGGGCAAAATAGAGGTTGAAAGAATCCACCGATCACCTCCTGAAAAAGATCCCAAAAAGAAAACTCCCAGGGATATTATAGCCAGGTTCCAGAATCCCCAGATCAAGCAGAAAATACTACAAGCACCCAGGAAGAAACAATTTCAATATTGTGGAAACACAATCAGAATAGCCCAGGACCTGGCAGCTTCTACACTGAGGGATCGAAGGGCATGGAATATGATATTCCAGAGGGCAAAAGAACTGGGAATGAACCCAAGGGTCACCTACCCAGCAAAACTGAGTATTTTGTTTCAGGGGAAAATATGGTCATTCAGTGGAATAGAGGACTTTCCAGCATTCTTGAGGAAAAAACCAGAGTTGAATAGAAAATTTGACATCCAGACACAAGAAGGAAGAGATGCCTGAGAAGGTAATCAGGGAAAAGAAATCAAAAGGAACTTATCAAAGTTGAACTATTTACATTCCTATATGGAAAAGCAATAACTGTGACTGATGATATCTTTCTCACTATGAAAATAATGGAAGAAGGGGGTGTGGTCATATGAATACATATGTGAATGTGTGTGTATATGGTTACAGTTATATATGGATAGAGGGCATAGGTTGAATTTGTTGGGAAAGGAGAATACTCAAGGGATGAAATTATGAGGTGAGAGAGGAAAGTGGCAAGAGGAGATGGGGAGAGACAGGGTAGAGTAAACTATCTCATGTAGAAGAAGCAAGGGGAAGTGGTTGCAAGGGAGGGGAAGAATAGGAAGGCAAAAAAGGCAAAACCACATTCTCATTGAATTTGGTTCAGGGAGAGAATGACATACATACTAAATGGGATATCTCAACCTGCAGCAGAATAGGGGAAAGGGGGATGAGAGGAGGGATGATGGATGGGAGGGCATCCTTGGGGGGAGGGGAGGTTGGAAGTACCCACTATAGAAGAGGGACAGGATCAAGTAGGGAATGGACCAGGTGGGGGGTGGGATGAGTGGGAGGGAATTATAAGCAGCCTTGTACAATATATCTACTATGGTAATGTTTTGCATAGCTAGACATGTACAACATATACTGAATTACTTATCTTCCCAGAGGGAATGGGTGACAAGAGGAAGGAAATGGATCTGAAATTCGAGGTCTTAAGACTAAATGTTTCAAATATATATAAATACTATTATTAATACTCTTTTGCTTGTAATTGGGAGATAAGATGTGCAGGCATTGGGACACAAAGATTCACCTTCCTCTAATGGAGGTATGGGAGAAGGTATGGGAGAGAGCAGATTGGAGGAAGCGATATCTTGTGGGACTGCTATTCTGGGAGGTTGGATAGGGGAATAACGGGGGGGAAATGATTGTAACTCAAAATCTGGCGGAAATGAATGATATAAAACAGAAGTTAATAAAGCATTTGTTTAAAAAAAGAAAAGAGGTCATCCAAACTGATAAAAAAAATGAGAAAACTGAGACTCATGAAGTTATGTGACTCACCCAAGGTCACACAGCTAATGGTTTCCTTAACTTTGAAATAAAGATGCTTACCTAATACATCACTGATATAAGTGTTTTAAAAATTATAAAGAAATATGCTCCATGCACAAAAATTGCTTTCAACTTTAATCTATCCATGATTTAATTGCTAGGTCCTGGGGGCATATTGAGGTGACATAGTTAGTAGGTGTCAAAGCTGGGAAATAGTAGTAACAACAATAATAATAATGGCTTTCATATAGCACCTACTGTGTTCCAGCTACTGTGCTAAACAATTTATAAATATTACCTTATTTGATCCTCATAATAACCCTGGTAGGTAGGTATCACTATTATTTCTATTCCTATTATACAATTTTTTTTGCTTTTTTTTTTTTTTTTTGGAGGGCAATTGGGGTTAAGTAACTTGCCCAAGGTAACATGGCTAGGTTTCTGTTTGTGTGTGTTAAGTGGCTGAGGCCGGAACTGAACTCAGGTACTTCTGGCTCCAGGGCCAGCACTCTACTCACTGTGCCACCTACCTACCCTGCTCTTATACAATTTTGGAAACTGAGATAAACAGAGGCTAAGTGACTTGACCAAGATCACTGGTAAGTATCTTACCAAGGTAAGTATCTCAGGCCATATTTGAATTCAGATCTTCCTGACTCCAGGCCCAGCACTCTACCTACTGCACCACCTACCTATCCCAAGATTCAAACCAAGATTCTTGGTTGCAAGCCCCTTACTCTGTCTTATAAATTATAAGGTGCTATGGTAAATATGCACTATTATTACAAACCAGTCATTTCGTAGGGAAAGTCTTGAGGGCAAAATGTGAGTCTAGCTATTTAAAATATTAAGGGTCATTGGAATCCAATTCTAAGAAGAATGCGATGGGAACAGAATCAGCACTGTGCTAAGTATGGACCTGCTTTCTGTTGGACCAAGAGCTGCTTTATTAAAAAACTTTCCCTTTATGCAAATGATTATTTTGGGCAATCCATGGAAAGCCCCTTTTCTTGTTTGCTAGGACCTTTCCATGCCTCCCCTATCAGACAGTCTCCCAGGCTGCTCCTAATGGAACACAGAATCATAGGCTGGCTTTGTTCAAGTTTCCTTCTGGATCAGCTTGCCAGACAGCTGGCAGCATTCTCAGGGGCCTTCCCAAGCCCTTATTAGGTCCAGCTGAGCCCAGCAGCCTATCAGCAAAGTGTGTGTGACCCAGAACAGCTTCCTCATCATCCAGAGCCCACCCAGCTACACTGTGCTTTTAAAAGGAGCCAAGCTCCAGACCTCTTTCCTCCTCTCCTTAAGATTCAGGAATTGCTAGTGTCTCTGACATCTGAAAACCTAAAGAGGATTGCGTACCCATATGCATGGGTAGATGTATTAGGAGTGGGAAATGATGGCAGAGGATAGATTTGCCAGGTGGGAATCAGATCCTTTTTTTCCCGAGGCAACTCCTTTTTCTTGATGTTATATTGCATGATTATTCTGACTCATTTCCAGAGAAATCAGAAGAAAACTCCCAATTGCTTTCAGACAAAAGTTTGGGTTTTTTTTGGGCGGGGAGGGGAGATCAATCACCCATGGAGGCCATCATACTATTGCTGCTGTATAGTGGAAGAGGAATCATTGCTATGACACTCTAATTGAGTCAGTTTTTCTCTACCCTGTCAAACCAAAAGACCATTGATAGGCCCTACTTTGTGCTGGGCCTAGACCCATTACTTCTGACATCTGGGCTTAGATCACAGCATCTTTATGATTACAGCTACAGCATTCTAACCGGTAAACAACACAGTCTTTCAGTTAATTAACAAACATTTATTGAATATCCAAGGCATTGCAATGGGATTAAAAAAAATATATGATATGTTTGCCCTGTTTGTAATTTCACAGTTTTTGATGGAGTTCCTTAGCAATTTGGGGGTGGGCCCTGTCTTGCTTACCATTTTTATCAATATTTTGATAGAAGCATAAAATGGCATGCTCATTAAATTTGCAGCTGACACAAAGTTGCATGAGATAGTTCACAAATTGGATGCCAGTTTTGGGAACAAAAAAGATCTCATGAGGCTAGAACAATAGGCTGAATCTAATAAAATGAAATTCAGTAGGAATAAATGCAAAATCTTACACTTGCTTTAAAAAAATCAACATTGAAAATACAAGTTGTAGGAAGCATAGTGAGACAATGATTGTTCAGTGTTCTGTTAGCTCAAGATGGGTTGACAATTTAACATGGTGATCATGAAAGTTAAAACCATCTTAGTACAGCATTTAGAGCAAAGGTTGTCAGTCTGCCCTAGTCAGTTACAGAGGGAATATTATACTAAGTTCTAGGTAACCCATTTTAGCAAAGTCATTAATAAGTCAGAGATTGTTCAAAGGAGGAGGAAGGGTTAAATAAAGAACATTGTAAGAAATTTGATATGCTTAGCCTGAAGAAGAGAAGCCTGGGGGCAGGGAGGGGGAAACAATAGCTATCTTCAAGTATTTGAAGGATTTTCACAAGGAACACAAGTTGTTCGGTTTGACCCTAGAGAACAAAAGTAAGAGCAAAGGGGCTAAAGTTGAAAAAACAGGTGTGTGTGTGTGTGGGGGGGGCAAGTTTAGGTTTAGGGGACAAAAATAAAACTTCCTAACAATGGGAATTGTCCCAATGAGGAATGGCTGCCCTGGGAGATGATGACATCTGCCTCACTGGAGCTCTTTAATCTAAGCCTGGATGCCTGAAGGGATTCACAGTCATATACAGCTTGGGCCAACTGACCTCTGAAGTCCCTCTCAACTTCAATATTCAGTGATTATGTGATCATGGCCCAGATTGGTCCATGCCTCTCCAACCAGGATGGGAAATTATTATATCTATGCAATTATATCTAGAGAAGGGATTCTTAACATGGAGTTTTTGAACTTAAAAATAATTTCCTTTGTAATCTTATGTATTTTATTTTAGGTATTTAAAATATTACTCTTAGATCAAGAGAAAAAGGTAAAGGACTTATTTGTACAAAAATATTTATAGCAGCTCTTTGTGGCAAAGAAATGGAAATTAAGAGGATGCCCATCATTTGGGGAATAACTAAACAAGTTGTGGTATATGATTGTAATAGAATACTATTGTGCTATAAGAAAGGATGAGCAGGATACTTTTGGAAAAACCTGAATAAACTTATATGAACTGATACAAAGTGAAATGAGCAGAACCAGGGGAACAGCTGTACAAATAACAGTAACATTGTGAGATGATCAGCTGTGAATGATTTAGTTATTCTCAGAAATACAATGATCCAAAACTATTCCAAAGTATTCATGATGAAAAATGCTATCCATCTCCAGAGAAAGAACTAATGGAGTCTGAATGAAGATTGAATCATACTGTATTTTCATGATATATTTAGTGGTTTTTTGGGGTTTCTTTGGTCTGTGTTTTCTTTCACAACATGACCAATACATGGACACGTGTTTTGCTTGATTGCACTTGTATAATCTATGTTAAATTTCTTGTTATCTCAGGGAAGGAGGATGGGAGAGAAAAAGGGAAAGAGAGAATTTGGAATTAATTTTTTTAAAAGATTGTTAAAATTTGTTTTTTTAATATACTTGGAAAAAATAAAATATTAAGAAAAATAAAAATATCATTCTAAGAAGGGGTCCACAGATTTTACCAGATTATGAAAAGGGTATATGACAAAAGAAAAAAATAAAATAAAAGGTTATAGAACCATGACTAATTGGATATTTAGGGAAGATTGCCTATTTGAATATTCCTTTCTTGGTTTATCAAGTAGTGGTGCAAAGCCTTCTCTTTTCGTTGGATCTGAGGTCTACACTCACAATGAGGAAGGCATAACTGGATGGAAAACAACAATAACATTGGGTGGATTTGTTGGACTCTAGTCAGAATTGCTTTCTTTCCAGCCTTCCACTCTAGGCCTCCCTCCAGCTCTCTTCTATCTACTTGTTCAGCCAGTCCCACATTCCTAAAGAAACAGCACAGAGCTAGAAAGATTGCCCTAGGTCCTTTGGGGTCAACAATTAACACTTTTATAAAGACATGACCAAAGCAATTGTGATCAAGAAATCATCTCAGAACTATTGAACTTGCTTTCAAACAAATGAAAGCAGACTTTGTCTAAAAAATATCTGGCATGCCTTAGGAAACATTCTCTATGGACCTGAAACTTTAGCATTATATTGCCAGAACATTGCGCTTAGAGTCAATGAACCAGGTTCAAATATCATTTCCACCATTTAATAGTTATAGATTGGACCACAATAGGTCTCTGTCCAAGCTCCACTTAATGTCTGAATTTTGGGCCTTCCTGGCTTAGAGTGTATGTCAGTGGTAACTGTTTCTCTTTGGAACAGCAAGCCTGAGGATCTTCCTGTCCCAGTTTGATTATTTTTTTCTTTTAATTTTTTTTTCTAATTAGAGGGACCATCTCTTCACTAACTTCTTAAAGATGCCTATTCACTGAATGGGCGTTGCTTCACTCTAATCGAGTAAGTGAAAAGATCTATGCCTAAAAGGGCCAGGGTCTCCCACTGTGTCCTGGATCATCTCCAGTCATCCTGATGAATATCAGGTGAGCAGATACATATGCTTCTGTAGGAGAAAGTGAGGCTGGTGACCTTGCTCAGCCCTCCCTTAAATCAGTCAACTGTAAGTCATGTGATCATTCTTCTTTGAAAACAAAAGACAAACACAACCAACAACAACCAACAGCTATGTAAGGAAGGATATCTTAGCTGCTCCGTTTCTCAATCTGTAAAATGGGAATGATAATACTTGTATCTACCTTATAGGAATATTATGGGAGAAAAACGTACTTTATGTTGACTTGGATTTATATCTTGATTCAGCTACTTACTGTAATGGGTAAGCTTGACTAAATAACTTCTTAGCCTCAGAATCCTCATCTGTGAAATCCAGGCAGTATTTGTAGTATTTACTTCACTGTGGAGGCTGTTTCATTACCACCTAACCATTATATCTGCAATTTGTGTAAACTAAAGACATTAGTTCCTGCACTATGGCTTTATGTTTTAAATGGCATGACTTCTGATAGCCTTGATTAGCTATTTCTCTTGAGGACATTACCATCTTTCCCATTATCCAAGTTTGCAACCTTAGAGTCTCCCTTTCCTAAAATCCCATAGGCAGTCAGTTACCATGTCTTACAGACTCTATTTCAACATCTTTCATATGCTTCCCATTCTCTTCACTTACTCAGCTAAAACAGTAGTTCAGGCCCTCAACGTTTCTCACCTAGGCTGTTGCAATTACCATCTCAACAGAAAGCTCTGTGTCCAGTTTCTCTCCTCTGCAATATAGCCTACACTTCACCACCAAGTCAGTATTCCCAAAACACAGATCTTACCATGGCACTCTCATACTCTGAGATCTTCAATGTTTCCTTGAAGGATATAAGATTCTCATCCTGGCATTATAGCCCTCCACAATTTACTTCCTACAAACCATTTGTTTGTACGACCCTTCAGACACTCTTTGTTCCCGTCAAACGGGTCTTTTGAAATCCTCTCAACATAACACGATATCTCCTACTTCAGTACTTTTGAGATGGTGGTTCATCGTGGATGAATTGTACAAGTCCTCAACTCTGCATCTAAATGGGTGACCCAAATCTGAGACAGGAGTGAATGTGGTGACTGACACAGCTGAAATGATGCACACATTGTGGATCCAACTATGTTCCTCCCCCTAGTCGGTAAATTCCAAGGGCTCACCATCACCTACAGGTTATCTTCCTCATCTTCTCTTACATTACTTCCCATCATATACTCCTTGGCTTCCTTGCTATTCTTAGAACAAGGCACTTGAGTCTCTTGACTCAACGAATTTTCTCTAGCTACCCCCATAGCTGGAATGCTCTTCCTCCACATTTCTCCCTCCTGGTTTTCCTGGTTTCCTTTAAGTCCCACCTAAATACCCACTTTTAAAGTAATCCTTTCCCAGTTCTTAATTCCACTGCCTTCCTTCTGTTCATTATTTCCTATTTGTCCTGGATATACAGTCAATCCTCAACATTTGTAGGAGATTTCAAACATTCCCATGATTTTATTAGTGACCTCATTTTCACATTCAAGTTGGCAACCACACACATTTGTAGCTATCAGCAGTAGAGGACAAAAATGAGAGGTGTGAGGTGGGCAAGGTAGTGGAAGGGCTGGCATCCTACTAGGTGCTTTACTGGTCTTGTTCACCTTACCATTATAAAGAGTTACCAATGCATTCATTAGATATTTTCATTGTTTGCCTTTAAAACTCAAGTTTTAGGTTGCAAGTATGCCCCCAAAATACAGTATAAGTACTTAGGTCTCTGAGTGCTAGCATGCAGTCAGTGATGCAGTTAGATAAACTTCATGCTAGAAAGCCTGTTGCCTCTATTCCTGGTGAATTTGGTATTAATGAATGGATGATTTTTATTTGGCTAGAAAGTATCCAAGAAGGATGCCCCATCTGAGAACAGGACCATTCTCTGTCTTTCACGTGGAGAGTCTGTTATATTTTGCAATTCAGCATTACATTGGCATATTCATAGCCATCATAGGCACTGTGAATATCATGTTGATGCTACAGTAATTCACTTTGTGCAGGATTGTAAGGACTGAGTTTATTGGCCTGTCCCCTGTTACACTTTAAAGTGATATACTGTCTGGAACTGGAAAAGTGATGAGCTATCTTTTTGTTACTCTTTTTTTTTCCTAGTGTTCAAAGAGACTCTGGGGAGTGCATCTATCAGTTAAGTAACTGGAGTACTAGCTTGAATATGAGTACCTCTCTTAATTATCAGATCACTGAAGCCAAGGCACAGACAGTGGATCAATAGGGTTCCATACTTCATTTTGCCCTTTACCCCCCAAAATAAGTTTATTTTCTGCTGAGAGGTTTTTAGATCAGGTGCATTGAGATGATTGGGAGACACTGTCATTGAGCTATAGGAAAGAGTCATTGCTTAATTGCTCCTCCCTCAAAGTTTCACCCTGATTCATCTTTGACATTCTCTAGGTCCCTGTAGATCAATGCAATTTTGAAACAAAATGGAACTCACTGGACCAAGCAACATAGTGCTTTTTGGAAATAATTGCCACATGTAGATCCCATTAAAGCCTAAGAAGGGGATGGGAACATGACAAGGAGACTGGTATGCTTGTTATTTTGTGGTTTTGAGAGAATATAGTGGTCATTTAGCACCAGAAAGGAAGTGGTGGGTCCACTTAAGACATGTTCTTTCTACCATGAAGAGCAAGTTAAACTTTCAGGCTGAAAAACCAGCTGCCCCAAATGAAAATCTGGACCCAGACCTAATTCAGAGCAAATTCACAGAACTCCTTAAACAAGGAATCTTGACTCATACTAGAAATCTTTATTTAGTGAAATAATAAGTTGGTTAAGAAGACAAAAAATGGGGATATCAAATATTGGAGCAAGTTGTAGAAAGCTAGGTACACTGATGTAATGTTAGTGGAGCTAGAAATTATTCCAAACCATGCTGGAAAGCTATTATCTTCATATTAACTAAAATGTCACTGTAAATGTATAAAGTACCTTTCTTACAAAAGTACTTTTTACCCAGAAATCTCACTGCAAGGAGTATATTACAATACGACAAAAGCTAGAAATAAAAGCCAAATTACACACTAAAATATTTCTTTTAGTGAAATTTGTAGTAGGTATGATATGAAATTTTAATGTTATTTTTATTTGAATTTTTTCTTATTATTAATGAATAAGCTGAATCATTCTGTCATATCATTGTTAATAGTCTAAAATATTGTTTTGAGAACTATTGGGAAACTTTCACTGCTTATGCATTGAGGAATAATTTTTTGATGTTAGCTCCTTATGTTTCTTGAATATTAGAATACGGCTACATTTAAGAATTAATGACAAAATAACTGCTTTAAATTTTTATTATTAACATGACAAATATTAATATTTCCATTAAAAAGAATGGAAAAATATCAAATCTGAAATAATTAATCTCTGTTAAATACAATTTATTTTTGACACTATATTAAAATTAACATAATGATTCCAACACTTCTCCGCTTTCCTATTTCTCCTTTTGAACTTTATTTTGCTTTCTTCTGGGTACTTTTTAAATATTTCATTGTCAATGTTTTCTTCCTTTTTTTTGGCAACTCTATCAATACCCACATACTTTCTTCCTACAGATTCCCTCCTCACCCAAATAAAGACATTTGTAAGAAATTGGTGTAGTTAAGTAAAACAGAACTGCATATTGATTATATTTGAAAAGGTATGTCTAATTCTGTACTTCTAGATCATTTCCTGTCTGCCAAGAGGTGGGAAGCCAGCCTCATTGCCAGTCTTCAATGTCATAATTAGCCATTATATGTTAGTTAGAGTTCTGAAGTTTTTCTGACTTGTTTTCTTTACATTATTGTAGGTATTGAATAAATTGTTATCAGTTTACACCGTCTCAGTTCAAACAGTAACTGCTTCCTGAAAGAAACCTTTCCTATGGGGACAGTATTTTTTTAAATAAATGTTTGGAAATTTTTCAATTAATTGCATGCTTTTGGCAATGAAATGATGTAAATGTGCAACTTACAAAAACTTCCATCCTTACACTTTTAAAACATTAGAAAAAAAGAATTTTCTAACCTGCTTAAAAATCTTCCAGATGAAGTTTCAGAATGTTTTGAACCCATTTGTGAAATATATATGTATGTGTGTGTGTAAAAATTAATATCACATATACATAAATATAGCTATATCTATACAATATGATAAACTAATGTTATATAATATACAATGAACTAACATGAACAATCACATAGATCTAAAATAAAATACAAGCACTCCCATCCATACATATACACATACAAACACACACAAACACACATCTTATTTCCTACAGTTGAAAGAAGGCAAGGCAGCAGATGCAAAAAACAGTGACATGAGTTAAGTTTCAGTCTTTTGTAAAGGAAGGCCTTGGGAGGATTTCTAGCCCCTTCTTCCAGATCTCCAATCAGAGGAGAGAGGAGGCTGAGGGAGGTGGTGTCAGTCAAAGCTTGAATTAGATGCATGGTGATGAATTTAAAAGTGAAGAGTTTATCTTGAGAGAGACCTCTTGTTCCAAGAAGCTAAAACCCGGCAAATACAAAATGGAGTGGTTATGTTAGACTAATTGTATTAATGGCAGAGTGGTTATATCAACGAAGTTGTATAAAACTATAGTTTCTCTGCAAAACTAGAAAATTGAGGTGTCAGTAAAGATCCATAATTATTGCCTAAATCACTTCATTGTGACCTATGACTTATTAGCAAAGCACTTCATCAGCTTCCTTTGAGATGCATGCCCCATCCTACCTTGAGTAAAAGAAAGTATTACACATCTACTGACAAAAGGTAAAAATCCCAGTGATCCCTCCAAATACAGGCCAATGATATATTTAGATTTATTATAAAAAGCATTCACATCTTGATTTATTAAAAATAAATGTAAGCAATTACTCAAGGAGCAAAAAAGTTTTACCAAAAAAGGACTAGAAGTAAAAATAACAACAGGTTGTAATTATTGAACAAGTGACTTGAGAGTACTGTAACTTTTTTTTAAAGCTTTTCTCTCAGTTCTGCACTGACTGCTCATTCATGTACTATATACAAAAAAGACTCCAGTAGAGTAGGAGACTGAGAACACTGGGATAAATGAAGTTCACATGGAAAAGTATTCTGTATTTTATGTTAAGTACAATTGATATAAAATGTGGGTTCTTTCAGTGAGGTATTTTGAGTTGCTTGTGGTTTTGCCTAGTCTTATGCTTATTTTCATCTCTCTTAAACAGAAACAAGTATAGGTTCCAATTTAAAGAAGGAATCATAACAAAGCATCTTATTAATAATTTCTTTCACAGATGATATCAAGTTATATGGCTCTGCTGAAAAACAGAAACAAAAAACCTTTTCATCTCATGGAATCTTTCTCAAAAGAAATCAAAATGTCTTTGCGAATCAATAGGTATAGAGATCTTAAAGAATGCCAAGGAAAGATAAAGCCTGGTAGCATCAAACTTAGATCTGGAGAACAAAGTTGAGTCAATAGTCAGAGACCACATTACACATATATTAAACTTCATCAGTCAAGACACATCAATCAAAAAGTTATCAAAAAGAAAGCTGAAGCTGTTTGTGTCAAGGGATCTGCTGGTATCCTAAAGTCAAAGTTCAATGAAAAAAAATTTGAAATGTATTTAAATCAGTCAAAAAATACACAACACCAATCTTCATGTATGCTTTCAGAATTGTAAAATGGACCATAATAAATTTGGAAAGCATCTTGAAAATAACTTTTACAATATAAACCTAACAGAGGAACTAGGCAGTGATAGAAAGATGAACACTTCCTCATAAAAAAAAAAAAACAACAGGATTCTCAAAGGAAATGATAAGCAGGTTTAAAAAGAAAATCTTATAGAAAGACTTTTTGAATAATCAAATATAGCGCATATTACTTAATCTCATTAAAAAATGAAGGCTCATAACAAATAAATGCGATTGACTTGCCAAATATAATCAAAATGTTTTACCTGATGATGGATAGTAGGTAGGTAGGGAGAGACAGAGAGAGAAAAAGAGAGGGGGGGGGGAGAGAGAAAAAGCGACAGAGACAGACAGAGAGACAGAGAGAGACAGACAAAGACAGACAGAGACAGAGACAGAGAGACAGAGACAGATTCTAAGCATATAAATATAAATATAAGAAAGAATAAATGTAAATATCTTTTATAAATATAAGACAGCAAGACCGTCTCTGTCCTAGTTGCATAGGGAGGAAATAATGAGAAAGTCTGGGGTCTAGCAAGAGAAAGTGAAAGTTCACCTATTAGAACTGGGAGACCCAGGGACAAAACACAAAATTTTCATGAGAGAAAGGGTGATGGCCCAAGAGCAGGAAGCACAATGTAGATATAGCCAGCTAATCTCCAAAAAATAAAATCAAAAGGCCCTACATGAGAGATAACTTTATGAACTCATCCAAAAATATGTTGGCAAATTGCTGTCAAACAAATGTTCAACATGCAGATTTCTCTTTCGAAATAGATGGATTTATGGTGGTAATTCAGGACCAGATCATCACCATCAGAAATGTCTTTTAAATTATTTTTTCAATTAATATGAATTTATTTATTCATGTATTTTTACTCAATCATGTGATCCCCACTGGGGATGGGAGTGAGGGAAAAATCAAAGCCCTTGAAATAAGCATGTAAAGTCAAGCAAAAATAAATTCCTATATTGGGTATGTCCTGAAATATGTCTCAGTCTGTATATTTAGTACATCACTTCTCTGTCAGGAGATGGGTAGTGATCCTCATCATTCCTCTGGAATCATGGTTGATTATTGCATTGATCAGATTTCTTAAGTTGTTCAAAGGTTTTCATTTTTAAAATATTACTATTAGATCATAAATTATGCTTCTGATTCTGCTTACCTCACTATTTCTCAGTTCATATATATCTTCCTATTTCTCTATGAACTTGTCCCCATTGCTATTCATTTGGCACAATCTTATTCAATATGTTCATATATTATAATTTGTTTAGCCATTTCTCAGTTGATGTGCAAGAATTAGTCTTAATGAGCCTCTGACTGTTCAAAGAAGAAATAGAAACTATGCACCCTATCATTGAAGAGTACAAAATTAGCACAAAATATATTTTTAACAAGATATGACCTAGTAAAACATAACTGCTGGTTATCTTTAATGGACTGACAGATGACAAATCCCCATACTATAAATACCCACACCTCAAAATGCCTTTAATTCTACAAATAAACCATACTAAAATCATAGTATTATCATAGACTAAATAGTTACAATCTTCTGTACATAACCTAATCCATACAAATAATAAAAGAACACTTGTAATCCAATTTATCAAGTCAAATAATTATAATTATTTCCAAATTTTGTATAAAAACTTTAAAGTATAAAAAACTATCAAAAGAATTAAGAATTATGTGGAAATAAAATGAGATTCATGTCATACCTATCAGCTTGTCTACTACTGGAATTGTACCAAGGATACTTCTAGTGGGCATACAGAAAAGGAATAATGTCTTAATATTTATATTCAACTCCAAAAAACAGGGTCTGTCTGTTCAAGGGTCCACAGAACATTGGATATCCAAGAATGAGGAAGAGAGTGGTTTTTCTTTAGACTTTCTATCTAAACTCCACGAAACAAGATGAGTAGAATGATGCTCTTATGCCACAGACAGCATCAGTAATAAACCATGTAGCATGGTGGCTCAAGGGTCAGCTTCAAAATCAGAAGACCAAGTCCCATCATTATTACATATTGCCTATACAACAACTCTAGGCAAGTTATAGAGCCTGTCAGCAACCCAGGCTACTATTGAAGATTCTAAATCGCAGAGAACATGCCATTCTGCATTGGTAGAATTAAGTTCTTCACTAGGAGTTCACTACATCAATGAAATCAAAGGTCTGTCTTCATAAATAGTAAACAAGCATCAAAAACATTTACCTAACAATTTGCCAAGCCTTTTTCCTAAACTGTCTCACTGAAGTTAGAAAAATTACTTAGTTTCACTGACCCTCTTTCTTTATATCCAATAAAGAGAATAATTCTTATAGTACCTCCTCCCAGGTTTGTGAATAGGATCAAATAAGAAATATGTTGAAAAGGCACTTTGTAAGGAGGTATCCACTGGTTGGAGAATGAATAGAACACATTGTGGTACATGCATATAAAAATATCAATGCTGTAAGAAAAGGTGGATATGAAACACCCAGAAAAGCATAAGAAGCCTTATACACACTGATGCAGAGTCAGGAAAACAATAAACTACAATAATGGAAATGGAAATAAAAACAACAGAAAACAAACAATGAATGCTTAAATTCTCTCATTAAAGGTCAAGCTGCCCCAGGACTGAACCCAGTCTGGATTCTGGCCATGAATCCACAGCTCAAAAGTGTTCCTTAATGGAAAAGTGGTAGATGTAATGGTTCAGCTTCTTGGGCTAACCTCTAATCCAATAATCTTAGAAGTACAATTATAATAGCCAAGTTTGACCCCAGAGAAAGGATAAGAGAATATAAATATATCTTTCTTCTTTGCACAGAAGGGGACTATGGAAGTGGAAAATCACTTAAGCTGTGAAACTAAGTTGAACTAGTTTTATGAAACTGATTCCTTTTTCCTTTCTTTTTTTATTCTTTGTTATAGGGGGTGGAGGGAGTAGAAGAGGAAAATATTGGGACATGAAGTGGAATAATAAGAGATACTAAAATTAAAACGAATCTGAAGATAGTGCAGTATTACCATAAGTACTTCATAAATATGGATTGTTATTATGGTTATTATCATGTGAAAGATAGCTCCATTTTTAGATGGTTGGTCTTTTCTGACTTTTTTTTAAAGGGACTAGTAGTCCAGGAACTAGGGCAGTTTGTTTTGTTGTTGTTGTTGTTGTTGTTGTTTTTTTCCTGCCATTGAGAGGCATATGTTCTTGGGACAATGCACAGCTTTGCTGCCAATCTGTGTCCTTTGACTTCTGATTTCCTTTGACCTTCTGTGGTTAGTTTCCATAAATCTGAAAGGGAAGGGGTAGGTAAAAGAAGGCAATAGAGGAATATTGGCATAAATTTTTAAAGGAAAGCAAACAAATAAATAGACACATAAACCAATAATTCTTTCCCCACAGATTTTGGCAAATATCAAATTGTCAATTCCCAGTGACAAGAATCAGGAAGACAGTAACTGTCCTTGAAGGGCTGAAACAT
This sequence comes from Gymnobelideus leadbeateri, assembly GCA_011680675.1. Taxonomy (NCBI): domain Eukaryota; kingdom Metazoa; phylum Chordata; class Mammalia; order Diprotodontia; family Petauridae; genus Gymnobelideus; species Gymnobelideus leadbeateri. The sequence goes on from WOXC01010279.1 coordinate 279,378, forward strand.
CTGGTTGTGCTAATTAGCTAACACTATGTTTACACTTAACCAAAAGGCCTCCACAGGAAAAAAAAAAAGATTGCTGGACTCAAGACCATTTATTTAACTTTTGAATACTCACTTTTCAGGAATTTGGCCAATGGGCCTCAAGTCAAGCAACATAATCTGTTTTCTTGCAGTGTCTATTTAAGACAATGGTACCTGGTGAGCTGGCTCTTTAGTTAATGAATATCACCATTGGAGATGATAAATCTTGATAATTCAGACCAAACCTACTCCCATTTCATTTTCCTTTAGTCAGAAATGGGATTGTGGGATTTTTTTCCCCTGAAATACCCTGATAACTGTTTCAGATCTTTGCTACCTATAAAAGATGAAAAATAGCATTGAAATTAGCTGTCTTGGGAGATGGTAAGCTACCTTTCACTGTAGGAGTTCAAGCAGAGACTAGACCTGTTGGAGTTGATGTCTCATGTTTTGAGAACAGATGACCTTTGGAGTCCTTCTCATTAATTATGCAGTTTTATTGAATATCTCAATTTTGTTCACTATTTCTCTAGCAGACATAACAGATATTTTCCATCCCCAACAATAATGTAACTCCTTAAAGGAAAATACTAATTGTTTCCATTTCTATCATATTCCTCTTCTCTCCCCTCCCTCATACCCAACACACCAGGGATTATCATCTGTATGTGTGAGACATGTGTGAGTGTGTGTGTTTGTGCGTGTGTTCATGTGTAACTTCAGCAACTGAGTCTAAAATTTTTCACATCAAAATTTGAGAGCTCTGTATTGTTGGCAGCAGGGGCAGTGCTGGTGTTTGAAGTGAGTAAAAACAAGAACAGTCATAGAGGATATAAAGAATGTTTCCCTAGGAGGCAGGAGACTTGTATTCTTGTTCTGTCTCTGCCACTGGTTTCCTCATCTTTAAAACAGTAACTAATATTTGACTATATTATCATTATCAAATCAATTGCATGATTTGGAGCACATCTTTTGTTGGCTTCAACTTTTTTGTACATATGATGGCAAGAATCAAGATTTCTCAGATTTCTTCCAACCCCCAAATCTGCTTTCATTTGAATTTTTCCATTTTGTTTGCCCATTTTTATGTGTTTTAAGACTTTTTTCTTTAACTTGTTACCAATGATTTTATTGTAACTTAACTTAGATTCCAAATTCCAAGTTTCCCCAAATCAACCCCGTTCCAAATTCTACTGTCTGCCAATAGTACCATGAAACTTCTAGTCACCCAGATTTAAATTATCAGCTCAAGTTCTATGGCTGATCCCTGCCTTTCATCACCCATAATAAGTCAACCAACAAGTCCTGTCAACTTTTTTTTTAATGAAATGTCTCTTCTAACCACTTCTATAATCCTGTGATTTCATGATTTTTAGTCTCATGAACACTGTCATCACCCTATCCAGGTCCTCAACATCTCAAGTCATAATTTCAAAAAGCAGTCTTTTAGCTTCTGTCTCTGACTTTCCATTTCCTACCCATGTTATATATTGCCCCAATATAATCTGTTCATAATAACTTATTCACCATCTCTCCTTTGAAAAAGTTTTCAGAAATTCTCCACTTCCCACTACTTCAGGTCTAAAGTTATCTGCCACAATTAAAGATCCTCCATAATTCTCCCTCCCCCACAACTGAATTTCCTGTCTAGCCTCATTTTTCATCACTGCCCAACAAAGATCCTTTTCTCTAGTAAAAAAAAAAGTCTGGTTTGGTCTTTCTTTGTATCTTCATTGTTTTGCACAGTGCCTGGCACATAGTAAGTGCTTAGTAAAATCTTCATGACTGACAGAGAAAAAGGAAAAGTCTGTATTATCAATATTAATCTGGAATTTTCAGAAAGGAGAGATCAGTGAGTGCTAAAATAGAGGCTGGAAGATCTGTTGTGAGGCTAATGAATTTACTGAAGGACTGAAACTAAATATATAAGCTTGAAGAGGCAATGCAGTCTAGTGGTTAAACATATGGCCTTGAAAGAAAGACCTGATTTTAAGTCCAGCCTCAGATACAAATGTGCTGTGTAACCAGGAGCAAGTTACTTTCAACTCTCAGTGCCCCCAGGCAACTTTTTAGGACAATAAATTGCAGAGTAGTTACCAGTTTGCTTTGATGAAAATAACTTTATTCATTGAGATTTCTTTGCCTAAGGAAATTCCAGTCCTACGAGGAAGGAGGGAAGGAAGGATGGAAGGAAGGGAGAAAGAAAGAAAGAAAGAAAGAAAGAAAGAAAGAAAGAAAGAAAGAAAGAAAGAAAGAAAGAAAGAAAGAAAAAGAAAGAAAGAAGGAAAAAGAAAGAGAGATGGAGAAAGGAAGAAAGGAAGCAAGGAAGAAAGGAAGGAATAAAGGGAAAGGAGGAGAAGACTGGAAAAATCAATAGGACTCAGTTAAAAACTAAGGAAGAGATCTAACCCAATATAAACTAGAATCACTAAATTGCCACCTGTATTCTGCATTATGACTGATTAGCCAGGCCACAAAAAACAATAATAATTCAATTATATTTTCCTGAGCATAAAATAGTGATCTTGTGTTCAGAAAGAATTAACTAGGAACCTCAAGGGGATATTAAAGCTTATAATTTGTGCCATATAATTTAGAACTTAATTATTCATGGATTTATATTTTTTAATGTTTCATGTGTATTCAATTTTCTCTTCAAATAATTAGAAGGTCTTTAGGATATGAACTGGACAGGATTATGTACCATTCATCCATTTATTTATTTATCTATTTGTTCATTTGTTTATTTATGTTCACAATAACACCTAGCAACATGCTGACCACTACACAAATTTCTGTTAACTGTTTTGGAAACTAAAAATGTAGAAATAAGTATTCATTTTAAGTACTATAATAAGATGCAATGTGGTACAATGGAAAGAACACTGGGTTTGCAGACAGAAGATACTGATTAAAATCTTGATTCTGCTACTAACTACTATGTGGCATTGGAAAAGTTATTTACCCTCTCTGGACTTTTCTTACCTGTAAAAAAAAGTCTTGGACTCAGAATTCTGGGATATTTTCCAGCAATTCCCACTTTTCCTATGAGTCTTACACTGCAAATTTCCTGGGGATAACTCTACCTTGGAATGTTTCTTGCATTTCAAACTTAGCATGTCCAAAGAAAATCAGCCTCTTCCACTGTATTGGCCTCCTTTTCAAATGTCTTTATTTTTGTTGACAGGACCAATACCTCACATAGTCTGTCAGATTTTACTTCTTAAATTCACCCTAGTCTCTTCCATTTCCCTTCCCCTTTCATTTCCCATTAGTTACTAAGTCTTATCAAGTCTAGGAGTACCTTTTTTCTCACACATGTTCCTTCCTCTCCCCTACTTAAACTTTCCCAGTTCAAATTCCTATCACTTTTCATTTGGATAATATAGTAGTATTTAACTGGTCTCCCAACCTTTGCCTTCTCCTTTTGTTAGGCCCCCTTCTCTAATCTTCACCCAGGTGCCAAAATCATCTTCCTACAAGATCTGTCATCTCAGCTAAAATAAACTCGAGCGCACACACACACACACACACACACACACACACACAAACACACCCTTTTTCAGTGATTCTCCATTCCTATGGTATTATATGTGAAAATTTTAGCCTGAAATTTAATGTACTTTCTAATATTTTGTCCTCTCCTGACTCCACACTTTTGTCTGTATCATTATTCAAGTCTATTGAAATCCTTCTACCATTCAAAGGTTAGGTATAGGGCCTATCTCTTCAATAGTTTTCCTCAGTGGAAAGTGATGTCTTCTTCCTCAAATTTCTTACAGAATTTTGTTTACATCTTTTCCTTACTTCTATCACATTTTACTCTGTACCATAGCCATATGTGTATACTTTTTATTTTATGCTTCATATTGGATTGTAAATTCCTTCAAGGTAGTTTTATTTGAACTTGTGTTTTTAGTACCTCTGTGTAGTGGGCAGACTTGAAAGAGGCATCATTTCTTGAAAGCACTGATAACCACTATTATTTCAATGATGTAACGCTGACTAGGGCAGCTAGATGGTGGAGTAGATAGAGTACCGGGCCTGGAGTCAGGGAGAATTAAGTCCAAATCCAGCCTCAGACATTTACTTGCTATGTGATCCCAGCAAGTCACTTAACTCCTATTTGTCTCGGCTCCTCATCTATAAAATAGGGACATACTAGAGAAAGAAATAGCAAACCATTCCAGTATCTTGGCCAAGAAAACCCCATGGACACATCCATGGGGTCAAGAACAATCAGACATGACTGAATAACTAAACAGCAATGATGTTGACTAGACTAGATGAGACCACAGTAGCAGAATGTTAGATTATATGATAGCTTTATTATATGAGACAAACACTGCTAAAGAAAATTTAGGGACTATCCTATGTAGTTAAGCTTTCTTGAGTTCATTGCTTGAAGGGAACCCTGATGATTTTAGATGTTGTCCACAAGATACTTGCTCTCCCATAGACAGTCATTTTTTTCATTACTAGTATCTTCAGTGCATAACACAGTGCCTCGGAAGTATGCACTTTACTACGGTTTGGGGTTTTTTCGACAAGTGACTTAAAAGGAAACTCAATAGCTTATCTTTGAGTTGTGGAAAACTTATATTCTATATATGGATATTTTAATGATTCCTGTTTATCAAATTACTTGAAAATCTACCTTTTTTTTCTTTTTTAAAAATGTTTTGGTTTTTTCTCAATTACATTTAAAACAATTCTAACATTTATTTTTTATGATTTTTGAGTTCCAAAATTCCTCCCCTTTATCATGTCACACACTCTCATCTACTCCTTGAACATTACTTTATATATATTTTATATTTATTTAGATTCCTCTCCCACCTTGAGGACACGGATAGTGAGTATTCTTTGTATCCCCAGGGCCTGGTGGATAGGAGACACTCAATAAATACCTATCGAATGAGTAAATGAAAGGATTAAGGTTGAATTGGAAATTGATCTGGAAAGGAAACACATTATTTTGAAATAAAGAAACAAAGACTTCCTTTGGGTTGCACAGGAGATCACAGATGTAGGCATCCCTCTAGAAAAACGACAACCACAACTACCACAACCAAAACAACAACAACAGTCAGGGCTTTACTTAGGCTGGATATCTATTTTTTTTAATTCTCATTTTGTTTTGTTTTTACTTTTAAATTGTCTGTATACAAGAACAAAATGTGCTCCAGAGGACATAGGGAGGAAAGTCCATGGAGAAGCGAGGACCTTTTTTTCACAATTAAAGCCCTATAAAGCAGCTTGGATGAGGACTGTGATGAGCAGAATGTCTTTCCCTCATACTTTGACACAGATGGCTTGGAAATAATAAAACATTAGTCCCATTTAATTGAAGTGGCATGCCCCACTTACAAAATAATGGCCGTGCTTCATTTGTATAAAGTGCAGATGTGGTTTTCAAACAGAATGCCTCATTTGGACTTTTATCAAGCCACTTTCCCTTTTTTTTAAGTCCCTATCCTTTTTATTTCCATACGGAAGAAGGCTGTGGGTGACCCTTAGCCATTTCAGTTCATGCCATTCCTTTAAGACCCCTAAATAAATGAAGCACATCTCTACTATTACTAAATATCTCCAGTGATGTCACCCTCCCTGCATTCTAAGTATGGCCTCATACTTTCCACATAGACACAATTAAGGATTGGGTTACTAAAAGGAGAGAATACCCTAAGAAATATTAGAACTGCAAGGAACCTCAGATATCTTTGATGCAAGCCCTCAATTTTAGTAAGGAGTAAAGAGAGGCACAGAGAGGGGAGGGGATAAAAATAAAACTTCCCAATGTCACATGTCATGTGTCACTAAGACCCAGGTTTACAGATACCCAGTCTAGTGATTTTTTTTAAAAAATGCTTTATTAACTTCTGTTTTATATCATTCATTTCTGCCAGATTTTGAGTTACAATCATTTCCCCCCCTGTTTTTCCCCTACCCACCCTCCTAGAATAGCAGTCCCGCAAGATATTGCTTCCTCCAATCTGCTCTCTCCCATACCTTCTCCCATACCCCCTTCGACTTTTCCATTAGAGGAAGGTGAATCTTTGTGTCCCAATGCCTGCACATCTTATCACCCAATTACAAGCAAAAGAGTATTAATAATAGTAATTTTATATATTTGAAACATTTAATGTTAAGACCTCGAATTTCAGATCCATTTCCTTCCTCTCTTGTCACCCATTCCCCCTGGGAAGATAAGTAATTCAGTATATGTTGTACATGTCTAGCTATGCAAAACATTATCACAGTAGATATATTGTACAAGGCTGCTTATAATTCCCTCCCACTCATCCCACCCCCTACCTGGTCCATTCCCTACATGATCCTGTCCCTCTTCTATAGTGGGTACTTCCAACCTCCCCTCACCCCAAGGATGCCCTCCCATCCATCATCCCTCCTCTCATCCCCCTTCCCCCTATTCTGCTGTAGGTTGAGATATCCCATTTAGTATGTATGTCATTCTCTCCCTGAACCAAATACAATGAGAATGTGGTTTTGCCTTTTTGGCTTCCTATTCTCCCCCTCCCATGCAACCACTTCCCCTTGCTTCTTCTACATGAGATAGTTTATCCTACCCTGTCTCTCCCCATCTCCTCTTGCCACTTTCCTCTCTCACCTCATAATTTCATCCCTTGAGTATTCTCCCTTCCCAACAAATTCAACCTATGCCCTCTATCCATATATAACTATAACCATATACACACACATTCACATATGTATTCATATGACCACACACCCTCCTTCCATTATTTTCATAGTGAGAAAGATTTCATCAGTCACAGTTTTTGTTTTTCCATATAGGAATGTAAATAGCTCAACTTTGATAAGTTCCTTTTGATTTCTTTTCCCTGATTACCTTCTCAGGCATCTCTTGCTTCTTGTGTCTGGATGTCAAATTTTCTATTCAATTCTGGTTTTTTCCTCAAGAATGCTTGAAAGTCCTCTATTCCACTGAATGACCATATTTTCCCCAGAAACAAAATACTCAGTTTTGCTGGGTAGGTGACCCTTGGGTTCATTCCCAGCTCTTTTGCCCTCTGGAATATCATATTCCATGCCCTTCTCTCCCTCAGTGTAGAAGCTGCCAGGTCCTGGGCTATTTTGATTCTGTTTCCACAATATTGAAATTGTTTCTTCCTGGCTGCTTGAAGGATTTTCTCCTTGATCTGGGAGTTATGGAGCCTGGCTATCATATTCCTAGGAGTTTTCTTTTTGGGATCTTTTTCAGGAAGTGACCTGTGGATTCTTTCAACCTCTATTTTGCCCTCTGGATCTAAAACATCAGGGCAATTTTCCTTGAGAATTTCTTGAAGGGTGATTTCTAGGTTCTTTCTTTGATCATGGCTTTCTGGTAGTCCAATAATTTTAAAATTGTCTCTCCTAGATCTATTTTCCAGGTCAGTGGTTTTTCCCATGACATATTTCACATTGCCTTCTAATCTTTCATTTGTTTGGATCTGCTTAACAGCATCTTGATTTCTCATAAAGTCATTAGCTTCCATTTTCGCCAGTCTAACTCTGAAGGAATGAATCTCCTCAGTGAACTTTTGAGATTCTTTTTCCATCTGGCAAATTCAACATTTTAAGGCATTCTTCTCCTCATTGCCCTTTTGGGCCTCCTTTGCCATTTGAGTTAGTCTATTTTTTAAGGTGTTGTTTTCCTCAGTCAAGCTGTTGACCCTCATTTCATACTTTTCCTGCATCCTTCTCATTTCCCTTTCCAATTTTTCCTCCACTTCTCTTATTTGACTTTTAAAGTCCTTCTTAAGGTCCTCTATGGCCTGCAACCCGCTCATGTTTTCCCCTGGGGCTTTTGGAGCAGGACTTCTGACCTCATAGTCCTTTTCCCGCTCTATGCCCCCAAAATAGGAGTCTAGGGTTGCATTTTTCTGTTTCCTTTGCCTTGGCATGTTGCCACTTAATTACTTGACTTTGGGTCTTGTTGCCACAGTATGTCTTTGCTGACAGATTGGGGAATTTTCATACCGAATGTGTTGGGAGGGCAACTTCCGTTTCTGGCAAGCTGTAAACCCACCCACGACTTCCAACCCAGATCACAATCCAGATCCAGGGAGGTTAAAGCAAGAGCGATTACCCTCCAAGATTGATCTCTGGATCTCCGTACAGTTCGCAGGCCAGGAGCTGGAGCTGCCTCTGAAAACTACAAAATGGAGTCTCTCCTCAGTGGCTTCTAGCCCCCAGGGGAGGAAGCCGACGCATTCCCCAAATACTGGGCCCAAAGTTCATAGGGCACTAACCTCTTACTTTGTCCTAGGCATGTCTATGTTGATAATTCTGGAGTCGCCACAGCTTCTGGTGTTCTGGGGTCTCTCCAGCCATCTGCTGGCCCTGCCTCCCTGGGGCTAAAACCTTGGCTCATGGGGACCTGGGCTCCACTCGGCTCGGCTCAGCTCCCCACGCTCTGCGTGCTGCTCCCTGCCGGCTCCCAGAGAGCTGTGCTGGTCCTTCCTGCAGGGCTGCTGGGCTTTCCTCAGCGGGAGGTTAGCTTCTCTGTGTTGTTCTGTGGGTGCTGGGGCTCCAGAAGTTGTTCAGAGTCCCCTTTTACATAGTTTGGGGGGAATCTGGGGGCAGAGTGGCTTGGATGAGCTACTCTGCCATCTTGGCTCCGCCCCCTCTAGTTATTTTTTCCCTCATAACCCTGCACATTATCTCTAGATTAATGGTAACTTTTGTGATATGTACATCACCCACTCATGTAAGGTTATTTTAGGTACTCCTATAATTAGGTACCAGTTCTAGCATTGTATAATAGAAAAAATATTAGAACAAATCAGAAGAGGTTTGGATTTGAATCATGCCTTTAATACTTACTAGTTTCAGAACTATAGGCAAGACATTTGAGTTTTCTGATCCTCAGTTTTTTCTTTTGTAAAATGGGATAATACTCTCTAAAGTAGCTATTTCACAGGGTCTTTGCAGGGACAGATGAGATAATTCACATAAAACACTTTGCAAACCTTAAATTCTCAATAAGTGTCATCTCTTCTTCTCCTACCATCTTTGTTCTCCTCCCTTTTACCTTCTCATTGGGGTGGTAAAGTGAGGGCAACAGCTAACATGGGTAATATAGGTGGGCAATATCCTCCATGATAGTACGGGGAGTATGTTTCTAGGAGTGGAGCTGACTGTAGTAGTTCACCAAGGGTGGTGCTACTTTTAGACTGTTGTTCAGAGGGAGAAGATTTCAGTCCCCTTTCTCAGTGATTCCAGTTTCCTTCCCTTGATCAAAGAGGGAAGGCGGGAAGAAAAAAAAACAAAACTCCCCAAGATCACATGTCATGTGTCACTAAGACCCAGGTTTGTCCAAAGGAGAAGTCTATATCTAAAGATTTCTATATGGGTCTCAGAATCTCTAGACCTGTTTTGTTCAGGTATGAGATGGGGAAGGAGTTACCAGCAGGGAAGTCAGGGCATGAGTATTTTTTTTTTAAACAAATACTTTATTAATTTCTGTTTTACATCATTCATTTCCGCCAGGTTTTGAGTTACAATCATTTTCCCCCCATTATTCCCCTACCCAACCTCCCAGAATAGCAGTCCCACAAGATATCGCTTCCTCCAATCTGCTCTCTCCCATACCTTCTCCCATACCCCCATCGACTTTTCCATTAGAGGAAGATGAATCTTTGTGTCCCAATGCCTGCACATCTTATCTCCCAATTATAGGCAAAAGAGTATTAATAATAGTATTTATATATATATTTGAAACATTTAATGTTACGACCTCGAATTTCAGATCATTTCCTTCCTTGTCACCCATTTCTTCTTGGGAGATAAGTAATTCAGCATATGTTGTACATGTCTAGCTATGCAAAACATTATCATAGTAGATATATTGTACAAGGCTGCTTATAATTCCCTCCCACTCATCCCACCCCCCACCTGGTCCATTCCCTACATGATCCTGTCCCTCTTCTATAGTGGGTACTTCCAACCTCCCCTCACCCCAAGGATGCCCTCCCATCCATCATCCCTCCTCTCATCCCCCTTCCCCCTATCCTGCTGCAGGTTGAGATATCCCATTTAGTATGTATGTCATTTTCTCCCTGAACCAAATTCAATGTGAATGTGGTTTTGCCTTTTTAGCCTTCCTTATTCTCCCCCTCCTTTGCAACCACTTCCCCTACATGAGATAGTTTACCCTACCATATCTCTCCCCATCTCCTCTTGCCACTTTCCTCTCTCACCTCATAATTTCATCCCTTGAGTATTCTCCCTTCCCAACAAATTCAACCTATGCCCTCTATCCATATATAACTGTAACCATATACACACACATTCACATATGTATTCATATGACCACACCCCCTTCTTCCATTATTTTCATAGTGAGAAAGATATCATCAGTCACAGTTATTGCTTTTCCATATAGGAATGTAAATAGTTCAACTTTGATAAGTTCCTTTTGATTTCTTTTCCCTGATTACCTTCTCAGGCATCTCTTGCTTCTTGTGTCTGGATGTCAAATTTTCTATTCAATTCTGGTTTTTTCCTCAAGAATGCTTGAAAGTCCTCTATTCCACTGAATGACCATATTTTCCCCTGAAACAAAATACTCAGTTTTGCTGGGTAGGTGACCCTTGGGTTCATTCCCAGTTCTTTTGCCCTCTGGAATATCATATTCCATGCCCTTCGATCCCTCAGTGTAGAAGCTGCCAGGTCCTGGGCTATTCTGATTGTGTTTCCACAATATTGAAATTGTTTCTTCCTGGCTGCTTGTAGTATTTTCTCCTTGATCTGGGGATTCTGGAACCTGGCTATAATATTCCTGGGAGTTTTCTTTTTGGGATCTTTTTCAGGAGGTGATCGGTGGATTCTTTCAACCTCTATTTTGCCCTCTGGATCTAAAACATCAGGGCAGTTTTCCTTGAGAATTTCTTGAAGGGTGATTTCTAGGTTCTTTCCTTGATCATGGCTTTCAGGTAGTCCAATAATTTTTAAATTGTCTCTCCTGGATCTATTTTCCAGGTCAGTGGTTTTTCCCATGAGATATTTCACATTGCCTTCTAATCTTTCGTTTGTTTGGATCTGCTTAACAGCATCTTGATTTCTCATAAAGTCACTAGCTTCCATTTGCTCCAGTCTAACTCTGAAGGAATGAATCTCCTCAGTGAACTTTTGAGATTCTTTTTCCATCTGGCAAATTCGACTTTTTAAGGCATTCTTCTCCTCATTGCCCTTTTGGGCCTCCTTTGCCATTTGAGCTAGTCTATTTTTTAAGGTGTTGTTTTCCTCAGTCAGGCTGTTGACCCTCATTTCATACTTTTCCTGCATCCTTCTCATTTCTCTTTCTAATTTTTCCTCCACTTCTCTTATTTGATTTTTAAAGTCCTTCTTAAGGTCCTCTATGGCCTGCAACCCGCTCATGTTTTCCCCTGGGGCTTTTGGAGCAGGACTTCTGACCTCACAGTCCTTTTCCCGCTCTATGCCCCCAAAATAGGAGTCTAGGGTTGCATTTTTCTGTTTCCTTTGCCTTGGCATGTTGCCACTTAATTGCTTGACTTTTGGGCTTGTTGCCACACTATGGCTTTAAGGCCAGCTAGAGGAATTTTCGTCCCGAACGTGTGGGGGGCAACTTCCGTTTCTGGCAAGCTGTAAACCCACCCACAACTTCCACCCTAGATCACAATCCAGATCCAGGGAGGTTAAAGCAAGAGCGATTACCCCCCAAGACTGATCGCTGGATCTCCCCACAATTTGTAGGCTGGGAGCCGGAAATGCCTATGAAAACTACACAATGGCATGTCTCCTCAGCGGCTTCTAGCCCCCAGGGGAGGGAGCTGACGCATTCCCCAAATACAGGTCCCAAAGTCCATAGGACACTAACCTCTTACTTTGTCCTAGGCAAGTCTATGTTGATAATTCTGGGGTCGCCACAGTTCCTGGTGTTCTGGGGTTCCTCCAGCCGGCTGCTGGCCCTGCCGCCCTGGGGCTAAAACCTCGGCTCACGTGGACCTGGGCTCGGCTCGCCAGCTCCTGCGCTCTGCGCCCCTCCGCTGCCGGCTCCCAGACCACTGCGCTGGTCCTTCCTGCAGGGTGCTGGGCTGTCCTCAGCAGGAGGTTAGCTTCTCTGTGTCGTTCTGTGGGTGCTGGGGCTCCAGAAGTTTTTCAGAGTCCTTTTTTACATAGTTTGTGGAGAATCTGGGGGCAGAGAGGCTTGGATGAGCTGTTTCTACTCAGCCATCTTAGGGCATGAGTATTTTATAGTAGTGGAGTCAGAGGTCATGGGTCTGAATTTAGATTTTGCTACTTATTAACTGTGTGAAATTGGTAAAGTTATTTTCCCCTTCTCTAAAGTAAGAGGACTGGACTAGATAAATTCATACGTAAAAGCTGTGAGGATGTTCCTGAATTCAAAGGAAAAAAAAACACAGAAATAATTTATAAGAGACATCTAATTGGTTGCTGTCTGGCTTATCTCTAAATAACCTAAGCTTTCTGTCTTTGTGGGAAGCATGAGAAGGTACATAGCTGGTCACTCAGTCTTTCTATAGCCTACTCCAAGAAGGGTATTAGGCCAGAATTATATCTATTTATTGTACTTTGAATATTGGCAGCCGAGAGGTATAATACTTTAGAGCCCAAGATAGCTTGATATTGCCAGCTGGGCTCTCATTTGCCAAATATTGGTTATACAAAATACTATCACAAAGCAACAGTAAACAGAAACACAAGAAGTTATATAGATGAGAATAGGTGAAAGAATACACCAAAGTAAGTGAGTTCTTGGACTGGAAATGAGATAAGAACTTAGTTCAGTCAAGGAAAGAGAATGATATCACCAAGGAGAGTCTACTTTTAGCAACCTCTAGGACTGAAAATATTAGAAATCAAAGAACATGTTGGTGTCCATTTCTTTACATGTCCACAGCTCCAGGGAGATCACTGGTTTATCATTCAAAATCTAAAATCGACTCTCCTGATTTTCTCTCGATGTCCTCCAGCCATCAAAGGAAATCCATTATCCTTTCATGTAGGTATTCATTGTTTAGGGCCAGGGGTAGGGAACCTACAGCCTTGAGGCCACATTTGGCCCTCTAGGTCCTCAGGTATGACCCTTTGACCAAATCCAAACTTCACAGAACAAATTCCCTTAATAAAATAATTTGTTCTGTAAAACTTGAACTCAGGCAAAAGGCCAAATTTCAAGGATGTAGTATGCCACATGAGGCCTTGAGGCCACGGGTTCCCCACCCCTGGGACCCTAGGCTCATCATTTTCTCAGAAAATGAGGAATCATGTCTCTGTTACTCCAGAGACACAGCTCAAGCCACATGTGTTCAGGTATTACAGAACTGTCAAACATTAATTAAGTGCCTATTTCATGCCAGAAACAAGAGATCTCATCTAAGTAGAAAAGATATAGATAGAGTATAGCAGGCACTGGAGATACAAATAACAACCACAACAAAACCCAAGCCATGAAACAATATATTCCCTCAAAGACCTTACATTCTATCAGGGGAGACAACGTGTACATTTATAGATTTAATAGTATCTGACCTTTTGGGTTTCTGTCCTTTGGCAGAAGAAGAATCCTACCTTTGTTTTCCTGGGTTCAAAGACAGATTCGTCTAAATTTCTGTACACCAGAATTTCCCCTCTCTAAATTACACATGAGCTAAAAGGAGAATATCCAGGGAGTCAGAGCCAGTCTGTACTAGCATGGTGCTGCTTTACTTTCTTGAAATTATGTGGCATAGTGAAAAGGTTTGATGTGGATTCAGGAAGACCAGGTTTGGAATCCCATCTCTGACTTTTACTAGCTGTTTGACAGGGCAGCCCATGTAACCTCTCCTGAGTCTTGTTTTCCTTCTTCTTTGTTTTCCTTCCTATATATGAGAGAAGCTATTAAACAGTTTTATTATGAAGATCCAGTAAGACAATATATGTAAAACACTTCAAAAGCTATTACATGGTTGGGCTCAATCACTAGAATCTTTAATCCTTAGTGGAGGATTAGTATTTTCCACAGTAGACTGAAAGGATAACATATGGAGAAACAAATATGATGCAAGGTAAAATGTAAGATCCACAGAATGTTCTAGGAAGAGGTAAGGATGGACCAAGTGGTATTAGAAAGTCAAGTCTCTCAGTATTACCCAGATAGTAATAAGAGTCATCTACCACCTAGGGGACCAAATTTGTGAGGTTAAGCTCCAGATGGAGGGGAGGGACTCTGAGGAGTATTACAAAAGAAAGATAAATCATATAGCTCCTGTCCAGAAGGAGCTGACATTCAACTGGGGAGAATACTACACATAGGGATTTGTTATGTTCAGTCATTTCAATTGTGTCCAACTTTTATGACCCCATTTAGAGCTTTCTTGGCAAAAATACTGAAGTGGTTTCTCATTCCCTTCTCTAGGTCATTTTGCAGATGAGAAAACTGAAATAAACAGGATTAAATGACTTATCCAGAGTCACACAGCTAGTAAGCATCTAAGCCCACAGTTGAACTAAAGAAGATGTATTCCTGACTCCATTACCAGCACTCTATGTACTTTGCAATCTAGCTGCCCACATGTAGGGAAAGATATGTATAAAACTAAGAATGTGATGAGACAAAGGAAATATATAGACAGAATACTCTAGGAAAATACAAGGAGGGAATAAGCATTTTCATCTAAGTTTGTATTGGGGAAGATTTTTCTAGAGGCCCATAACATCAGGAGTGATCCAGGTGTTATATAAGCATTTAGCACATTCCTAACATTATGCTTATAAACACCTCAACAAATATTCTGTCCAGATTACTCCAGAAACAATCAGGTATTTGCTTCCAAAAACTTCCTTCTCTCTCCATACTAGGTAGGTACTAGCAGCCTTGATGGTATCCTTCAGATATATTGAGAGTTTAGTAGATTTTTTTGGACAATCCTTATAATCTAATGTCTATTTATAACAGTATTTCTGAGAATTTCTACATGCTAATCAGCTTCTATCGTGATTTGGCCATTCTGAAAAGTATCCCTACTACAAAAGAAGAAGGAAAATTCTTAATAAAAACTTATATTTTTACTATGTATATAATAGATTTGCAGTTTCATGTTTAATCATCTTTTTATTACACTATATAATGGGAATGCTTGTTTTATTCCATAAATTAAAAAAAAAACCTCTATATTGCTTGTCTTACATTTTTCTATAATAAAAATTGTATTTTTTCTGTCTTGTTTAATTTCATCAAGTGGCTATTATTTCATCGAATGAACATGCATAGTCAATATTCAGTAGTCTATTTTTTGGCACCTCTAGGACAGGACTAGATTTGTCACATTCAGTAAATATTGTGGCTCCTTACAAACTCTTTGTACCAAGGAGGATTTTACAAACACTGAGAAAAAGCAGGTGCCTAAATGATCTGTGAAATTGCTTCTTCTTTGTTCCCTTCCATATCTCTCATATAACTTTTTAAAGATTAAGACATTATGTTTTTGGTTTGAAACACCTTAGTTCACTGCATAGCTAGTACAGTAACAGGAAAATTGTTTAGCAAATTAAAACACCACCACTCAGTTTTATATAAAGAGTGAGCAGGATCCAGAGTCAAGGGGATCTAGCATAGTTGATTTCTGACAGGAGAGAAAACTAAGCTCAAAAATATATCTCCTTCATGGGAAGTTCTGGGAAATGAATGTGAAAGGGAGAGTCACTAAAAGGGACAAAGTATAACTCAAAAGACGAAGCTGCCCTACATTGCAACGTTGTTCAGGTCTGATTTTTGAAGGGTAGACAGCATACTTTATCCCAGAACTCAACATGTAGGTGGATTTCAAACAAAAACTTCACCAACTTCAGATGGGGTTGTGTCTCACCCATCGTAATGTACCTCCTGGAGGAAAGTTACTATTTTTACTTGGATCTTTTTCATTTCCACCATCTAGCACCATAAGTGGCACATAGAAAGGATTTAAAAAATGTGTATTGGTTGGTTGATTGGCTGATATTGTGCCCCGCCCCCTTCAGGCCACCTTTGCACTTGGTAATTTATAATTCCTCTGCTCTCCTGAAATGTAGAAACTTTGTAAGATGGGCCTTCTTTTTGTTCCTTAACACCAATGTTATAATCAGATTTATTTCTATATCCCAGATATCCAAATACCAGGGATTATAGTTGGCCCAAGAATAGAGAAGTAGGAGCAGTGGAAGGAAGTTTAATTAAGACAAATTTAGGCTTGCTATAGATACACATAAACCTTCCTAACAATTAGAGCTATCAGGACATGGAATGGGAATCAAAATGACCTGAAATTGAATTGGCTACTTGAGGAAGTAATGAGTTCTTGTCAATGATGTTCTTTAGGGGAAGGTTGAAAGACTGTTTATAAGAGATATTATAGAAAGGCTTGTCATCCAGATACCCATTGGACCAGATGGCCTCTTAGCCTTGGGAGTCCCCTTCCAACTCTGGGATTCTATGTTTTTTTTTTTCTTGGCTGACAAAAATTGCATCCATTTCCCATAAGATTAGTGAGCAGGGTTATTTTGACTTGTCAACAAGGCCTTAAGCTAATTTGAAAAGCATTTAAAATCACAGCAACCTTCTGTCAGAAACTGAGAGCCTGTGATTTATGTCATGTTAGTAGTAAAGGAAATGCCTTATTTAAGATAGTATCCTCTTGTGGTGTGCAGTCCAGATGGGCTTTTCCAAGAAGAAGAAAAGGCAGCTAAAGGCTTGTGCTTCAGCATAGGTTATGACATAGGGAATCTTTGACCAATGGTAGAATGAGGGCATCGCTGTTTGGTTGACCAGAACTAAATATAGCTCTGTGCGTTAATCACAACCAAAGAGCTGGAGACCAGTGTGGTGGATTATTCTTGATATTTTTCCTTCTTTCTCCTTTGAATCACAGAATTATTGAATTTGAGGGTGGGAGGAGATCTCAAAGGTCTCCTAACCCAACTCATATTTCAATCATCATTATAATATGTTTGATAAGTGGTCATTCAGTTTCTGTTCAAAGCTGTTGAAGGAAGGTGAACCTACCATCATCAAGGAGCCAATTCCACTTTGGGGCAGCTCTAATTTGTTAGAACTTTTTTTACTTCTGACTTAAAACCTAAGCTTTCCTCTTTTTGTTTTTCATCTGTTGCTCCATTTTTTCTTCTTTTTTGGGCCAAATTTCAGAAGCTTAACCCTTCTTCCACATTTGTCCTTCAAATATTTGAATATAGGGGGCAGAGTCAAGATGGCAGAATAACAACAGGGACTTGTATGAGATCCCCCCAAGTCCCTCTAAATACCCATAAAATGACTCTAAACAAATTCTAGAGCTACAGAACCCACAATATGACAGAGTGAAGCAAATTTCCAGCCCAAGACAACTTAGAAGGACAACAGGAAGGGTATGAGGGGAAAGCAGTCCAGCGTGGAACTGCATCAGCAGAGAGAGAGTAAAATAGAACCGGAGGGTAAAATGGAAATTGAAAGAATCCACTGATTGCCTCTTGAAAGAGAACCCAAAAGTAAAACTTCTAGAAATATTGTAGCCAAATCCCAGAGTTCCCAGGTCAAGGAGAAAATATTGCAAGCAGTCAAAAAGAGGCAATTCGAGTATTGTGGAAATACAATCAGGATAACATAAGATCTAGCAACTTCTACATGAAGGGATCAAAAGACTTGGAATATATTCCAGAAGTCAGAGGAGTTAGTATTAAAACCAAGAATCACCCACCCAGCAAAAATGAGTATAATATTTCAGAGGAAAAATGAACATTCAATGAAAAAGAGAACTTTCAAGTATTCTTCATGAAAAGATCAGAGCTGAATAGAAAATTTGACTTTAAAATACAAGAATCGGGGGGCGGAGCCAAGATGGCGGAGTAGAAACAGCTCATCCAAGCCTCTCTGCCCCCAGATTCTCCACAAACTATGTAAAAAAGGACTCTGAAAATCTTCTGGAGCCCCAGCACCCACAGAACGACACAGAGAAGCTAACCTCCCGCTGAGGACAGCCCAGCACCCTGCAGGAAGGACCAGCGCAGTGGTCTGGGAGCCGGCAGCGCGCAGAGCGCCAGAGCCGAGCCGAGCCCAGGTCCACGTGAGCCGAGGTTTTAGCCCCAGGGCGGCAGGGCCAGCAGCCGGCTGGAGGAACCCCAGAACACCAGGAACTGTGGAGACGCCAGAATTATCAACATAGACTTGCCTAGGACAAAGTAAGAGGTTAGTGTCCTATGGACTTTGGGACCTGTATTTGGGGAATGCTTCAGCTCCCTCCCCTGGGGGCTAGAAGCTGCTGAGGAGACAAGCCACTGTGTAGTTTTCAGAGGCATTTCCGGCTCCCAGCCTACAAATCGTGGGGAGATCCAGCGATCAGTCTTGGGGGATAATCGCTCTTGCTTTAACCTCCCTGGATCTGGATTGGGATCTAGGGTGGAAGTTGTGGGTGGGTTTACAGCTTGCCAGAAACGGAAGTTGCCCCCCACACGTTCGGGACGAAAATTCCTCTATCTGGCCTTAAAGCCATAGTGTGGCAACAAGCCCAAAAGTCAAGCAATTAAGTGGCAACATGCCAAGGCAAAGGAAACAGAAAAATGCAACCCTAGACTCCTATTTTGGGGGCATAGAGCGGGAAAAGGACTGTGAGGTCAGAAGTCCTGCTCCAAAAGCCCCAGGGGAAAACATGAGCGGGTTGCAGGCCATAGAGGACCTTAAGAAGGACTTTAAAAATCAAATAAGAGAAGTGGAGGAAAAATTAGAAAGAGAAATGAGAAGGATGCAGGAAAAGTATGAAATGAGGGTCAACAGCCTGACTGAGGAAAACAACACCTTAAAAAATAGACTAACTCAAATGGCAAAGGAGGCCCAAAAGGGCAATGAGGAGAAGAATGCCTTAAAAAGTCGAATTTGCCAGATGGAAAAAGAATCTCAAAAGTTCACTGAGGAGATTCATTCCTTCAGAGTTAGACTGGAGCAAATGGAAGCTAATGACTTTATGAGAAATCAAAGATGCTGTTAAGCAGATCCAAACAAATGAAAGATTAGAAGGCAATGTGAAATATCTCATGGGGAAAAAAACCACTGACCTGAAAAATAGATCCAGGAGAGACAATTTAAAAATTATTGGACTACCTGAAAGCCATGATCAAAGAAAGAACCTAGAAATCACCCTTCAAGGAATTCTCAAGGAAAACTGCCCTGATGTTTTAGATCCAGAGGGCAAAATAGAGGTTGAAAGAATCCACAGATCACCTCCTGAAAAAGATCCCAAAAAGAAAACTCCCAGGAATATTATAGCCAGGTTCCAGAATCCCCAGATCAAGGAGAAAATAACCAGCAGCCAGGAAGAAACAATTTCAATATTGTGGAAACACAATCAGAATAGCCCAGGACCTGGCAGCTTCTACACTGAGGGATCGAAGGGCATGGAATATGATATTCCAGAGGGCAAAAGACAGATGACCCAAGGGTCACCTACCCAGCAAAACTGAGTATTTTGTTTCAGGGGAAAATATGGTCATTCAGTGGAATAGAGGACTTTCAAGCATTCTTGAGGAAAAAACCAGAGTTGAATAGAAAATTTGACATCCAGACACAAGAAGGAAGAGATGCCTGAGAAGGTAATCAGGGAAAAGAAATCAAAAGGAACTTATCAAAGTTGAACTATTTACATTCCTATATGGAAAAGCAATATCTGTGACTGATGATATCTTTCTCACTATGAAAATAATGGAAGAAGGGGGTGTGGTCATATGAATACATATGTGAATGTGTGTGTATATGGTTACAGTTATATATGGATAGAGGGCATAGGTTGATTTTGTTGGGAAGGGAGAGTACTCAAGGGATGAAATTATGAGGTGAGAGAGGAAAGTGGCAAGAGGAGATGGGGAGAGACATGGTAGGGTAAACTATCTCATGTAGGGGAAGTGGGTGCAAAGGAGGGGGAGAATAAGGAAGGCTAAAAAGGCAAAACCACATTCACATTGAATTTGGTTCAGGGAGAAAATGACATACATACTAAATGGGATATCTCAACCTGCAGCAGGATAGGGGGAAGGGGATGAGAGGAGGGATGATGGATGGGAGGGCATCCTTGGGGTGAGGGGAGGTTGGAAGTACCCACTATAGAAGAGGGACAGGATCATGTAGGGAATGGACCAGGTGGGGGTGGGATGAGTGGGAGGGAATTATAAGCAGCCTTGAACAATATATCTACTATGATAATGTTTTGCATAGCTAGACATGTACAACATATACTGAATTACTTATCTCCCAAGAGGGAATGGGTGACAAGGGAGGAAGGAAATGGATCTGAAATTCGAGGTCGTAACATTAAATGTTTCAAATATATATATAAATACTATTATTAATACTCTTTTGCCTATAATTGGGAGATAAGATGTGCAGGCATTGGGACACAAAGATTCATCTTCCTCTAATGGAAAAGTCGATGGGGGTATGGGAGAAGGTATGGGAGAGAGCAGATTGGAGGAAGCGATATCTTGTGGGACTGCTATTCTGGGAGGTTGGGTAGGGGAATAATGGGGGGAAAATGATTGTAACTCAAAATCTGGCGGAAATGAATGATGTAAAACAGAAGTTAATAAAGTATTTGTTTAAAGAAAAAAAAATTTAAAAAATAAAAAGAAGAGTTGAGTAAAAAAAAATAAAATAAAATAAAATAAAATAAAATACAAGAATCAAGAGAAGTATGCAAAGGTAAACAGGAAAGAGAATTAATAAGAGACTTATTAAAGTTGAATTGTTTACGTTCCTACATGGAAAGATGATATTTGTAACTCATGAGACCTTTCTCAATATCAAAGTAGTCGGTGGAAATGTAGATAGATAGATAGATAGATAGATAGATAGATAGATAGATGGCACAGGGTAAGTTGAATATGAAGGGATGATATCTAAAAGATTAAGGGGGTGAAATAGAAATATATTGGGAGAAGGAGAAAGAGAGATAGAATGTAATAAATTATCTCACATAAAAGAGCCAATAAAAAGGTTCCACGAGGGAGGAGAAGAAAGGGAGGTGAGAAGGAATGAGTGAACCTTACTCTCATCAGATCCTTAAGGAGGGCATAATAAACACACTCAATCAGGTATCTTACCCTACAGGAAAGTAAAGGGGAAAGGGATAAAGGAGAGAGGGATAATAGAAGGGAGGGCAGATTGGGGCAGGGGGTAGTCAGAAGTAAACACTTTTGAAAGGGGAGAGCGTCAAAGGAGAAAATAGAATAAATGGGGGCAGGATAGAAAGGAGGGAAATATAGTTAGTCTTTCACAACATGACTATTATGGAAGTGTTTTGCATAACTACACATGTATGAGCTATATTGAATTGTTTGCGTTATCAATGAGAATGGGTCGTGAGGGAAGAAGAGAGAGAAGTTGTAACTCAAAGTTTTAAAAACAAATGTTAAAAGTTGCTTTTGCATGCAACTAGGAAATAAGATATACATTCAATGGGGTAAAGAAATCTTTCTTGCCCAAAAGAAAATAAGGGGGAAAGGTATAACAGGGGGTTGTGATAGAAGGGAGGGAAGATTGGGGGAAGGGGCAATCAGAATGCATGCCATCTTGGGTAGGGGGAGGGGAGATAAGGGGAGAAAATTTGGAACTCAAAATCTTGTGAAAATGAATGTGCAAAGTAAGAATTATTAAATTAAAATAAAAATATTAGAATATAGCTATCTTGTCCTTGAATCTTCTATTTAATATGCTATATGACCTTTCTTCCATCAGCTAGTCCTCACATGATATGGACTGAGGGAACTTCTTGACAATCCTGGCTGCCTTCCTCTGGATACTCCCTAGTATAAACTATGGAAGCCAGAACTCAAGAATACTTAAGACAAAGTCTGTCAAGGGTAGCATACACTGGCACTATCATTTGGCTATTCATCAATGCTTTTCTTCTCTTAGTTATGCGTAAGGTGACATTCAATTTTATTGGCCTCAAGATAATATTGATGTCTCATTGAGTTTCTAGTATACTAAGATGCCAAGATCTTTTTCCAGAATAACTGAATCTAACTAAGGCTACCCCATTTTGTCCTTGTGAAGGTGATAGTTTTGCACCCAAATGAAGGATTTTTACCTTTATCCCTTTGGAACTTCTTATTATATTCAACCTAACACTCTTAGCTGCTACTATCTTTTTGGATCGTGACTGTCATTAAATATGCAAACAGCTGGCTGGTTCAGTGGATAGATAGCCAAACTCAGATTCAGGAAGACCTGAGTTCATATTCAGTCTTACTAGCTGTGTGACCCTGGACAAGTCACTTTACATCAGTCTGCCTCTGTTTCCTCATCTATAAAATGAGGATAATACAGCACCTAATCTCAGAGTTGTTGTGAGGAACAAATGAGATAATAATTGAAAAGCATTTAGCATAGAACTTGGTGCATAGTAGGAGCTATATAAATGTTAGTTATTTTCATCATCGTCGTCATTGTTCATTGTTGTTGGTACTGTTCCTCCCAGCTTTGTATCATTTGTAAATCTGATGAACACACCAGTTATGCCTTTATTTAAGTGACCAACAAAAAATATTTAACAGTCCAGGACAAAGTACAAACTCTGGCTTACTCTGTAGAAAACCTCCTGCCATATTGATATTAAACATTAGTTACCACTCTTTGAGTCCAGACATTCAACCACTTCTAATGCTATCTAATTGTAGTCTCATCTAGTCTATATCTCTCCATCTTTTCCACAATAATTATATAAGATACTTTATCAAAACCTTTTCTCAAATTTATATAAATAATACAATATTCGATTCATCTCCTAGTTCAGTAATGCTATCAAAAAACCCAGAAATACCATTAGTTTGGAATGATATGGTCTTGATGAGACTCTGCTGGCTTTTTGCAATAATTGCTTCCCTTTCCAGATGTACAACAACCATATCTTTAATGATCCACCCTATAATTTCCCCTGGAATGCAAATCAAACTTACTGTCATACACGTTGCAGACACTTCTCTACCTAATAATGAATTGAATCATCAACAAAAGTTTATTAAGCTCCTGCCATGTGTCAGGCACTGGGCTAAATGCTGAGGATACAGAGACAAAAGTAAAATAGTTCCTACCCTCAGAGTTTAAATTCTAAGGGGCCTGACAACATGCACATGGATACTTATGTATATAATATACATACATACATACATATATATGTATATATATACATATAAAATAAATGCAAGATAATTTGGTGAATGAGTATACTAGTAGCTAAAAGGCATCTGTAAATGCTTTATGTAGAAGGTTGTGTCTGAGCTGAGACTTAAAGGAAACCAGGAATTCTGACAGGCAGAGGTGAGCTAAGAATGCAGTCCAAATATGGAGATAACCAGAACTCCAAGTAGGCCAGGATGATTGGATCACTGAGTACATGGATGAGAATTGATATTATTTCATGTAGATCTATAAACTAGAGGAGCCCCAGAATAAAGACTATTCAATTAGTACAGCAAGTTGCAACTTCTTTAATTTATTAATGCATAGCTTGCATGCCATACAAATCCCAAGGTCACTCTGAAGTGATTTGCTAAGCAATTCATTTCCAAATGAATAGAGTATCTGCTGTCCCACCTATGGCATTCAGTTGGCTTCCTGGAGATATAGGTATTTGAGTTGGTCTTTATAGAAGGTAGTAATTCAACAGGTAGCACAGGAGGACTGCATTCCAATAACAGACATCATATGTAATGCTTTGCCTCTTTCCGATTAAAGTAGAATGAAAATTGGGGGGAGATGGGGTAGAAGGAGAAAAAGAAATAATACAGCAAAAATTGAGCATTGAGTATTACAAAGTAAATTGGAAATTATGGATGACTTGGCCCCAGTGAACAGAGACCTCACTGCACACAATTCATGTTTATCCTTAAAAGACAAGAATTTCACGTAACTATTGAGTTTGAATGACTGATATGAATATATAGGGAAAGAATTGTAGAACCAATGGTAAACTAGGGAATTCTTAATATTAGCTTGTGGATATTGGCCTAGATCATCCACTATCAAATATTGAAAAAGATGAAAAATACTTGTGTTTATTTTGTTAAATATAATATACATTTAAAGAAAATAAGCAGTAATAGAAACCCATAGTTTCACAACCAACCCTCTTTTGTTTCCTGCATTTGGAAATGTTTGTATTCATTAAGTTCAAAAAGTTTTAAAGAACTTTCTAAAAGCCTGTATCAAATTTTTCTTTTATTATTATTTAAAGAGCACTATTGTTACAGTTAGTTAACAAAAATAAACAAACATTGGTCCATAATTACTAAAGCACATGATCTGAGACCAAATGGGAGCTCATCTGCCGCTTTTCCTAGAGAGAGACTCCAGCATCTACACATTCTTTCCTAGAGAAGGAAATAGAACAATGACGTTTCTCATTTTTTTTACAAAACCAATTAAAGATTCATCAGGGTTTAATGATATTGATTTCCTTCTGTCACTTTCTCCTCTTCAGCCCAAGGGACAGTTAGATTTATTAAACCCTCCTGCCTTCCCTTCCAGTCCTAAATAAACAGCAGTTCCATTATAAAAATTGCTTTTGTTTTATTTTGTTTTCTTTTCTCTAGCCACCCAGAAGGCACAGTCTATATAGGTGATGTTGGGGGATGGCAGTTGAGCCAAAGGAAGATCAAAAAATGCCTCCTGCCAGGGACCAAGGAGAAAATTAAACAAGTTTAACTTCTATCTTCCTTTTACCCCTTCTCCACTCCTCACTTCTTCCTCACTCTTTCTCACAGTGCTTTCTGGCTACCCACTCTGTTCAGATCTCCCATCTCCCATGTACCCTCCAAATAATGACTGTCTCCTCATCTTCCTTCCTTGAGTGTTAGGAGGAAAACAACCTGAGTACACTGATTTACACTTAGGTGTGAATGACCAATAGACACTTTTAAAGATGAGCATAAACAAAGTCCCTTAGTGATGCTCTTTGGTCACTTGTTAAAAAATATCAATTTCCATGCTTCTTGACATACTTGCTTTATTGGCCCTTGATTTATTCATGGAGATCTTCCAGTGCTAAGATCATTCCTAAGGCACTGTCCCCTTTACTGGGGGCCAGAGGGTCCATCAAGTGATCATAAGAAGCCTAGAAAAGTAAACTGTTTCTCATAAGTGTGAAGTAGTCTGCTTTTAGTAAAGATGCTTAACTACATGCTTTCCCACTCAAGATACAGTCTGTGCTATAGAGGAAGTAGTCATCCTCTGCATTAGGGGAGCTGAAGTCTAATTCTTTCTCTGTTACTAAGTAGCTGTGTGTCCTTGGGCAATTCAGTCAGCCTCTCTGGGCCTTACTTTCCTCACCTATTACATGAGGAGGTCAAACTCAACCAAAGTTTAGCAACTTTCCAAGGGTGTAGAGCTCTCCCTCAGTGTTTTTTAACTAATGCCATAGATTTTATAGTTGACCTCATATCCCTAGCCTACTATTCATTGTTTTACTTAAAATAGTTGATAGAGTGGCTTCCTTCCTCAAGTTAGTGTATTCTCTCTCTCTCTCTCTCTCTCTCTCTCTCTCTCTCTCTCTCTCTCTCTTTCTTTCCTTCTTCCTTTGCTTTTTTGGGGGGGAAGGTAAGGTAATTGGAGTTAAATGACGTGCCCAAAGTCACACAGCTAGTTTTGAGTTAAGTGTCTGAGGCCAGATTTGAACTCAGGTCCTCTTGACTCCAGGACCAGTGCTCTATTCACTGCGCCACCTAGCAGCCTCTAGTTAGTGTATTTTCTTTGATGGTTTTACATTATCTCCCTCATTAGGCATATGAGCTCTTGGAACACAGGCGCTATTTTTCATTTTTGTCTTTATATCTCCAAGTACTTAGCATAGAATCTGACACATAGTAAATACTTTATAAATGTTTATTAAATTTGACATTCTCATAGATAATAAAGAAGGGGCTGGTTGAGCAAAATACATCTGTGGCATCCCAGTGGTGCAACAAAAAATTACCATTTAGAATCTGACCACTGACTCCCTAGGGAAGAGGTTTGCCCTCCATCTCTTGGGGTGGCCAAGAAGATTGAAAATAGGGTAAGGAATAGTTGAGTTTTCCAAACAGGAGAGGGATTATATCCTGTTAATGTTTCTTAGGAGGAATATGATCTGGTGGAATGAGTACTTTTGAAGTCAGGAGAGGTATGGATTTGAATTTTGTCTGCCACTACTTTTCATGTATCTCTGAGTAAAAATCCTCACTTCTCCAGGGTTCAGTTTCATTAAGTGTTAGATAAAAATAAAGGAGGAAAACACCAAGATTGAAAGCCCAGCTCTGAAGTTTACTGCTTGTATGTGGTTTGTCTTTTGCTCTCAAGGAGGACCATGACATCAGGAAGATGATGACATGATTCTCAGCTGAATTAGATTTGAGTGAGGGAGGGCTGTGCAAAGTCACCAGCTTCTCTTTCTCCTCCAAGGCCATTGGGGTCCAGTGGCCAGGTATAGATCAATCTTGACTCAACATGATCCAAGATGCAGTGGGAGACTTGGCCTTTTTAAAATTATGGTCTTTTAGGGGTCTTATTTTGAGTGAGGTAACACCCATTCAGTGAATAATAGACTTAAAGAAATGGGCCACAGGATGGTCCCTTTAATAATAATAATAATAATAATAATAATAATAATTTAAAAAATCAAACTGGATAGGGAAATTCCTTAGGGTTGCTGGCCAAAAGAGAAACAATTAGTATTTACACTCACTGTGAGCCAGGAGGGTCCAAAAAGTAGCTGTTAAGTGGTGCTCGGGCAGGGACCTATTATCCAACCAATGAGAGCTGAGCCAATAGCCTGGTGGGCCCCAGCTTTTTCTTCTTTACAATGAGGGCTTTAGATGAGATGGCCCCTGAGGTTTCTTTCAATTCTAGACATATAAATCTACGGAAACTCTTATTCCACCTATCTAGGATCATGCTATTTGGAGATTGAACAGACACCAAATAGTCCAACCTGCTCATTGCACAGATTAAAACTAAGGCCCAGAGGTCAAAGGTCAAACAGTAACTAATTAGTCAGGATTCTAACCCAGCTCTTTTGACCCTGAAAAAAGTGATCTTTTCATTGTACCATTTTGCCAACTACTCTATCAAAGAAAGTGCTTTGTAGACCTAAAAGCATATTAGTGAGTAAAATGTTGACCCTGGATTCAGAATGAGTTGGCTTCCAAACATCTCTAGATGTATCATACTGGGAAAGCTCATTAGCCTCTCTCAGCAGTGATTTCCTTATCTAAAAAGGGGGATGTTAAGAGTAGCACATATCTTATAGAGTTATTATGAGGCCCAGTTGAGGTAATATGTATACAAATTCTAAGCAATATTTAAAGCACCCTGTAAATTACCTGTTACTCTAGAAGAATCCTACTTATAATACTGTTATGCCAGAATTAGCAAAGAATTAGACCAGTCATCATTAGAGTTTTCCTTTCCTGTTGGCTTTTTCAGAACTTTGTCCTGTTTTAAACTTTGGCTACAATCTTGCATTTTGAAGATGAATTGGAAATGAGGAAGTACTACTTCCCAACTGGAAAGTAGACCCTGTAACTATGCACTAAGGGAAATGGACTCTTTCCAAGATGATCATGCACAGCCAAAATCTTATAATGCATGTGGTTTTGTACAAAGGGGAGGACATAAATCATACTTAACACCTGGCTGTGTCTGTTTATTAAGAGTCATATGCAAAATACATAACTTACCCTTGCCTTATAGGCAATTAACACAGCTTTTCAACCTGGAACAAATCTTCCAAATGCCCCCTGGTAATCTCCCCCTTTTAAGAAAACTGAAATTATGGGGAGCCAGAGAGAACCATATGAATGCAGACAGCTCAGAAACAAAGCTGGGGGCCTAAATACTGGTAAGCACATTACCATAAGAATGCTAAGTGAATCAAGGAGCTCTTAGAAGGGGCCATTGTCAGAAGCAGTGGGACCCCCAGCAGTTCAGGAAGGAGGGCATTATCTTAGCCTGGGGTAAGCATGACATCACCTCCTGGGTCTTCGATCTTCTCTTCTCTTCCCATACATCCTAACCTGTGATAGATAACTACCTATGAGTAGGAAAAGAATTACAGGTTCTTTGTGGGAGAACACCAAAAATAATGTTTAGAGGAGGAGGGACAGTCATTCATCCAGGCTTGGCAGACAGGCTAGGAAGAATAGTGGCCTTGGAATCAAGAGAGACCTAAAGTCAGGATTCTATCTTAGGCCCTCTCCCTGAGGTAGCTTATCAGGTCCCAGAGAGTCATTTCTGTGTAGATAACTCCTACATCTACATGTCTACCTCCCTTCTCTCCAAAGCTACAGTCCTATATCTACAACACCTTGCCAGACCTCATAAGCATTTCAAATTCAACATAACAAGAAATGAACTTTTAACCTTCTTTTGTAAATCTAAGGATTGAGATAGAACTGATGAGGTCACCAAGAGAAGTAGTATAAAGAGAAAAGGACAGAATCCTGAGGATCATTTATGGTTCAGGTAAAGAGACTAAGAAGGAGTCAGATAAATCAGAGGCAAAGCTACAGAGAAGAGAGTATCAAGGAGCGGGGAGTGATAGCAAAGGAGTGAGAAAAAGCCACTGGATTTGCCAACTAAGAGAATGATAAACTCAGAAACCAGATTTTTATGGGTTAAGAAAAGAATAAGAAGAGGAAAAAGAAGAGGGATCTATTGAAGACTACTTTTTCCAGGAGTCTAGTTACAAAGGGCAAAGGAGATATGGGATGATAGCAAAGGTTGTTAGGATCAGCTGAGAGTTTGCTTTTGTTTTTCAAGATAGGAGAGACATACACATGAACTTAAACAGTAAAGAATGAGCTAATAAACAGAGAGAGATTGAAAATAAGTGATAGAGTGGGGATGTTAGAAGGTTGGAGGAGATGGGTCAGAATGGGATTGCTTGAACAAATAGAGGGGCTATCCTTGGTAAGGAATAAGTGGACTTCATTATGTGTGATAGGGGTGAAGTAGATACGAGCAGAAGGAATTTGAGTAATTGAAAACGAAAAAGGTAGAAGAAAAGGGAGCTCATGGAGAATGACCCCCATTTTTTCTATAAAATAGGAAGAGGGAAAGCTCTCCACTGAGAGGGATAAAAAAGTTTGGAAGAACAGCTGTGTAGAGTAGGACAGTAAGTTGAGAAGAGAGTTTTAGTAGGAATGCCTAGCAGTGAGGAAGGCCCCATTGAGGATACGTAATATAAATTTGTAGTAAACCCAGTCAGAACAATTGTGTGATATTCTTCAATTTCAATCAGTGGTGTATGTGTAGAAAAAGGGCAGGAAATGTTAGGTGTGATCCAATGCTGAGACTTGGTAGGGTGTAACTGATATGATAAGGGGGGATAGAGATTCAAGAGAGGGCAAAAGAATTCAAAATAGGGGAAAGATCAAAGGTTACCAGGATTTTTATTAAGTGATAGATATGAATAGCATGAAACTCAAAGAAAGAGATATTATTGAGTGATGGAGGAAAGGAGAGAAGTTGGATGTGGCATGGGAGACTGAATAAGAGAATGAGAGGGTTGTTAACTAGGTGATGTTATTGGGTGAAGGACCTGGGAATGTTGAGCCTTGAGAAGAGAAGCTTTGGGGGAAAACATATGCTGCCTTCAAGCATGTAGAGGGCTGTCATGCATCAGAATGATTAGACTTAGTCTGTTCTCAGAAGGCAAAAGTTGGAGCAAGGGAGCGGATGTTGCAGAGATTGATTTTTGTCTTGATAATTTAATTGTCCTAATAATCTGAGTTTTTACTCAGATTGGAATGGGATGACTCAGGACAAAGTGATTCTTTTCACTAGAGGCCTTCAGGTGAAGGCCGAGGGATCGCTCCCTGGGAGGTATTATGCTAAGT
The DNA here is from genome assembly GCA_011680675.1 of Gymnobelideus leadbeateri. Classification (NCBI taxonomy): domain Eukaryota; kingdom Metazoa; phylum Chordata; class Mammalia; order Diprotodontia; family Petauridae; genus Gymnobelideus; species Gymnobelideus leadbeateri. The sequence goes on from WOXC01010279.1 coordinate 309,270, forward strand.
ATTCCTGTTCAGATTGAGCAGAACAAAGTGATTTCTGATATTTCTTCCAACTAAGTGACTGTGAATGAATGATATATGTGTATAAATGTGTGTGAGAGAGACACACAAGAGAGAATAAGCATTTATATAGCACCTACTATGTATCAGGCATTTTGATAAATTATTTATAAATATTTTCTAATTTAATGTCATCTGACAGACAAGGGAAAGGAGAGAGAAGGGGAAGAGAGGAGAGGGAGAGAGAGTTGGAACCAGAGAGATGCATTCAAGTCCTGCATTTGACACATGCTGGTTTTTTAACTATTGGAAAGTCACTTTTACCTTTCCCCAGAGCTCTGGAAAATTTTATCATATTATAAATTGCAAAGATAGTGTGGACATTCATTAGTAGAAAGAGTTTTCTTGTCCAGGAAGTTCTCTAAGCCAGAAAAATCACAGGTCCAGTACCTATCTGTGTGTGTGTGTGTATGTGTGTGTGTGTGTGTTTGTAGTATAGTCTCAGTAGAGAAATCTGATCTCTTTGATATGCCTGATGACATGATCTGTTAGAAATATTATTCATTAAGAATCAAGAATTCTGGGGGCGGCTAGGTGGCACAGTGAGTAGAGCCTCGGCCCTGGAGTCAGAAGGACCTGAGTTCGGATCTGACCTCAGACACTTAATGCACACACAAACAAAAACCTAGCCATGTGACGTTGGGGAAGTTACTTAACCCCAACTGCCCTCCAAAAAGCAAAAAAAAAAAAAAAAGAATCAAGAAATCTGAAATCTAATTATGATTGTACAAAAAAACCAACCAGGTGGTCATGCACTCTCTCTATATACCATTTTAATCTACAAAATAAGAATGTTCATTGAAGAGCTGAAATTAGATAAGCATGCAATAGCATTTTGAAAAGTAGTATATAATTGTGGAATTCTTTTTTTAATGATAGAATCCAATTTATTATAAGCAACTTGCCCCAAATGAAACATATATATATTTCATTTTCATATTTCTAAAGACAATTGTTAATAAATTTGAGCTTCAGTCCAGAAAACTACCAAATAGTTCCTTGTTTACTTAAAAGAAACTTTAATCCATTGATTTTCCAGAATTGATGTTCTTCTACCTACAAGATACTATTAGTTCAACAAATCACATGTCCCTAGCACATGATATAGCAAATGATAATAGAAACATGAGATAGTTTCATAAAGCATGAAAGATACTCCATGAATCATGTTCTCCTGGGTTATTGTTGAGACGTTTCACTTGTGTCCAGCTCTTTGTAACCTAATTTTCAAGTTTTCTTGGAAAAGATACCAACATGGTTTGTTATTTCCTTCTCCAGCTTATTTTACAGATGAGAAAATTGAGGCAAGCAGGTTTAACTGACTTGCCCAGGGTTACAAAACTAGTGTCTGAGGCCAGCTTTGAATGACTAAAGATGAGTCTTCCTGTCTCCAGTCCTGACTCTCTATCCACTGCACTAGCTAGCTTTTCTAGATATTATAGTGTTGCATAAACTCAGTTTTCTTATAATATAAAAAAACATATAACATATAATTATATACATAATGATTTCTGAGTACCTTCCCAGTTCTAGATCGATGTTCCCATAAGTAACACAGAGCTCTTTTAAATTTTGGAATATTGGTGGTGTTTTGGTTCTATTTTCTTCTAGCGCCTCTGCCTTGATGATTATAAATACATGGGAAAGAATTTGAAGTTCATTATAATCACAACGGAACAATTATAGACCAGATGCAATCACAAATGCTGACAATATAAAGAGTAATAGACATGGCAAGATGGGATTCACCAAGGAAGCACTCGCCATCACGTGATTTCAGCTGCAGATCTGTTTCCTCATCTCTCTAGGGGTTCTAGGCTTCATGGCCTCATAAATAAGGTTGGCAGAGCAGGATTTTCAAGGCTGAGAGTCAGTGTTTGATGGCAGTTATACTTTCTTAAAATGAGTAAGTCATGTAATCTTTCAGTGCTCAAGGCAGCTCTAAGACTTTAATTTACAGGAGAGTAATGTCCCCACCTATATGGATGGAGGTCCTTAGATTGATGAAATCAGAGGACATAACAAATACATGAATATAGGGAAGGTGGGAATATTCTAGTGTGCATGTGAAAAATACAAAAAACAAAAAAAATGTTTCTAGAACACATTTTGCTTCTGGAATCTTTCATGTAGGTAGTAAAAGTTGCATTATTACATGGGGAGAGTGAAAGACATTTATTTTAAGAGCCCAACCCAAATAAATGTTGTACATAATATAACCTCAGTATTAGTCATTACAGGCACAAAATACGGTAGGTAGCAATAGGGCCAGAATTGAAGTCTGGAAGACCTGGCTTCAAATTTTACTTCAAACACTTATCAGCTCTGTGACCCTGAGCAAGTCTGAGTGGTTTTCCTCCTTCATAAGATGACATAGCAACCACTTCTCAGGGTTGTTTTGATGCTCAAAGGAGATAATATATGGAAAGCTCTTTGAAAATATGAAAAGAGCTCTATAAATACTAACATGTCTTTCTGTTATTTTTTTTTTCCATATGGACCAGGGATTTCATCTGTGTAAGACCTCCCTTTTTAAGTAAACTCCCTAGGTCAATGCAGATTGGTAACTGTTGAGTAATGCATAGTCTTGGTTGTCAGGCAGTATTTAGAAGTTTTATGACTTACCCAGGGTCACACAACAGGGATATGCCAGAGTCAGCTTGATATAGGGACTAACAAGCCTGTCTCAGAGTCAGGATTTATGAAATTGTTGCTGTTGATGTTATTATAAATTGAAACTGGAACTTTAATGGTTAATGGAGCAAATGATCCTCACACTTCATCCAAGGGCTCTTTTCCCAGCTTCTCTCCCCACGCCCAGTCCTAGCTTCGATGCTCTGGGAAATCCCATGCCATTTAAACCCTGATTAAAACCATCCATCTGGATTACAATCAGAAACATCTTGTAAGTCAGTTAACTGCCCAAATCAAAGACATAGAACACTTCTAGTTGAAACCTATAAGGGTGTGGTTTTGCATGTCTAGAACATCTAAATCCCTTCCTCATTTTAACAGAAGCCATTGGTCTACTTTATCTGTAAGGACTAGTTCTTAATCTGGTTTTCCCCCATGAACAGTGCCACATCTGTTGTTCTTAGTGCTATTATTGTTGATATGATTAGTATTTTTGGGATTGTGGTTAGGGGGATACTACAAAATTTCTTTTTCTTTATGGAGACAAGGAGCTGAATTTGTCTTTGCCTCTCTGTTTCCCACAGTGCTCACAGTGGGAAAATTCTATTTCCTCTCTTTCTTTTGGAATGAGACCTGGGTGGGATGAATCAGCCTATTACCAAGGTTTCATAGAATTCTGGATGGAATGCAGGGAAATTCTGATAGGATATGATTCTGTTACAGACCAGTGAGGTTACTAGGCTCTGCTGGCAAGCTTCACCTAATTTATATGCAGACCTGCCAAATGCTACTACTTTATGGGATGTAAGATGGTTACATCAATGATTCAATAGTTGTAACACCCTTGCACCTGTTTTGTTCTAGTCTTGCTTTTTTCTAGCAAAATTTAGATCCCTCTTAGTGAATACTTATTACTGTAGTGTCCTGCTCTACATGGAGCCTGAACCAGAAACAGGAGCATTACTTGGAGATATACCATGAGATCCATAGGTCGGAGGCATCCAAGGTTCCTTTCTAGAAAGGTGGTGAATAAGCCTGCTCAGTCTATGAGCAGATCACTCCTCAGCTAATCTGCCTTCTCTCTGGAGCAATTTCTTTTTGGCTCAGCCATTGGGCAAGCTAATTGAAAACTCTCACCAGTCTAAACCATAAAAATAAACCCAGAAAAACTGTCATTGAAGCAAAGTTTAATATAGGAGCAGATGGTTCTCATGCTGATCAGCTCAGAGAGTGAGGGGTGAGGGTGGGGGTGTGGGTGGGAGGAGAGTCAGAGAATTTCTCAAACTTCCCAGATGCTACAAGATAGATTTTTGATTCCCAGAATTCATCAAAAGAGACACTCAGATCTGCAAACAGGAATTCCCCTTTGATATGACACAGGATGGCAACACAGAATGATATTATGGGAAAACTAGAAGCAGAACAAAGAACACTTGCTCAAAATCAGTAGACCTAGATTGGAGTCCGTGTAGACTCTGTCTAGCTACATGACCTTGGGCAAGTCATTTCACCACAATGGGCTTCAGTTTCCTCATCTGTAAAATAGGCAAAGCAATACTTGTCTTGTTATCACATAGTATTGTTGTGAAGAAAGAGTATGTAGACATAGATATATGGTATAGTTCTCTCTCTCTCCATATATATACATATATATATCATATATGTGTCTATCTGTATGTCTTTATTATGTATCTAAGCCTATATATACATATAAATACATACACACATATGTATATATTAAAGTATAATATGATGCTAAATTAGTATCATTAGATTATTAATGCATTATATTTCTAAAGCATCTAAAATATATAATCACTATGTGATATAGAGAGAACATTTAAACTATGAGCATCATGATGATGTATTTACATTTGGTATCCTTGGAATCCTTAGATTCCTTCAATGCTCAGCTCCAAGAGTTCTTTTAAACATATTTATATATATCCTTTTATGATCTTTCAGCTATTAGTGCTTCCCTTAAAAAAAGTAAATACTTACTTCTAAGAAGGAAGTGGTCCATTCTTGTACTTCAGTCAATCAGCAGACGTGGCTGGGTGTTGGTTATTGCCTTTCATTCTTGAAGAGGCCCAAAATGACATCACAATATTGGAGTCAAAATACAGTGTGTCCAACTGAGGCTGATCAGGCCAGTATGAGCTCAGAAGGCTCTACCACAGGTTGGGAACAAATAGTCCATAAGAACATTTGGAGGGAAGATTTCTCTAAATTTGTACATCTCATGTTTCTTTTGAACTACTGTAATTCTGCTTTGCTCATAGATCATAACTCCTTGTTTGATGTGGTCATGCCATACGTGCTGGATAAGTACTGTGCCAGTGACTCTCATGTTTCATAATCAATTCCAAAGTTTTCAGAGAGACCTTTAGAGAGTCCTTGTATGGCTTTTTCTGACCTGAATGTGAATGCTTGCCTTGTCTGAGTACTCTAAAATAGTCTTTTAGACAAACATAATTTTGGCATTCAGACAATGGGATCAGCCCATCAGAATTGCACTCTTTATAGTAGAGTTTGAATGCCTGACAGTTCACTCAAGAAAAGAACTTAATGTCTGGTTCCTTATCCTGCCAGGTAATCTTCAAGATCTTCCTAAGACTATTCAAATAGAAGAGATTCAGTTTCCTGACACGAAGCTGGTAGACTGTCCAAGTTTCACAGGCATATAACAGTGAGGTCAGCACAATGGCTCTGTAGACCTTTAGTTTGGTAGGCAGTTTAATGCCTTTTCTTCCCCATACTTTCCTTTGGAGCCTCTCAAATACTGAGCTAGCTCTGATAATGTGTTCATCACTCTCATTATCCATGTGGACATGGATGTATAACTGCCAAGGTAATTAAAAATTTCTCCATTTACTATAATCAATAGTTTTATGTATGGAAGGCGTAGTGCTGGCTGGTGGAGACCCTCTTTTTTGGTGTTAACTGTTATGACAAAATTAGCACAAACAACAGAGAATCATTCATATTGTGTTGCATCTCAGCTTCAGAGTAATCTGTGAACAAAGTCATGCACCAACTCTTCCTCTGTATTATTCTTGGCTTATAGCCTTTTCAATTTAAATAATTTACTAGCAGTGCATAGTTGACCTTAATGCTATTTTCATCCTTATTGAAGTTGTCTGTAAACATTATGTTAAAAAGCATGGGAGCAAACACACAGCTCTGTTTTACTCTGCTGCTGACTGGGAAAGCACAAGAGCATCAGCCATTACTGAAATGCAATATTAAGGAACTTCTCTGGGCAACCAAATTTCACCATGATCTTCCACAAACCCTCACAACTGACAGTGTCAAAGGTCTTGGACAGATCTACAAATACTGTGTACCTTCCTCTCTCCTGCTCCTGGCATTTCTCCTGGAGTATTCAGCCAACAAAAACCATATCGACCATTCCTCAGCCTTTTCTGAAGCCACATTGGCTCTGAAGTAGATGACCATCTTTCAGGTGAAGAACAGACTATTAAGGAGGACTCTGGCAAGAATTTTTTTGCTGGCAATGTCCAAGAAAGAGACCCCCACTGTATATGATTAGGTTTTTGAATTATGAAAAAAACAAATAATAGAAAACAATAGATCCTGTGATAACTTTATTAAGGTTCAAACTTCTCTTTACATGGACCAAGAAGGGAACACTATGATTGCTAGCCTAGGAAGCTGACAACATCCCTGGGAGTTTTAAAGAGCTGGAAGAATGTCAGTTGTGTACTAATAAAACTACCATACAATGCTAGTGGTGGAACAGCTCTCCTTCAGTGGATTACTCTTAGAGAATGAGGAGAATTAAAGAATCTCACATTAAGGTTAAAGATGGAAAAACATGGATACAGGATACAGAAGCCACCTCATTGGAAAAGATTGCTCAATGAATGACATTTTGTACCAGAGAACAATGTGGACTCTGGGCTTGACAAAATATTTCCAATAATCAGATTTGAATTTACCAGTTGGCACACGTATTGTCCATACCTATCCCTTACTATGATTATGTTCTAAGTTTGATTCCATTTTTTCCTATGGTTTTATGTGTATTTGTGGGAGATGTGTGCCCTAGACTTCTGGAGGAATGTTTTCTATCAACTGTTCCTACTATCTTACTATAGCATTGTAGTAAATACCTTTAATAATTAAATCTAGGGGCTGATAAAAATAAACCTGTTGATGTTGGAGTAAGAATACTGGGCACCCTGAAGACATCAAGAATAAGAAATAGTCAAATAATCCTCTGAAGGCCCCACATCATGAATGCAAATGCAGGTTGGGAGACTGGTTTCAGAGAAGATGCCACTTATATACTTATATGGGTGCATATTGTCTTACCCAATAGAATATAAGCTCTTTTAGGATAAACACTTTTATTTTTGTCCTTACATTTACAATGTCAATGAGAGTGTTCATCACAGAGCACTGTAAAAGATGCTTGTTGATAAATTGAGATATGGTAGATATATAAACAAGATCTGGTAACTAATTGAACATGTGGAGTTCGTTGAGAGTATGGAGTTGAAGAGAAGATATAAAGTTAGGTAAACATGAGGATGGTGGTACCCTTTATAGATATAAGGAATTTCAGATGAAGGAAGGAGTTTTGGAGGAAGATAATAAGCTCTATTTCAATCATATTGAGTTTTAGATATCTCTAGCACATACGGTGTGAAGTGTCCAATAGGTTCTTAATTATGAAAGACTGGAGCTCAAGAAAGAATATAGGGTAAGATCTGGGAGTCATCTGCATAGAAATGATAAATGAAGCTGTGGGAGCTAAGAGCATCCCATGAGAGAATATAGAAAAAAAGAGAAGAGGACACATACATCCACAGTTTGGAGGTGTGACATACATTTTGATAATAATGCGAAGGAGACTGAGGAGCTGTGAGACAAGTAGGTGACAAACAGATCAAAGCCCCCCATTTATGATACTTTGAATGATAGAATACTAATGGTTCCTAAGTCTTTAGTGGCAATTTTGCTTCTCCATTAATTTCAAAGACTGAGATACTGAGATATATATTCATATATGCATACACATATTTAAAATACATGTATGTATACATATGTATACATATATACATACACATTTAAATATAAATGCCCATATGTGATATACAGATGAGCACACAAATATACACATGCTCATGTATACACCTCTGTGTATATGGGAAAATTTTACACACACATATATATAATATACATACATATATGTATATATATATATGTACACACACAAATACATATATAGACATATTCATATACATAAACATCTCCCAAATAATGGACACAAATCTCAAATATGCATGTCTTAGGATGTATTTTATACTCCTGTTGACACTGATGTTAGATTTAGAATGTAATATTCTAAAGGAGAGGCATCATGGGGAATCTGATACATTGCCATATGTGAGAGAACACATAATAATCACCCCTTGATGGTGACGAGATGAAGTATGTACCTAACCGCTGCTGAGGAGCTAGTGTCTTAGCAGGACCAGATGCTATTTTTGGCTCACCCTCTTACTTCATGAATTGGAAAAAGAAGAAAACACTGAAATCCATTACACCACTCTTCACAAAAATCTACCATTGAAATCGTATGCAGGACAGCTTTCTCTATGCACATGGTTGTCATAGCAATTAACACCGCTCTACCAAATAACTTCTTAAGGCTACCGTTGTCATAAAACGTGTTTGGGTTGTTAACTCACTCAGGGGACTTAATGGGGATCCCAACGGGAACTTTCTGCACTGGGAGTATTTTGAGTTGGGCCTAGTAAAGCCTGTTAGAAGAAGGCCTGCAAAACATGGCATACTCAATGTTAGCATGCTTTTTCTCTTAGTTATTTTTTCCTCTGCTATTGTCTCCTCATGATCAAGAGCTTCTTTCTTTCTTTTTTTTTAAAGCAATTGGGGTTAAGTAACTTGCTCAAGGTTACACAGCTAGTCATTATTTATGGGTGGGTGCTCATTTTCTGAGGCCGGTTTCGATCCCGGGTCATCCCAATTCCGAGGCCAGCGCTCTTACTCACTGCGCCACCTAGCCGCCCCAATGATCAAGAGTTTCTTAAGAAGATTAACAATGAAATCATCACTCCCAGTTTGAGATGCAACCTAACCTTCTCCCTCCTCTTTCAAGCATATTTTTCTCTAGGGTTTGAAGTCTTTCTTTTATAATGAATTTGTATCAATATTTCACAGAAATAAAAATTACAGAAAACTAGTATGGTGTCCTTGTTGCTTTGTTGGTCATTCCTTTAAGGCAAAAGATATGGTGCCTGATGTCAGGGAACTCACATTCTTTTTCGATATGTGATTAATTTATTTATTTTTAGTTTTCAACATTTGCTTCCATAAGATTTTGAGATTTAAATTTTCTCCCCCTCTCTTTCTTCGCCCCTCCCAAAGATGACACACAATCTGATATAGCTCTCTCTATATATTCATATTAAATATATTTTCACATTAATCATAATGCAAAGAAGAACTAGAACTAATGGGAGGAACCATGAAAAAGAAGAAACAAAACAACACAAAAAGAGAGAGCAAAACGAGAGTAAGCTTCCATCTGCATTCAGATTCCAAAGTCTTTCTTTGGATGTGGATAGCATTTTTCATCATGAGTCTTTTGGAGTTGTCTTAGGTCCTTGCATTGCTAAGAAGAGATATTTCTATCAAAGTTATTTATTACACAATGTGGCTGTTACTGTGTACAATGTTCTCCTGGTTCTGCCCATTTCACTCAGCATCAGCTCATATAAGTCTTTGCAGGTTTTTCTGAAGTCTGCCTGCTCATCATTTCTTATAGCACAATGATATTCCATTATATTTATATACCACAACTTGTGTAACCATTCTGCAATTTGAACATCCCCTCAGCTTCCAACTCTTGGTCACCACAAAAAGAACTGCTACAAGTATTTTTGTACATGTGGGTCCTTTTCCCATTTTAATGATCTCTTTGGTATACAGAGCTAGAGGTGGTGTTGCTGGGTCAAAGGATATGCAGGTTTATAACCCTTTGGGATAGTTCCAAATGTCTCTACAGAATGGTTGGATCAGTTCACCTTATCAAAAATGCATTAGTGTTGCAATTTTCCCAATCTTCTCTAACATTTATTGTTTTCCTATTTTGTCATGTCAGTCAATCTGATAGGTATGATGTGGATCCTCAGAGTTATTTTGATTTTCATTTCTCTAGTTGTTCTAGGAATGGGAATCTAAGATCTTCCCTGCCCCTAGGCCCCTTGATAGGCTTAAGTGACTCTGAGAACCTTCCCAGATTTGAAAATATACTCTGCCCCCTAATAGGCTGAATGTGGTCACATGGAGCCTGTGGTGGGAGACTTGTTTTTCAGGAATGCCCACACCTTGTTACTTTGTGATTGGGCAGTGGGTCAAGAGGGTTGTGACATTCTCTGAATCAGGAGAAGGCTATAAATACCCTGATGTGAGGTTTTGTTCTGGGGTTCACTTTGAGAAGAGTTGTATGATTTGGCCAGACAAGACTCTGGGCAGCCCTTGAGCCCCCCGGCTTTGAAAACCTAGATGTTGGTACTTCCCTTTTTGGTAACTGAGTTGGTATGGATGTAATGGTCAGACAGTTGGAGGCCTATCTGCTGAAATGTTTCTCTGTCTGCTTGTAACTTCTGCTTGTAACTTGTTTATATTCTCTGAAGTTTGGGGTGCTGATCTTTTCCCCCTGAACTAGGTAATAACATACGTTTGATTAAAGCAAGATTGTTAACCTATTTTGAATTGCTTTATTTTAGAAAAGCAGATCTAAAAACCTGTGTTGGCAGCCACCCTGGGTATGCTAGGGTGCTTGCTGCTACACCAGTCAGTAGTGATTTAGAGTGCTTTTTCATGTGACTATAGATAGCTTTAATTTCTTACTCTGAAAACTGCCTATGCATAACCTTTGATCGTTTGTCAACTGGGGAATGATTTGTATTCTTATACATTTGACTAAGTTCTCTACTTATTTTATAAATGAGGCCTTTATCAGAGATGCTGGCTGTAAAAATGTTTTCCCAGATTTCTGTTTCCCTTCTAATCTTGGTTGCATTGGTTTTGTTTGTGCAAAAGTGTTTCAATTTAATGTAATCAAAATTACCCATTTTGCATTTCTTAATGCTCTCTGTTTTTTATTTGGTTATAAATTCTCCCCTTTTCCATGAATCTGACAAGTAAACTATTCCATACTCTCCTAGTTTGCTTCTAGTATCAGTCTTTATATCTAAATCATGAGCCCATTTTGACTTTATCTTGGTATAGGGTTTATGATACCTAGTTTCTGTCATACTATTTTCCAGTGTTCCAAGCAGTTTTTGTCAAAGAGTAAGTTCTTATCACAGAAATTGAAGTCTTTAGATTTATCAAATAGTAAACTATTATAGTCATTGATTGCTATGTCTTACAAACCTAGCCTATTATATTGATCTACCACTCTATTTCTTAGCTAGTAGCAAGCAGTTTTGATAATTGCATCGTAATAATACAATATGAGATCTGCTATAGCTAAGCCATGTTGTGTTGCATTTCTTTTGATTAATTCTCTTAATATTTGGGAACTTTTCTTTTTCCAGATGAATTTTGTTATTATTTTTTCTAGTTCTATAAAATGATATTTTGTTAGTTTGACTGGTATGACTTAATAAGTAATTTAATTTAGGTAGAATTGTCATTTTTACTATATATTAGTATATTACTATATACTATTACCAATGAACAGCTGATATTTTTCCAATTATTTAGATCTGACTTTATTTGTGTGAAAAGTGTTTTATAGCTGTGTTCATATAATTCCTTCATTTGTTTTGTCAGGTAGACTACCAAATATTTTTAATGTCTACACTAATTTTAAATGGAATTTCTCTTTTTTTCTCTTACTGTTTGCGTTTGTTTGTAATATAAAGAAAGACTCCAACTTTGGTAAAGTTATTTATTATTTCAAGTATTTTTTACTTGATTCTCTAGGATTCTCTAAGTATACTATCATAGCATCCACAAAGAGTGATATCTTTGTTTCTTCTTTTCCTGGTCTAATTCCTTCAGTTTCTTTTTCTTCCCATTGCTGAAGCTAACATGTCTAGTACAATATTTCTAGTAAAATCACTCCTGACTTTCCTCTCTTATTAGTCTGAGCAATTTATAATTTTGTATATTCATCCATTTCACTGATTATCAAATTTATTGGCATACAGTTGGGCAAAATAGCTCCTAAGTATTGTTTTGATTTTTCTCTTCATTGGTGGTAAATTCCCCTTTTTCATTTTTGATGCTGATAATTTGGTTCTCTTCTTTCTTTTTTTAAAATCAAATTAAACAAAGATTTACTTATTTTATTGTTTTTCCCCATAAAACCAATTTATTAGTTCAATATTTTTCTTCATTTCAATTTTATTAATCTCTCTATTGGTTTTCCAATTTTCTAATTTGGCACTTAATTCGAGACTTTTAATTTTTTCTTTTTCTAGGTTTTTTAGTTGCCTGCCCATTTCATTGATCTCTTCTTTCTCCATTTTCTTCATGTAACCATTTAGAGAAATAAAACTTCCCCCAAGAGCTGCTTTCACTCCATCTCATAAGTGTTGGTATGTTGTCTCATTATTGACATTCTCTTGGATGAATTGATTGTTTCTATGATTTGTTGTTTAATTCACTTATTCTTTTTTTTTTCTTTTTTGGAGGGCAATTGGGCTTAAGTGACTTGCCCAAAGTCACACAGCTAGTTTTTGTATTAAGTGTCTGAGGCAGGATTTGACCTCAGGTTCTCCTGACTCCAGGGCCAGTACTCTATTCACTGTACCACATAGCTGCCCAGATCCACTCATTGTTCAGGATTAGATTATTTAGTTTCTAATTATTTGCTAGTCTATCTTTCCATGGCCCTTTGTTACATATAATTTTTATTACCTCATGTTTTGAAAAGGATGCATTTAGTATTTCTGTCTTTCTGCTTTGGATTGTGAGGATTTTATGCCTTAATATGTGGTCAATTTTTGTGTAGGTGCCATGTGCCACTAAGAAAGAGGTATATCCCTTTCTCTCCCCATTCAATTTTCTCCACAGGTCAGTCATATCTAACTTTTCTCAAATTCTATTTGTCTTCTTAACTTCTTTCTTGTTTATTTTGTGGTGAAGGATCAGCTGATTAAGGAGGATTATGGCAAGAATCTTGCCAGCCATGACTAAGAGAGAGACTCCATTGTGATTGATACTGGACAACCTGTTTTCCTTTTCCATTATAGAGATGGATTGTAGAGACTACATCCTACTATCCTAGATATTCTAGGGGTTAGTATCCTCTTACCCTATAAACTTGAAGTTCTTAGTCAATTTCTGTATGAGCAGTGGACCTCTTGCCTTATAAATCTCAGCTGGGATGGAATCAGTGTCAGGTGCTTTGTCACATGAGAGGAGCCTAAAGGCATTCAATACCTCTTCTTCAGTTGGAAGTTTAGCTAGGAGTGTACAGTCAGTGACTTCGAACTTGGATAATGACAGACAATTGAGAACATTATGGAAGTGTTCAGCCCATCTCTCTATCATTGATCAATGTGGCTCCATCACCTCTGGGCTGTTGAGATACAGCATAAGTCTTTGGCTCATGAATAATCTTCATCACATTTTAGAAGCATTTTGGATTGCTGCTGTCTGCATAAAACTTAATCTTATCCTCTTTACTAAGCCACAAATTCTGCATCTCTCTAAGCTTCCCTTGTACTTTACTTTTGATGGAGTTAAATACTGCCTTCTTAGAGGCAGATATACTATGCTGCTGGTAAACCCTGTGTTCTCATTTTTTCGTTTAGCAGTTTCTGAATTTCCCCATCATTTTCATCAAACCAATCTTGCTGTTTTCAAGTTTTCTAGCCCTGAAGAGCAAATGCTGTGCTGCATGCCAATTCTCCTGAAAGTTGCCCACTCCTTTTTTTGCTTCACTGTTGTTAACCATGCTGACTCAGCTTTTCCTCCAGATCAGCAATAAACTGTTCACTCAAAGAGAATGTTCCATTGAGATTGAGTCTTCTGATAGGTGTCTTGCCTTGGGGCCACTGCTTTCGTTGAATAGGAAATGTTTAGGTTGGAGAGGATGTCTATGATCAGTCCAGCATTCTGTGCTACACATAGCTTTTGTCCCTCTCACATCCTGCTTGTCTCTTTTCCTGATAATAATGTAGTCTATTAAATATCAGTGTTTACTGTGAGAGTGCATTCATGACATTTTGTTGCATTTAGGTAAACAGAAGACAGTGTTAGTGATGATAAGATTGTGAAATGAACAAATCTTCTGTAGTAAATGACCATTGCTGTTACTGTTTTTGAATCCATTCCTCCATCCCCTGCTATGTCTGATACTCTGTGTCAACTCTGGCATTAAAATCACCCAAAATTACAAGCTTGTCCTCCTTCAGCACAGTGATGATGATCTCCAGGTATTGATAAAATTTTTCCTTGATTTCATCAGGGTTCATCATGGAGGGAGCATACACCTTGATAGTGGCATGGCACTTTTACACATCAAGTGGCAGTCATATTGTCATGTGCTTTTTGCAAGTTTACAGACTAGATTAGATCTGATTGCAAAACCAAAGCCAGCTTCAGGGTGCTCCACATCACAGCAACCAATCCAGAAAAACAAACAAACAAACATGTATCTACCCCCAAGTTCAGTAAGCCAGACTTGATTTGCCAGCCTTGTTTCACTTGTTTATTTGGATGCAGTACCTGCTAAGTCCCCTCACAACAAGAACTGTTTGTCTTTCAGATCAACTGGATTTCACGTCAACCTTGAGCACGTGCACATTCCATGTACCAATGGTGAGTGGAATCATCTTCACAAAAGACTTGGTATATTTTTGTGTGTGTTTTAAATGCAGGGTAAGATCCCTGCCTGTTGCTATAAGCTATATGCAGGCAAGGATTGGTTGAAGACAGCATTTTGGGGGGCAATTTTTCTAGCTCATTTCCTCACACAATGTGGTCCTTAAAAAAAACACTCAGATACTCAGGGGACTGTTGAATCCCCCTGCTGCTTCAGTTCAGTGAGAAGATGACCCTATGCCCTGAGTCACCTGTGTGCAGGGTTGTGACCATAAATTCTAGTGTATCTGTACCTGCTGCCTCATTACCAGTCTATCATCACAGGACTTCAATATAGGTAAAATAGTGAATAAGGGTGGTCTTGACTTGAACATGAATTGGATTTAAGTGAGGCAGACTTGCGCAAAGTTGTTAGCCTCACTATCTCTTCTAGAATAACAGAAGTTCAGTGGCAGAACAACAGTGAAGATGACCAGAGATGGCCCTAAGTATCTTACCAAACTCTAAGTGCCCTACAGTGTCTGCTTCAACCACTTTCTTGGCCACTGGAATAAATTGTTCTTATCTGCCCATTCAGCTGAGGGGAATCTTCATATGTTTGGCATAGTCATACTCCTAACTCACTCAGGGTTTGAGGATTGTTTAGCCCATCTGCTGAGATGGTTTTACTAGGGTATGGCCACTGGGCATGCTATAGCTTCTTGGAGTCACAGGTGAGACTTGGATGAGAGTTGGACACCAAAGGAGAATGAGCAGCCCTGAAAAGGGCTCGATGGGCCCTCATACCAGAGGTGCTAGTCCTCCCTAAATACCCCCATATCCCATAAGTTTAGAATACAATGTGATACAAAGGGGCCATAAAGTACAATTTAAAAAAAGAAAACTTAGTTGTTGTAAGATTGTAAAGGGATGCAATCAAATGCTACTCTCTCCACCTAGGAATTAAAACAGCAATCAACGACCCTTAATGATGAGAGCATCCCTATGGGGCAATAGGAATTTCAATAAAAAAAAAAAACAACCTGGAGCACCAATTTGCCAAGGGATGGGCCTTTCTATGTCTTAGAGGGCAAGGAAACTAAACTAATAATTCAACCCCTATTCTCCTAGGCCAATCAAATCCGTTGTTTCAACCACAAAGGGATTTTGAAAGCTGGAAGTGAGTAAGGACTAAATTCAGGCTTGGGAAAGAGTATATACAAAAATCTGGAGGTATGAAAATACTGATACTGATTTCAGGAAACAATAGATACCCTAGGTTGGCTGGAATATAGAATACTTGAAGGGAAGTAATAGGAAATACTCCTGGAAAGGAACCCTGGAGCAAGAATGGGAAGACCTTTAAATGTCATGTCAAGAACTCATATTTTATCTCAGAAGCTAAAAACAACTATGGATAGCTCTTGAACGGGTAATTCACATGATTAGACCCAGGGGTGAGGATGGGGGTGGAGAGGGGATCACCTAGCTAGCATTTGAAATCCGTCTACTTGACTCTAGGTCATTTTTTTTCACTTGCATCATATTATGTCTCTCCAGTAATGCTATAGCAATTGCCTGCAAAATCCACCATTCTTATTTGTTTCGACTAAAGCTCTTCATGTTAGGGGTAGCTAGGTGGCACAGTGAATAGAGAGCCGGCCCTGGGGTCAGAAGGACCTGAGTTCGGATCCGGCTTCAGACACTTAACACACACAAACAAAAACCTTGGGCAAGTTACTTAACCCCAATTGCCCTCCAAAAAGCAAAAAAAAAAAAAGCTCTTCATGTTGATCTGTACTTTTTTTCAACGAATGCCACCTTCCCAAAGATTAAAATTAAAGGTAAACCCCAGTGAAGTTGTGATCTCACTAATGTAGAGATTATCTCTAATAATGTAGATCACAAGGAATTTTTGCCATAATTCACAGCTCTTTCATATCCCCCAAGAAAGCTGCAATAGGGCAATCATTTGACTTGTTTGTGAGTATTACTTGATTTCTTCTGATACTATGTGGGTGTTGGTGGAGCAGAAGGCCCAGCACCGGTTTATCTCTTCATCTCACCACATAACCAACCTACCTTCTTCTTTGGTTATCTTTACTCCAGTATGTGTTAAGGCATAGTTCTCTATTTGTTTTACAGAACAAACTGCTTATACATACCACCTATTTCTCCCTTCTTTTTGTAGGGATGGTCTAGATAGTATTGTTTTTAGATTCCTTTTTGCTGGTTGATTCAAGGAGCAGCACTTTGGTTTGAAAAGCCTCCTGGAACTAACCTGTAACTACTCAGAGTTTCTCCTAACCCTCCATATTGGAAGGAACAAATGGGTGAAGAATGGATATTGTCCAGATTTTGATAGGCAGATCTATAGACCTATAGTATCAAACTCAAATAGAAATGTTTCACAAGGGCCACATATTGGCTTAGAAAATCATAAATTAGCATTATGTATGTGGTGTTTGTTTATTTCAGTTAAACATTCCCCATTTACATTTTAATCCATTTCAGCAGCAATAGGGGGCTTTGCTGGATGTTTGTGACAGGGGGGCCCCAAAGTCTGACACCCCTGAATGTAGCTCATCTATTACTTTATTGGTCTTAAAGAGTACAAATAGACAATGAGTTAAACCTACAATTAATCAGGAGGAGAAGAGTAGGCTTGTCTACCTTTGGGAAATTGCAAAGTTTTTTTTAATGATCCCATATTCGTCCCAGAAACCTATCTTTTTAATACTAATATTTTGCTGTTAGTGTTATATAGCCATGAGTCATGGAATACAATAGAGTATGAAAAATTTAAAATGAGCAAAGAAAGAGTGAATAGTTTTCTGGTTAAGCCAATTAATAGGTATTAAGTAAGCAGATCTCAGTATAACCAATGTATTTGTTTAAACCATTATAACTATCCATGGGGATGGCAAACATGGGGATGATCACTAGAGGAAAAGGTATTTATTGACTGTGAAGACAGGGAAAATGAATGGGTCAGCTGTATTACAGGTCAAGTAGTACATTGTATGTAGACATAACTATGGCCTATAACAATTTCAGTGAGTTTGTATTTTAGCATAAAAGTCTCTCAGTGGCCTAATACTAAATAATAATAGCTAAAGTGTAGATAGCCCTTTAATGCTCAAAAAGTGCCTTATATACTGTATCTCATTTGATCCTAGCAACAACACTAAAGTCAAGCTTTGTGAAAATGAGCTGAGAGAAGGCCTTTTCCATGGTCTTATAAGTGTTTGAAGAGATTCTAGAACTCAGATCTTCCTGCCTCTAAATCCAAAGCTCCCTCCTCTCTTCCACCTAGTTGCCTTTCAGCCAAGGTTCTGAAGGGTGAAGATTCTCTCTTTTCATCATAGCTCTGCCACTCACTTTCAGAGACATAAAGATAAAAATTCTCTTATTTAACAAAGCTATTGACTGGAACACAGGGTATGTAAAGGGGTGAGATGGTGATGATTAAGTGTGGCTAGGTAAGTTTGACCCCTGACATGGTGGTAGTGTTGGTGGTTTGGGGGAGGGTATAGAGGGTTTGGGATATTTGGGGGTTTAATAGTAGAATAAGGAGACTGAACATTAATTAGTAATGAATAGAGCCATTCATTAGCTATTGAAATAGCTTTATCAGAGGACCTATAGTTAAAAATGGTGTTCTAAGAGGAGTAATCCGATGCTATGCTAAAATATTTATATTCAGGGTGATGGTGGAGGAAAGACAAAAGGCAGATAAATTAGAAAATTATTGTAATAATTACTCTAAGAAAAAAGAACTGAATTATGGTGGTAGCAGTAGAAATCAAAAGAATGGAAGAGATCCTATAGATCATATAAAGGAAGACTGAATGGGACTTAATGTTGGGATTGCAAGAATGCTGTATTTGAAATCAGAGGACCTGTCATTGAATCCCAGTGTTGTCATGTATTAGCATGTGATCTTGGCATGGCTCAATGGAAACTGAATTTGAAGCCAGAAGAACTCTCTGGACCTTAGTTCTTTTGAATGCAAAATGAGTTCCCTAGACTCTGTTCCAATCCCATCATTAGCATTATATTTCTCTGGCCTTATATTTCTCATCAGTAAAATGAAGAGATTGACGTAGACAATCTGTAAAGTCCCGTACAGCTATGAATCTAAGACCCAAATAAACTGGGGCTTGGGAAGGGGGTGAGAGCGAGGGAGAAATCCAAGATGACTGAAGTTGTTTTGGGTTTTGTTTTTTGTTTTTTTAACCTAGGTGGCTTGGAAGGTGATGGCACTATTAGGAGAAATAGAAAGTTCTCTAGAATGGTAGGGTTAGTTTGGGGGCAAAAATGATGTTTGCTCTTTTTGTGGTGGCCAAGAATTGGAAATTGAGGGGAAGCCCATTAATTGGGGAATGGATGAACAAGCTGAGGTATCTGAATGTAATAATATCCCTTCCACTTCACATCTTTCTCCATAGTGGTTTAGCATAAGAAATTAAATGGGAATTTTTGGGGAGATTTACAAAAGCTACAAACAACATGCAAAGGTCAGCAGATAACAGAGCCTATGACCAGATATTTAACCCAAATTTTACAACAAGGTTCTTTAGACACCCCTTAAAAGAAAAAAAATCGACTTCTCTGATATGAAGAGCAAGCCAAAAAGTTAATTCTTATAACACTACTGTGCTATAAGAAATGATGAGCAGGGAGACTTCAAAAAAACCTCGAAAGACTTATATGAGCTGATGCTGAGTGAGGGGAGCAGAGCCAGGAGAACATTGTACACAGTTACAGCCACATTGTGTGATGACTAACTTTGATAGACTTGGCTCTTTTCAGCAATACAAGGTTGTAAGACAACTCCAAAAGACTCATGATGGAAAGAGATATCCACATACAGAGAAAGAATTACAGAGTCTGAATGCAGATGGAAGCAGACTAATTTGTTCTTTCTTGTTTTTGTTTTGTTTCTTCTTTTTTTTTTTTAGTATTTATATATATATTTGAAACATTTAATGTTACGACCTCGAATTTCAGATCCATTTCCTTCCTCCCTTGTCACCCATTCCTTCTTGGGATATAAGTAATTCAGTATATGTTGTACATGTCTAGCTATGCAAAACATTATCATGGTAGATATATTGTACAAGGCTGTTTATAATTCCCTCCCACTCATCCCACCCCCCACCTGGTCCATTCCCTACATGATCCTGTCCCTCTTCTATAGTGGGTACTTCCAACCTCCCCTCACCCCAAGGATGCCCTCCCATCCATCATCCCTCCTCTCATCCCCCTTCCCCCTATCCTGCTGCAGGTTGAGATATCCCATTTAGTATGTATGTCATTTTCTCTCTGAACCAGATTCAATGTGAATGTGGTTTTGCCTTTTTAGCCTTCCTTATTCTCCCCCTCCTTTGCACCCACTTCCCCTACATGAGATAGTTTACCCTATCATGTCTCTCCCCATCTCCTCTTGCCACTTTCCTCTCTCACCTCATAATTTCATCCCTTGAGTATTCTCCCTTCCCAACAAATTCAACCTATGCCCTCTATCCATATATAACTGTAACCATATACACACACATTCACATATGTATTCATATGACCACACACACCCTTCTTCCATTATTTTCATAGTGAGAAAGATATCATCAGTCACAGTTATTGCTTTTCCATATAGGAATGTAAATAATTCAACTTTGATAAGTTCCTTTTGATTTCATTTCCCTGATTACCTTCTCAGGCATCTCTTCCTTCTTGTGTCTGGATGTCAAATTTTCTATTCAACTCTGGTTTTTTTCTCAAGAATGCTTGAAAGTCCTCTATTCCACTGAATGACCATATTTTCCCCTGAAACAAAATACTCAGTTTTGCTGGGT
This sequence comes from Gymnobelideus leadbeateri, assembly GCA_011680675.1. Classification (NCBI taxonomy): domain Eukaryota; kingdom Metazoa; phylum Chordata; class Mammalia; order Diprotodontia; family Petauridae; genus Gymnobelideus; species Gymnobelideus leadbeateri. The sequence continues at coordinate 329,633 of WOXC01010279.1, forward strand.
AGGTGACCCTTGGGTTCATTCCCAGTTCTTTTGCCTTCTGGAATATCATATTCCATGCCCTTCGATCCCTCAGTGTAGAAGCTGCCAGATCCTGGGCTATTCTGATTGTGTTTCCACAATATTGAAATTGTTTCTTCCTGGCTGCTTGTAGTATTTTCTCCTTGATCTGGGGATTCTGGAACCTGGCTATAATATTCCTGGGAGTTTTCTTTTGGGATCTTTTTCAGGAGGTGATCGGTGGATTCTTTCAACCTCTATTTTGCCCTCTGGATCTAAAACATCAGGGCAGTTTTCCTTGAGAATTCCTTGAAGGGTGATTTCTAGTTTCTTTCCTTGATCATGGCTTTCAGGTAGTCCAATAATTTTTAAATTGTCTCTCCTGGATCTATTCTCCAGGTCAGTGGTTTTTCCCATGAGATATTTCACATTGCCTTCTAATCTTTCGTTTGTTTGGATCTGCTTACCAGCATCTTGATTTCTCATAAAGTCACTAGCTTCCATTTGCTCCAGTCTAACTCTGAAGGAATGAATCTCCTCAGTGAACTTTGAGATTCTTTTTCCATCTGGCAAATTCGACTTTTTAAGGCATTCTTCTCCTCATTGCCCTTTTGGGCCTCCTTTGCCATTTGAGTTAGTCTATTTTTAAGGTGTCGTTTTCCTCAGTCAGGCTGTTGACCCTCATTTCATACTTTTCCTGCATCCTTCTCATTTCTCTTTCCAATTTTTCCTCCACTTCTCTTATTTGATTTTTAAAGTCCTTCTTAAGTCCTCTATGGCCTGCAACCCGCTCATGTTTTCCCCTGGAGCTTTTGGAGCAGGACTTCTGACCTCACAGTCCTTTTCCCGCTCTATGCCCCCAAAATAGGAGTCTAGGGTTGCATTTTTCTGTTTCCTTTGCCTTGGCATGTTGCCACTTATGTTGCCATGTTGCCATGCTTGACTTTTGGGCTTGTTGCCACACTATGGCTTTAAGGCCAGGTAGAGGAATTTTCGTCCCGAACGTGTGGGGGGCAACTTCCGTTTCTGGCAAGCTGTAAACCCACCCACAACTTCCACCCTAGATCACAATCCAGATCCAGGGAGGTTAAAGCAAGAGCGATTACCCCCCAAGACTGATCACTGGATCTCCCCACAATTTGTAGGCTGGGAGCCCGAGCTGCCTCTGAAAACTACAAAATGGCGTGTCTCCTCAGCGGCTTCTAGCCCCCAGGGGAGGGAGCTGACGCATTCCCCAAATACAGGTCCCAAAGTCCATAGGACACTAACCTCTTACTTTGTCCTAGGCAAGTCTATGTTGATAATTATGGAGTCTACACAGCTCCTGGTGTTCTGGGGTTCCTCCAGCCGGCTGCTGGCCCTGCCGCTCTGGGGCTAAAACCTCAGCTCACATGGACCTAGGCTTGGCTCGGCTCGGCTCCTGCGCTCTGCGCGCTGCCGGCTCCCAGACCGCTGCGCTGGTCCTTCCTGCAGGGCTGCTGGGCTGTCCTCAGTGGGAGGTTAGCTTCTCTGTGTCGTTCTGTGGGTGCTGGGGCTCCAGAAGTTGTTCAGAGTCCTTTTTTCCATAGTTTGTGGAGAATCTGGGGGCAGAGAGGCTTGGATGAGCTGTTTCTACTCCGCCATCTTGGCTCCGCCCTGTTTTGTTTCTTCTTTCTCATAGTTCATTCCATTGGTTCTAATTCTTCTTTGTAACATGATTAATGTGAAAATACGTTTAATGTGAATGTATATTTAGAACCTATATCGAAGTGTGTGCTGTTTTGGGGAGGTGGGGAGGGGAGAAAGGAGAGAGGGGGAGAAAATTTGGAACTCCAAAACTTGTGGAACTGAATGTTGTAAACTAAAAATAAATTCATATTTTTTTTAAATTTAAAAATGATGTTTGGTTTTCAGTGTGGCAAGTTCAGTGCCAGAGCTGCCCAGCATAGGAAGGAACCTGGGGGAGTAGATTTTGAGATCTAGGTTGTTGCTTGCAAAGAGTTGGGAAAGACTGTAGGCATATACACAGTTTGACTGACACCAATGACTAGTACAATAGAGAGAGCACTTGGTTTGCAATCAAGATTTATCTTCCTGAGTTCAAACTTAGCCTCAGACATTTACTAGCTGTGTGATCTTGGGCAAGTCACTTAGCCCTGTTTGTTTCAGTTTCCTTCTCTGTAAGATGATCTAGAGAAGAAAATGGCAAATGACTCCAGTATCTTTGCCAGGAAAACCCCAAATGGGGTCATAATGAGTTGGATATGATTGAAACTACTGAACAACAATGTTTTAACTGTAACTATTCTGTCAGTGTAAGTCTCCCTCTCCTTATTCCTCTCTCCCTCTCTCTCTCATTCTCTCTCTCTCTCTCTCTCTCTCTCTCTCTCTCTCTCTCTCTCTCTGTCTCTCATTCTCTCTCTCTCTCTCTCTCTCTCTCTCTCTCTCTCTCTCTCTCTCTCTGTATGTTATATTGCAGAGTTTCTGGAGGATGGCAGGTAATTATCAATGCTGCCATAAGTCATTGAACATTTTGGATCAAGATTCTTAAAAACAGATTTTTCATTAAAATATAATATCAACACATATAATATAAGAGAGTAGCATTTTAATATTATGCTCAAATGTAATCTTTTCAATCACTATCATAATACAGTACCAGAAACTCATTCTATACTCATGTGGGAACCAGGTTTTTTCAGTGTTACACATGGTAGGAGTCATGTCCAAAAATAATAAAGCCACCCAAAACTGAACGCTTAATCACATGAAGAAATCAAGTTAAATCACTCCTCAGAAATGCTTTAGCTCAGGTAATGACTTTTGCAAGTTCAGTTTTTTATTGATTCCCCTTCACCTCTCCCATCCCCAGATCCCACAAATCAATAGGATCTGGATGGAGGTCAACATAAGTAGCTCTAAAAGCAAAATATCTCAAACTGTGCAGGCAGGAAAAAAACTAAAACTAAAATGCTCTTAATAAAGGAGAGAACAACTTCAAACTTTCTCCAAACATGACCTACAGAGAGAGAAACAGCTACAGAGGGCAGAGTTCCATGGCCAATATTCTGATGGGAATCACTTCCTAAGCTGTGGGGTTGGCTCAGCTGTGAGGCTGAAACAGAGTTGCCCCTCACGGTAAAACTTGTCTGAGCTCCAAATAAGGCTGCTGGCACATGGCCAGCAGGCTACAAAACTCTAGCCAGCTGCTGAACTCCAGCTGTGGCCATCGTCTCAGAATCCCATGTGGTGATTAAAAATGATTGCTCTTTCTTCAGTGGGACACCCTCCTGAGATACACCTTGAGCCAATTAATCCCAGTCTCAGTGGATATTATTAATCATTTCTGTCCTCCCCCACGGGCTTAGGGGGATTCTGACTTTATATCCTCCTGGCTACAGAGGAGGAAAGCTTCCCTGAGCCCTGCTGCTCCCATGTAGAGGAGAACGAGAGGCCAATGGGAGTAACCGAAAAGTTCACAGCGGCATGCTGCAACAGGCTTCCCTTTCCAGGGTGGGTGTCCTACTCTCCCTAAAATCAGCTCCAGAAAGAGTTGTCACTATTTAACGTACAGCTTTTTCTGTTCACCTCACCTGACATGCCATGGGAAAGCTGACCTGGTGTGTACAGGACATGGGGCTATGCCCTAGAGCATTCTCTCTCTGTCCATTCACAAAGACACCATAGTTGTCACATCATAACTTTCTCCATAGTGGTTAGCATAAGGAATTAAATGAGAATTTGGGGGGAGTTTTGCAAATGCTAAAAACATGCAAAGGCCAGCAGATAACACAGAGCTATGACCAGATACTTAACCCAATTTTACGACAAAGTACTTTAAACACCCCGTAAAAGAAAAAGAAAATTCAGACTTCTTCTCTGATATGAAGGGAGAGCCAAAAATTTTACAAGGATTTTCCAGATCACTTGGGAGCCATGCTTCTAACTCCAACATAATGGTTATTTCTTAACTATATAGATGAGCACCTGGTGCATTCTTCCTACACGCAGAGAATCACCCAATCCTAAAACTTCAAAGCTGGAAGGGACCGCAGAGGCTATCTGGTCTGACCTGTGTCTGAAAAATGATCACTCCCATAGTAACCATGGACATTGAAGGCAGCCAGACAGGGGAACCCACTTGCTCCCCAGGCAGCCCATTCTACTTTGGAATATTTCTCATTCTTAAGAAATTTTGTAGGTTTTTGTTTTGTTTTTTGCTTGTTTGTTTTTCCCTTACTCTGAAATCTTCCTCTTTATAACAATTACCTTGCCCTCTGGGGTGAAGTTGAATGAGTGTGATACCTCTTCCACAGGACAGAGTTTCATACACTTGAAGATGGCTATCTAGTCTTCTCTTTTCCAAGCTAAATAGCCCCAGTTTCTCTAACAAGTTCAACAAGCATTTATTAAGTTCTACCATATGCCAGCCCTGTGCTAAGTGCTGAGAATACAGAAACAAAAGCAAAACAGTTTTCCCCCTCTGTCAGTCAACTAGCATTTATTAAGGGCCTACTATGTTCCCAGGCACTAGGGATACAAAGGAAGGAAAAAAAATAGTTCCTTCTTCAAAGGACTCACTGTCTAACAGAGGAGACAATGAGCTAACAACTATGTACAAACATGATATAGATAGGATAAACTGAGGTAATTCACAGAGAAAAAGTACAAATATTTAGGGCAGAAGGTTAAACTTTAGCTGAGAATTGAAAGAAACCAGGCAAGCAGGAGAAAAAACTAAGAAGGTAGAGAGTTTCAGGCATAGGGGACTGCTACTGGATGTGGCCAGAGTCAGGAATTGGAGTATTTTGTGTGAATAATAAGGAAGCCTGGGTCACTGGATGCTGGATCTCCAGAGTACATGGCAGTGGAGAGCAGGAGGCAGGGTGAGGCGTAAAATGTAAAAAAAAAAAAAAAAACTGGAAGGATTGGGGGGCTATGTTATGGAAGACTTTAAAAGCCAAATGGAGGCTTATATATTTGATCCTGTGGGAGGTTACCTTTTCCTAGGGGCAAAGAGAATGTGTATAGGCAAGTAAATTAACAGTGTGTAAAAACAAATGCAGAGTTTGCTGTTGCTGCTGTTTTGGGTTGGTTTTTTTTTTTTTTTTGCCTTGTTATGGTTGTTATTGCTTGAGGAGCAAAGTACTAATTTAGCCTTCTGTGGCATAATCTTAAAACTCTTCACTATCCTTGGACTGAATACTCACCAGCTAAGACCTCATGGAGGAACCATAACACAACTCCTATAATTGTGGGTTCAAAGCTTCTTTACCTGTAACAGAAATGCTAATTACTAACATTTTTGGCTGCCATATTCTGCTGTCAGCAGAATTTCATCTCCCATATTCCATCAGCTTGATTCAGTTGATTAAATAAAAGCCACGAGAAGATTACCACCTCATTTTCTTTGTCTGACATTATTTAGCACCTTATAGAAAGATAATACAAAGGAAAAAGGGTGATAGAAGATATTAATTAAATATTACTAACGATTTACAAGTTTACTAGCTTAATTTAAAACACTAGATCAAAGAATGATTGATTTGGAGCAAAGGTGTCAGACATGGGGAGGTAACCATATTAAAATGTAAAGTTATTAGCTTAATTTACTAGCTTACTAGCCACTAGATCAAAGAATGATTGATTGATTTAGAACAAAGTTGTTAAAGGGAGGGTTCAATGATATAAAAATGTAATTGGGAAATCATTAACAAAATAAATAAAATTACAATAGAACATAGATAATGCTAATATGTGCTTTTCTAAGTCAACATTCATAGAGATAGTGGCCTCCTGTTCCTATCTGAGTTTCACACCACTGGTTTAGACCCTTTTAAAAAAACTGAATCGGGCTGCTAGGTGATATAGTGTATAGAGTTCTGGGCCAGTATGTTTATTTCTTCTTTTTCTAACTCATCAAGATTAGGTCCTAAAATTTGAAATATTTCAGGAATAGCTTCTAATGACTTTCATTGTTTAGTTTATTTAGAGTACTTATCATAGCTGTTAACTTCATCGCTACTGAATCTCGACCAGACAATGTTTGAGTTTATTTTAAAGAGCCCTTAATACTTTTCCATTTAAGGAGTAGGATCAATTGACTAATGTGCAGATAGACCTGTGTATAAATGAACTACTTAATGCATAGCCTAAATGCATATATTATGTCTGCTTTTTAGGGTATTATGCTGGTGTATAACATTCCAAGTATGGAAACTCCCTCCAGTGATGGGGAGTAGCTGCTCTTCAAGATCTGATTTGGTCCATTATTGGCAGAGATACAGGAGTAGTTTTGCCATCTCCTTCTCCAACTCATTTTATAGATGAGGAAACTAAGGTAAACAGGGTTAAGTGACTTACCCAGAGTTACACAGATAATAAGGGTCTGAGGCTGTATTTGAACTCAGGTTTTCCTGACTCTAGTACTCTATCCACTGTGCCACCTACCTGCCCCAAAGGCTAATTTATTGTAACTGATTAAATTGAGATTGAAGTATTAATCACTGGTTATATAACATAGAGAAGAAGGTATCTGGACAATTGATATTGGGAGGAATATACTGTTTGGAGGCCCACAAGTGACAGTACTAGAGGAAAAAATAAATTGTTGATTTACCTCTAGACGCTGAGAGGAGATACACCCAAGTTTCTGGGGATCCTCTGTGCTCGATAGTATGGGTTTAGGAATGAGCTCCAATCATCAAAAAGTACCTGTTTAATAAAATATAATGTACTGATACTGTTTTCTCACCTTTTATCAATGTGAGAGAGCCAATATGATAGAAAATTCAGTCTAGGACTTAAAATAGAGCATTTTGCACAAACTTCAGGACCGTATAATCTGAGGCAAGTCACTGAAGCCTTCTGAGGCTCAATTTCCCCATCTTATAAATGAAAATAGTAATCCCTACCCTGTCTATATCATAAAGATACTGGGGATATAAAACAAAATAACGTATATGAAATTAGTTAGCAAAACTTTAAAATTCTATGCCACATAAGTTTTGATAGTATGTCAGTCATTTTCATCAGCTGTTAGAATTAACAAACGTTTTAACTTTGATAAGATAAAATTGATTTTGTCAATAAATATCCAACATTTTAATTACTTTATTCTTTAAAATTTCCAAAATACTCAAGCATATAAAGAGAAACTAAGAAAAAAGTTGTCATTTTCCTACTTTAAAGGTAATAAAGCAGTCAGACAGCCTATGCTAAGGTTTATCCTTTCTTGGGAATTCGTTACAATTTGGATTTTTGCATGAAATCATGGGCAGGGTAATCAAAACTTCCAATGACAGAAACTTCCATGGCTACAAAACTTTACGGATCTGGAAAAAATAGCAATGAGTGATCTTTCCGATTTTAATAAAAGCAGTTCTATATTATAATAACTTGTGTCCTGGATGTCAGAAATCTAAAGGTGAACAAAAGTCTAAAGGTGTTGGGAAGCATGAGTACCTTTTCCCTGAACTTACAGCAATTAGCCTCAAAAGCACTGAAGAAGACAAGAATAACATGTAATTGAACTCTTCATCTTGTGGGTTTTGCCTGTGCATAGATGACTGGATGTGTCAGAGTTTATAAACTAGTACATTTCACACACAATTAAACAAGGAAATTGAGTTCTGATATATTTCAAATAGAAATTTGTGGCTATATAGACCTGACTCAACCAAAGGGACTCACTGCTTCTGTTTCCTGCTTGTTCTATATGAGAATGTATAGATATCTATCAGGTGTCTCACCTCAGATCTCCAGACAAAACTTGACAAGGCTATTTTAACACGATCCTCTATTTTTTAATGATGAAATCTGAAGAGAGAAATACAAAGACAACAGAGCACAGGGCATTCTCTAGGAGAAAGAAAAAGGACTTAAGCATTGGTTTGCCATTTAGTTTGGGCCTAGCTCTTGAGATGTCTGAATAATCTCTGGCTATAAATTGAGACCAGTTACCTTCTTCTTTTAAGAGCTTCCCTGAATTGGCAGATTAACATAATTCATAACATGGGTTTAGAAGAAATAGTCATGCATTTTTGAAAAGTTGGGCGAGGGGATGTTATTCATTCCAATGTAAGCTCGATGGCATGATGTTACCAGCTTTAGGTGGTCATTAATGTGAAATTAGAAATTATAGTATTTGAATACAGTTGAAAACTTTTGTAATCTAAATTGAGTAGATTTCAAAAAATGTATATATAATTTTCAAAGGCCTATTATTGTTGTTTTTCAGTTGTGTCTGACTCTATGACCCCATTTAGGGTTTTCTTGGCAAAGATACTAGAGTGGTTTGCTATTTTCTTCTCTAGCTTATTTTACAGATGAAGAAACTGAGGCAAACAGGATTAAATGACTTGCCCAGGGTCATACAGCTGGTAAATGTCCGAGGTCAAATTCGAACTCACAAAGACAAGTGTTCCTGAATCTAGGTCTAGCGGTTTATCCACTGTGCCACCTAGCTGCCCCTTTTCAAAGGTCAAAACACTCTAAGTAAAATAAATTCCTGTTCATATTAACCTATAATACATTGGCTTATTTGTTTCCTTAGTATTTTCTGTTTAAAATAGAGACAAAGGGAAGGAATATATTATAAGTGTCTAGGCCCAGGCAGTTACTTCTTGGTAACCTTTAATCATTGTCTTATTTAGTATCATATTGACTCTAAAATTAACACTCATAGTTACACAGTAAAACTACAAAATAAAAGTAGCTGGATTAATTTTATCTTTTAAACATTTCTTACTGCTTCAGAGGGAAAAAAAACACGACTACATGAACAAATCATTTATCTTCCCTGGGTCTCAGTTTCCTAATCTGTAAAACTGGAATGACAGGATTTAATGATTTCAAGTCTTTTCTAGTTCAAATCTATTAATCCTACATAAGCTTATCCTAGTTTGAAGAGCCCTAGAAACCTATGCTTCATTCCCAGCTAAACTCACTCTCCAAAATGCTCCCCTTTCTCAGCAGCCTTGCCCTTACTGCATAAGTAATTTCCTTCTCCCTCTCTACCCTCCCTCCCCGCCAAGGCACCCACATTTCTGGTTCTCCTTTGTTTTATGTTACATTTCTCTATTGGAATGTAAGCACCTTGAGATCAGAGACTGTCATTCTCTTCTATTTGTATCCTCATAGTGCCTGGCACATAGTTAAGTGTTCAATAAATGCTCTATCATCTCTCCATGTATCTATCAATCTAGCACATATGTACATATCTAATCATCTATCATCTATCTTAGTCAATAAACATTGAGTGTCTACTATGTGCCAGGCACTGGGGCTATAAAAAGAGGCAAAACACAATCCTTGCCCTCAAGGAGCTTACAATCTAGTGGAGGAGACAAGTGAACAAATATATATACACAAAGATGTGATAAATGGAAAAAAAAGGGAACAGAAGGAAGGCACTATAGTTAAGAGAGGTTGGGAAAGGTTTCCCATAGAAGATAGGACTTTATTTGAAACCTAAAGGAAGCCAGGGACCATAGTGGGCAGTGATGAGGAGGAAGACCACATCAGGCATACAGGATAACGAGTGAAAATTCCCAGAGCTGAGAGATGGCATACCTTGTTGGTGGAACAGCAAGAAAGCCAGTGTAACTGGATAGAAGAGCACATAGTAGGTAGCAAGATGTAAGAAGACTACAGAGGTAAGTAGGGTCTAGGTGATAAAAGCCTTTGAATGGAAAACAGAAGGTTTTGTATTTGATCCTGGAGGCAATAGGGATCCATTGGATTTTATGAGGGTAGTAGGAACTGCCCTTCAGGAAAATCACTCAGGAGTCTAAATGGAAGATGGATTGGAATAGGGAGAGACTTGAGTTAGACAGATCCACCAGGGAGCTATTGTAATAGTCCAGGTGTGAGTTTTTGTGGGCCTGTACCACAGGGGTGGCAGCATCAGAGAAGAGAAGGGGGCAAATTTGAGAGACAATACAGAGGTGAAATCAATAGGTCTTGGCAATATGTTAGATATGTGAGTTGAGAAATAGTAAAGAGTGCAGGATAACTCCTAGGTTACAAGCCTGAGGGGTTGGGAGAATAGTGAGGCATTCTACAGTACTCTATCTTTGATCTATCTATCTATCTATCTATCTATCTATCTATCTATCTATCTATCTATCTATCTATCTATCTAATCTATCTGTCCGTCCATCCATCTATCTATCTATCTATCTATCTATCTATCTATCTATCTATCTATCTATTCATCCATCTATCTATCTATCTATCCATCTATCTGTCTGTCTGTCTCTTTTTGTCTGTCTGTCTGTTTTTCTATCTATCTTACTTATATGTGTTTGTGAAAAACGAATAGTGTCATTGAAGTAAAGATGGTTCTTATACAGAGTTACCTTTTCTTTTGCTTTTTTTTGGAGGGGGTAATGCAGGGCAAGTGAGGTTAAGTGACTTGCCCAAAGTCACATGTCTAGTAAGTTTTAAGTGTCTGAGGCTGAATTGGAACTCAGGTCCTCCTGACTCCAGAGCCAGTGCTCTATTCACTGTGCCACCTAGCCACCACAAAGAGTTACCTTTTCTTCCATCTTTCAGGTTTGGGTCTCCTATAATTCAGGGAAAGATGAACCAGGTTACTGTTGTAGTTCACTAAGTCTTTTCCCAGTTTTAAAGATACATTACGGGAGTCCTTCCAAATATCTAGGTCTAAGATTTTTGAAGGGCTATGAAGTTATTGCAAGGGGCCTGAGAATGCACATACACTCCAGGTATTGTATTAAAAAAAAACTTAGTTCCAATCTAGAATATAGTAAAACTCAGTATGACCAAAAAGTCATCTGGAACAATCCTTCATATGTGTTAATGGTTTGTCATTCTGCTTTTAAGAATTGTTTGTTCATTTCCTTTTAACCACTAAAAAACTACAAGATCATACTTGGACACATGTTGTGTTCATTCCATACATAAATATACATACATGGAATTAACATAGCACATATATGCATGCATGTGTATATGTGCATATGTATCTATACATGTATCTGTGTGCACATATCTACAATTACATGTATATACATATATCAGAATTTTATCACAGATATTTGATGCAATAATTTTCCCAGTCAACATCTTTCCTTCTTATCATAGTTGCCGTGATTTTCTTTGTGCAAATGCCTTTTCATTTTATGTATTCAGAGTTGCCTATTGTGTATGTGTAGTATATATGTGTGTGCTTGTGATTCTCTCTTATTGTTGGTGTAAGGATTTTCTCTATAGCCATATTTGGTGAAAGCTAATCCCATCTATTTTATTCCTTTTTTAATATGATGTGAACTTTTATGCTTAAATTAAAAATAAAACTTGAATTTATTGGGGTAAACTGAGATGCTGACCAAAAGTTGCTCTTTTCCAAGCTACTTTCCAATTTTCTCATTATTTCTTATCAAATTATCTAAAGAATTCTTGACCAAATTGGATTTATAGTTTGATTATTTCTCTAATCATTCTTTAATGTCAAACTCAATTGCTACCTTCCTCAGGAAGCTGTAATGGTAATAGGAATTTGAAGATCTTCACTGCCCCTTAATAGGCCAAATGTAGCCCATGGTAGGAGGAGCTTGCTGAAAGGGTAGAACAGGAAGGGTGGAGCAAGAAGGAGCAGGGGAGATCAAGAAGAGAACTGGGGGCAAGTTTGTGGAGGCAGAGCAGCTAGCATGAGTGAGTGAGAGCCTGTTTTGTTTTGAAGGCATGATGGAGGGAAGGTTTGCTGCATTGGTTATGTGCACCAACTTCTTGGTTGCTATGATAGATTTGGTTTTCTGGTATTGGGATTCAGCTTTCTGGTATTTGAGTAAATGTTTTGGTTCTTTCTTCCATGTGAAGAGTCTGTCACATTTTGTGATTCAGAACTGCACCAACATATTCATAGCTGCCATCGACATGTGAATATTACAGAGGCATCATAGAAACCTACCTTGGTCCTTCCCCTCCTTTCTAGTTGCTAATGTTCTTTTTCAACCTCAGTTCTCACACAGTACTTTGTTTGTCCCTCTCTAATATATGTATAACATAGTATTTTTATTATTTTGTACTAAAATGAAATAAGGGGAAAACACTCACTTCCTTAATTATTAACAGTTTTCTTTTCTCTCTTCCTCTCTTTCTTCTTAGTCTCCAACATGCCCCAAATCACTTTTTTTTCTCTTAACAGTGTTCTATTGTACATTTCTTTGACAGAAAAACAAATCTCTTCCCATAACACTTATTTTATCTCTTTCTCAGACTAACCCTATTCTTACCTACACCAAGTTCATGTCTCCAAGAATCATGATTTCCATTCTGTGCCATAGCTTCCTCTTCCCTTCTTTCTCAGATTTCCTTGGTCAGATCATTTTGACTCCTGACTTCTACTGCAGTACAATTTCTGGGTCAGGTTTTAGATTTCTAAATTGTTTTAATCTAGTCTAATAAACAAAAAGTATTAACTCCCAGACCCTATTTGTGCTACAATGGAATTTCAAATACTTTTTTTTTATTATCATTTAACATTCTGTGAGAATATAAGGAGACATGGGACAATTACATAGCATACTAAATATAAGAAAAAATGAACAGAAAACTATTCTCCAATGATTAAGTGGTTAAAGGATACAATTTTCAAAAGAATTATAAGCTAAAACAAACATATGGAAGATTTCTCCAAATCATTAATGATAGGAGAAATAAAATTAAATAAATAATATTAAGATTTCACTGTACTTTCAGTAAATTGTCAATAATGGCAAAAAAAGAAAGAAACAGTATAATCAGAGAGGCTGTAGGAAGCTAGATTAATTAATAGCTGCTGGAACTGAGTATTGGACAAAACATCCTCAAAAATACTTTGGAATGTAAAAGAAAAATCTTTAAATTTTTACACCTTTTTTTTTGGAGGGTAATTGGGATTAAGTAACTTGCCCAAGGTCACATGGCTAGGTTTTTGTTTGTGTGTGTGTGTGTGTTAAGTGTCTGAGGCCAGATCCGAACTCAGGTCCTTCTGACTCCAGGGCCGACGCTCTACTTACTGCGCCACCTAGCCACCCTACACCTTTTAATTCAGTTCTCTTGTAGCTGCATATATGCCAGAAGACAGTTAAAGAGTCAAAGAAAGGTATTATTCATACCCAAATATTTATAACATAACTTTTTCTCATAGCAGAAAAGGCAAAAATAAAATAAGAAACAAGTAGGAATGCCCATTTATTAAGGAACAGCTGAACAAATTGTAATATGTGACCAACATGTAATATTCTTATACCTTAACAAACAATAAATAGGAGGTATTTCAAGCATCTTGGAAGACTTAGAAGACTGGTCCAGAGGAAAGTAAACAGAAGCAGAAAAAAATATATAAACACAAATTGTTGTTGTTGAGTTGTTTCAGTTGTGTCTGACTCTTTGTGACCCCATTTGGGGTTTTCTTGGCATAGGCACTGGAGTGGTTTGCCAATTCCTTTTCTAGCTCATTTTATAAATGAGGAAACTGAGGCAAACAACATTAAATGACTTGCTCAGGTTCACAAAGCAAATGATTATCTGAAACTGTACTTGAACTCAAGTTTTCCAGACTCCAGACCTGGTGCTCTATACACTGTGCCACCAAAAAATTCTAAATACTAAAAATACTAAAATGAAGCCAAATACTGAGGAATTGTGATGACCAATCTTGACCCTGGAGAAGAGATGGAGAAGCATAACCATCCTTTTGTTTTGGAAGGGAAGGTATGTTTGGTGTGTGTGTGTGTGTGTGTGTGTGTGTGTGTGTGTGTGTGTGTGTTTGTGTGTAAACATACACACAGAGCAGATAGATATGCACAGAGACAAAAGGTAGTTAGGGGGCAGGGATTAAAATTTTGGGGGTGGGATGATGATTTCTTAGGAAAGACTTCTTAGACATGGTGATTGAACTGCTTATTACAGGAAGAAAAGGATTCTATGAATTTGAGTTGAGGATTAAGTGCATTCCAGACATGAGGAATGAGCATTGCAAAGGCTCAAGGTCTGGAGATGGAGTGCCAAGTGTAAGGAATAAATAAAGGTAAATTTCACTAACTTCTACTGATTCCACTCCTAACACTTCCACCCCTTCCCAGCTTGTGTGATTCTGGTCCTATTTTCCAATAATTTTTCTAAAGAAGATTCTCTTTCTCTTTTACTTTCTTAGTGGTGACTAGGTATTATTCAATTACTACTCCAACCCTGATCTTCCTTCATATCCTTAATAATGACCTTGGCAACACTCCACACTCACAAGTTATTATTGATAATGGGTGGCAGTCTACCCACAAACCTCATACATCTTCCTATGGTCTTTTGACTTTTCATAATATTTTTGAGTTAGTGGTATTCAATAATTAGAATATGCATGCCATCCATCATCCCGAAAGTACCCTGAAGAAAATGCTAAGTTCCTTGAAGACAGGAAGATGCTCTGTGTGTATGTGTGTGTGTATGTGTATGTATAAATAGGTGTCATCTTTATTTCCTCATTGTCTTAATAAAGCTCTCTACCTACCCACCTACCCTTCTAGTTTTCTTATACCTTATATCATCTCATATAGTCTGTAATACCATGACACTGGATTTACTGTTCCCCAAACAAGACACTTTGGACATTTTCACCAACTCTCCTTCATGAATGGACTATTCTCCTTCCTCATCTCCACCTTCTGACCACCCTGGCTTTCTTTAAATCCTATCTAAAACCCAACCTTCTATAGGAAGCCCTTCCCAATTTCTCTTAATTCTAGTACCTTCCCTCTGTTGACTATCCACACACTACACTACACTACACACACACACACACACACACACACACACACACACACGAAATGAACATTCAATGAGGTTTCTTTTGTGTGTCCCTGGATTTGTGATGAGGAAAGGGGTCACCTAGTAACTCTTTTGAATTCTATTGCTAAAGAATGATTACCTGAGAAAGCTCAGTGACCTGCATCTAAGTGATAGAGCTGATTCAGCAGAGGCTAAGTTGATCCGCGGACAATTTAAATGACAAATGACTCACTCATCACCTACTTTCAGCCCCCAGAAGAATGGTTTAATAATATCCACAAGCTCAGTTGTACCAGGGCCAGGAGAAGAAGTAGCATCACTTCCCTGGCAGCTCACGCCCACTGAGATCTAGAGACTCCATGGGGATCTTGGGACAACTTTCTTCCCTGACCTGGATTTATTGGCCTCCTGTGAGCAACAGCTTGAAAACATTATAGAGGCATGTAGCCAGGAAGGGATCCCAGGGAGATCCTTCGGCTTTAGGAAGCAATGACAACTAAGCCTTCACATTGGCCTCAGTACTGTGTGGATGAAACCACCTGCAAAACCCTTGTTCTCAGGAGGATCTCAGCTTGCAGGTCTCATGCCTTGCCCTAGTCAGGAGAGTTGGGAAATCACAAGCTTCACTGATTTCATGGCACAACTGATGCTCTTTCTTGGAGGTAGTTTGTATAATGATATGAGGGTCCTTGAGGCCAGACACTAAGCTTTTAATTATTATTCTGCTATTGGGTGCACAGCTCTATTTACTCAGGAAATAGTAAACAAGCATAAACTGTGCTAAGTTCTCAGGATACAAAGAAAGGAAAAAAAAGAAAAAGAAAACATGGTCTTTGCTCTCAAGGGCTCATCTTCTAATGAAGAAGAAAACATTAAAAATTATACATGTAAGATATATATAGATATATACAGACATGGAGGATATATGTGCATGTGTGTATGTATGTGTATATACACATATACATATATGTACATATACACCTATATACATACCTATGCATATACATATATATTGCATATATATATAAAGCATACATATATATACACAAAGCAAAATATATATATATATATACATATATATATATATATTTTTTTTGCTTTGTGAAAGGGGGAAGGCAGGGCAATTGGGGTTAAGTGACTTACCCAAGTTCACACAGCTAGTTAGGTGTCTGAGGCCACATTTGAACTCAGGTCCCCCTGACTCCCAGGCCTGGTACTCTATTCACTGTTCCACCTAGCCACCCCATTGCATGTATAATATTGAAAAATATTTTCTTCTTCATTAGAAGATGAACCCCTTGAGAGCAAAGACCATGTTTTTCTTTTTCTTCTTTTCCTTTCTTTTATACTGAGAACTTACAACAGTTTATGCTTATTTACTATTTCCTGAGTAAATAGAGCTGTATACCCAGCTCTGTGTACCCATTGTATATATACATAAACATGTATGTGTATACATACATATATATATATATATATACACACACATATACACACACATACATATATATATATACACACATATAAATATATACAGTGTACATTGAAGGTAATGTCAGAGGGACTCAGAAAGGTTTCCCATGAAAAGTGGGATTTGAGCTCAGTGTTGAAGTCTTCCAAGTAAGCCAAGAGTCAAAGAGAAGGAGAGGGAACATTTTGTCTAAGGGTATGGCCAGTTCGAAGGCATAGAATGTAGAAATGCAGCGTTCCAAGCAAGGATCAGCAAAAAATCCTGGTGTCATTATACCTTAAAATATGTGGAAGAGGGTAAAGTATAAGAAGCAGAAAAATTTAGGACAGGGTTAGGTTGTGAAGAACTTGAAAAGACAAAAGGAGATTTTGATGCTTGAACTTCAAGGTATTGGAGAGTCACTGGAGTTTATTGAGTAAGAGAGTAACCTGGTCATACCTGATACTGCTGAAAATTCTTGAATTGGGTGGGGGGTATGGTCTAATACCTGCTATAGGTACTATTAGGGGTGTTAAGGAAATGTTAGGGATTACAGAGAGACAGAGTTAAACATGAGTCATTTCTTGCCCTTAAGGAGTAGGGGAGGGAGGACAGTCTATCAAAAAAATAGCTATAGTTGAAAGATATGATAAGAAAATTATAAATGCCTCTGAGTTTAATTAAACATGAGAGCATTGCCCATCTGTGAAGATTTGAGGGAGCTTCATAGAAAAGGAGGAATCTGAGTAGGATTTTAAAAGACGAATATAATAGGCAGAGATGGACAGTTAAATTAGGGTGAGGAGTCTGGTCAGTGACCAAATCAGTTTTCATGACAAAAAAAGTTGGTTGGCCTAGGACTTGGGGCATATATGCTCTAAGTTTTCCAGGTTTCTTGAATAAACAGACACAGGTTCTGCAATACTGAATAAGAAACAGTTTAAAGCTGAGTTACCAGTCTATTCTATACTGTAGACCACTGGTGTCCAAATTCAAATGAAAATGGGGCTACTGAATTCTACATAAGGATCCCTGTGGGCAGCATATTGAATTAGAATACCACATATTAACATAACCTATGTTCTATTATATTTCTTTAATTTTTAAAAATATTCTATAAGTACATTTGGAATGGTTGGGTACACTCAGAAATGTTATTGGCTACAATGAAGGAAGCATATTTGACACATCTGCTGTAAATTACTGGCCTTAAAATATCCTAGTTCAATTAAAGCAGGTATTCTGAATCTTCTTTTTTTTGTCATAAACCCTTGGCAGTTTGGTAAAACCTATGTGATCTTTCTCAGAATTAAGTTTTTATATATATATATATATTTTGCTTTTTGGGGGGCAATTGGGGTTAAGTAACTTGCCCAAGGTCATAAGGCTAGGTTTTGTTTGTGTGTGCATTAAGTGTCTGAGGCCGGATCCGAACTCAGGTCCTTCTGACTCCAGGGCCAGCACTCTACTCACTGCGCCACCTAGCCGCCCCCAAGAATTAAGTTTTTAAATGCAAAAATAAAATATACAGGATTAAAGGAAACCAATTATGTTGAATGCTGTTTTTAAAATGTTTTTTTTTTGTTAATTTTCCTGATGTGTTTTCTTTCCAACATATCTTATATGGAAATATGTTTTGAATGATTGCACACATATAACCTATATCAAATTGTTTGCTGTCTCAGGCAGGGAAAGGGAGGGTGAGGGAGAACCTGGAACTTTAAATTTTAAGTAATGAATCTTAAACATGTGATTGGGAAAACAAAGATCTTATTCAAAAAATAATTTCCGAGACCTGAAGTTAAGAACTTCTGCTTTGAAGATTTCTATACTTTGTATGAGATTAAGTTTTTTTTTTAATCTAAAAATCTAAGCAAGATGGTCTTTGATCATAAAATCATAAATTCCCCCCAAAATTATTGTATACCCAATATATAAGCTGTATTCTTTGATGTTAATTCAAATACGGGAGAAAACCCTCAAGAATAAAGCCTTCGGGAGAGATAATATATGGTCACTCACTGAAGTGTTTAATAAATATGGTTTTAAAAAATATCTGAGTCAACATTTGGTGAAAATCTATGTAATTTCAAGGAAAGATGCAGAATATTGATTTTCTTCTTTAATCAAGTACAAATGGACCAGATCATGAATTGTGAAAAAAGCATTGTGATTCACAGGGAAATAAACTGACAACATAAAACATCTGTGTGCCCTGAAAGGTCAGCTGCTTTTTAACCAATAGAAATCCTTTTTGCTCCAGTAAAAACACATATCATTCAATGAAGAAGAAGAAAAACAGGGTTTTTAAAATCGCTTTTACTATGCAAAGTTATTTAAAATCTAATTAATTGTTGTAACACCTCAATAAGGTAGAAGACTAGAAATTTTCTGGGTTTTCAGGGATATGCTGAAGCCAGGTATAAATCAACTCAGAAGAAACACTACTGAATTTTTAATGTAAGCATTTTCACCTCAGCAATCAGCAAATGTTACAAATTAGATTTGATTTATTGTTTTGTTCATTGTCTAGATTTAAGAAAGTGAAGGAAAATATCAATAACCCTGTTTAAAATTTAAAATATGTCTTGTGTATATCTGGAGAGCTGGTTGTTAAGCATTTCCCAGAATACTTTTCAGAGTATTCAAACCAGAGTATCTGATAAGGGGGAGAAATAACTGTAACTCTTTTTTTTTTTTTTTAACAAATGCTTTATTAACTTCTGTTTTACATCATTTCCACCAGATTTTGAGTTACAATCATTTTCCCCCCCGTTATTTCCCTACCCAACCTCCCAGAATAGCAGTCCCACAAGATATTGCTTCCTCCAATCTGCTCTCTCCCATACCTTCTCCCATACCCCCTTCGACTTTTCCATTAGAGGAAGGTGAATCTTTGTGTCCCAATGCCTGCACATCTTATCTCCCAATTATAAGCAAAAGAGTATTACTAATAGTACTTATATATGTTTGAAACATTTAATGTTACGACCTCGAATTTCAGATCCATTTCCTTCCTCCTTTGTCACCCATTCCCTCTGGGGAGATAAGTAATTCAGTATATGTTGTACATGTCTAGCTATGCAAAACATAACTGTAACTCTTGATCCAGATTTATAAAAGGCAGCATGTCATAGTGGATAAGGGACCAGCCTTACAGTCCAGAAGCCCTGTATTTAAATCCTGCCTCTGAACCCAGGCAAGTCATTTAACCTCTTTGTCTACACCAGGTCACTAAGACTAAGTTACTGAAAAGTTACTGATCTCCAGCAATAAAAATACATTCCACACTGAAAGTTCCTTACGCCAACAGAATCTCTACAGCAACATCAATAAGTCTTGCTGGGGTATGTATGCTCATCGATGATACATAATGTACATACTATACATCTACATCATGATAACATGACACAGTACAAAAAGAATTGGATAGTCAGAGGACTTGGGTTTGTATTCTGACTCTCCCACTTATAACCTGTATGACTAGAATAGGTCATTTAACATGTTTTGGCCCTACCTTCCTTATCTGTAAAATGAGAGAACTGGAGTGTGTTAATTCTGAAGTCATAATAATATTTGCAATATTTGAGGTAATATTGATTAAATATTAATAGTTGAGGTTAATAATTTAAGTAATATTTGTTTAAAAAGTACAATACCTGACATGTACTAGGTGCTTATATAAATCTTTATTCCCCTCTCTTTATCTCTCTTAGTTCCATGAACCGATTTACATACATATATCCATATATATGTGTGTGTGTGTGTGTGTGTGTGTGTGTGTGTGTGTGTGTGTGATGCTATACAAATAAAGTATCGAGGTGACCCTGGGGATTCTCAAAGGTTATGCCAGTGAAGCAAAATTTTGGCAGGTTCTACTACTCTGGAAAAGTTTCAAGTATAGTTCCAGGAAAAGAATGATTCTGTTTTCCAAGGACCAGCTTAGCTAATCACAAAGAGACTGGCCATGAGTTACTGAAACTTTTTTGGCCATTATAATGTGTGAAACAAATTTTTTTCATGTCTGTCAGTCCTGAGCATCCTTTCTCCTTTCTTCTACAGTGAAAATGGCAGTATGGACAGACAGGGGACATTCCTGGAAGAGCTGAATCAAATCAATCTTGATACATTTGTTTTAAACACGACTAGACAAAAAAAGGAAGTTAAAACTAAATGGAGGGATGGTTTACAGATGCTCCTCAGAGAGGCAAAAATTGAGTTGGTAGAGAGTTTTACTATGCACCCAAAAGAACAAGAAATTTTATGTTATGAAATATGTGGTCATCACATATTTCAGGTGTGATGATAAGTATTTGCAAAAATACTGACAAAATACTTATGGCTTTTGCATATCTCATTTGAGTTATTAATGAAGTAGTAGAGAAACCTAATGAGAAACTTAATAAGATCCTCCAAATCAAATTAATGTATGCTCTGGTGTTAGGTTGTTCCAATGGAAAGGAGGAAAATGATGAAGGTGGGTAGTACATGGAAAAGTATGATTCAATGGAAATGAGAAAAAACAAAGATTATACAGAAACCTCACATCTCTATATTATGAAAAGTTTATTTAAAAATAATAGGTAAGGGGCAGCTAGGTGGTGCTGTGAGTAAGAGCTCCAGCCTCGGAGTTGGGATGACCTGGGATTGAAACGGGCCTCAGAAAATGACCACCCACACATAAATAATGACTAGCCGTGTAACCTTGAGCAAGTTACTTAACCCCAATTGCTTAAAAAAAATAATAACAATAGGTAAGTGCAGGATATGATGAGCACCAAATGTGATTGCACAGAATGAAATTGACTACATTTTGAACAGAGAGGAAAAAAACACATGAAAATTATTGCTGAGTTATTCCTTAATTCATCAGAAATAATTTATAATGAACAATTAGGGGGGGAAATGGAGTACAATTACTATTGAATCCTGAATTTAAACAAACTATTGAAAAATTTTAAAATATGAAGTGGACAACAGAAATGACATAAACAATGATTAATAATAATTTCATTGAGAAGTTAAACTAAGCCAAAGACAGATGACTGTCAGAGTAAACAGTAGGTCAGATTACAAATTCAAGAAATGATACAGAAGGAGAGAAAAGATGTTTAGAAACTGAATCATCCCACAAAGCAAAGAGAGTAGTGGAAGGTAAAAACAGTTTAAGGAAACTTGTCAATATCCGGCTTACCTAAAATAATCTTTTTTCTTAAACATTCACTTTAAAAATTTTAAATTCTCTTCAACTTCTCCCTTATCCACTGAGAAGGCAAGCAACACAATACCCATCATATATGGGAACTCATGCAAAACAAATTTCAATACTACTTGGCCAAAATGATGTTAAGGATATTTTTTTTATCTTAATAGTATTTTATTTTTCCAATTACATAAAATATAGTTTCCAACATTCATTTTTGTAAGATTTATATATATATATATTTGAAACATTTAATTTTAAAACTTCCTTCCTCCCTTGTCACTCACTCCCTCTGGGAAGATAAGCAATTCAGTATGTGTTGTACATGTATAGCTATGCAAAACATTACCATAGTAGGTATATTGTAAAAGACTGCTTATATTTCCCTCCCACCCATCCCACCCCCTACCTGGTCCAATCCCTACTTTGATACTGTCCCTCTTCAAAAGTGGGTACTTCCAACCTCCCCTACCCCCAGAATGCCCTCCCCTCCATCATCCCCCCTCTCATCCCCCTTCCCCCTGCTCTCCTGCAGGGTGAGCTATCCCATTTAGTATGTATGTCATTCTCTCCCTGAGCCAAATTCAATGAGAATATGGTTTTGCCTTTTTGCCTTCCTGTTCTTCCCCTCCCCTGCAACCACTTCCCCTTGCCTCTGATGTTAAGAATATTTAAGAACAAAAATGGAGAGAAGACTACAAAGAAAAAAATAGAAAAGATTTATGAAAACTATCAAAATAAACTGTTTTATTTTCATCTTCATAGATAGTGGAATGAACACATTTGGACCCTGGCATCAGTATCCCTAAAGAAGGAGAAATAGAAATTTTTAAATAATAAAAACAAGCAAAGTCAATTAATTTTATAAAGAGATCTTGCTGGAGAAGGGAGTGTTTTGATGGCACTGAGAGACAAATTTACAAGGTGTCTAAAT